>OY856186.1:252235834-252583660 GCA_963693315.1 Diogma glabrata
CCTATCAGTGGTAGGGAAGGCGGTATCCGGCCCAAATCTGAGCCCTTACATAATGCTAGTCGGGTTGTTCATTAGCCCTGGCAATTAAATTTTTTTTTTTCATTTTACTTAACTAATGGTTGAGGCTGGTGAAGCCCATATCACCCTTACATACTAACTTATGAACTACCACCACCAATACTAAACATCTAAATCGACTCTGTAATTCTAATCCAGTAAATCCATACTGGATTTGACCGGATTCGAACCGTCGACATTAACGATGTATAGACTAGTGCTTTAACACACTCGGCTATACATCGCTTTCAATTAAATTTGATTTAAAATATAATAAATCACCTTTAATTTCAAAATAAATATGTAATTGAAAAGCAATAAATCATAGATAATTTTGTTATTTACATTGAGACATCATTTTTTCGTTATTTTCAAACTCATTTAACTTGATTTCCAAAATCAATATTGAATTGGTAGAATCGAAAAAAAATGAAAACTTCTGTATAAAATTAATTTCAAATTCGATTTCGATTAAAGAAAATTAATAGATTTGTTGTTATTTACACAAACGAAAATAATTTATTAAATTTTATTGCAACTTGTAACGCTTATAAAATACATTGATTTAAAATTCTATTACAAAAGCAAAGTCGGTTTGTAATTTCTTTTCTTTTAAAGGAAAATCGATAGAAAGAATTTTTACTGAAATCTTTTATTTATGTTGCAGATTTGTTTTTTTTAAAATTATTCAATTTAAAATGAGAAATAAAATTCAAGCAAATAAAGTGAAGGAAAACAATTTCAAAGATTCAATTTAATGTTAAATAGAACAAAATGGTAAAAAATCAGCATTATTTATTATGGATTGTTATGCTCTGAACTCTTCTGAATCATCTTGCTACGCTAACAACCTATATCTGTTTATACCTAAAGGCAAAACAGGTGACATCTTATACGCGTAAATCCCATCCTCGTCCCGATAATGGGTGACCCCAGCCAATTTGTTCTAACCAAATGAATACAAATATTAGAATTGAAAAAAAAACAATTGGTCAATACAAGCGATCAAAAGAAACATAGTTTAATGACCAAGCATTGAGAACAAGTGTTTAACAAACCACTGGCATCAGACTATTACCAAAGAGTTTATGTACTTTAAACAAAATAACAACAAAACTATAAATCTGACAATCACTGCTCACATAGCACGAGAAACAATGCCGTTTAGCCGTTCTCGAGAAACTATAATTAATTGAGAAAACCGTATAATTATGCCCAAAATGGTTACAACTCGTGGGTAGGCCATACAGACTGGTTCTTTCCTAGCTAAAAAGCTCAATTTCGCTCCAGAATAATTTCTATCTGAAAATACTAGAGCTAGTTTTCGCGAATTTTATCATTACTTAAACAATTACATAGAGGGTTTAAATGTGGCGACAGATCTAAATGAGATTACTGTAAAAGAAGACTCAGGCGCAGTAGAAAGGATCAAACACAAAACTACTTCAAGCACTGATGTGATTCCAAATATCGCAATAAAAGCCGTTTTAACTAGCAACCCTAAGCTTTTGAAAACCTTATGGTGTCTGCGATTGACTATTTCTGTGCTCCTCACCTCGTACCATACCAGAAAAATGGTATCTTATGATTTTTCACCGACCAACTTTACGGCATCGTCGCACTATAATCTGTTTGAATGAAAGACAAAACTGAGTGATTTCATTTTTCTTCTTTGAGGAATTTTGTTCAATATCATGTTGTTATGGTGAAATGAGTTCAAACGAACAAAAATAAAAAAAAATAACAAAACAACTTTTTTAATGGGTACACATAGTTGATGGAAACATGAAAAAAAACTGATTGTTTCTTTTATCGTTGAAATCGACCTTTATGTTTTTATAAATACCCGACTCCGCCCATGAACATTCTCTTATTGGATTATAATATCTGTGCTGTCAGTTCTGTGAAAATCCTGAAAACTTAAAGTTTGAAATTCAAGTAATTATTTGATTTATTTTATATTAAAAACAAAGTTTTTGGCATTCATTACTTTTTTATATTAAATTTCTTTAAAATATTCTTTTATGTATACATAAATTAGTACAATTCCTAGCATATTTGAACTTAAAAAAGTTTATTTGTTTGTTTTCGCTAGTGTGGTGTTCTAATTAAAAAAAAATTAGTCAAATTTTGTTGGTACAATTGATAGATCAATTAAATTAAAATCAAATTTATATTCCAAATCAATTTTTCTATGGAATTTTTTGTGTGAATGTAAACAACAAAAATAAAAATTAATAAAAGGAAAGGTTTTTTTCATGAGAAATCAAACAAACATCGTCACGAGTAAAGCTAATATCAAAATTAATTTAATTCTCGAATCAAATTGTGAAAAAGTGATTTAAATTTACAAATGGTGGTTTTTGAGTTACAGTCGCTCACCGTTCACCTATATTTACTGTGTTCAACAATATTGTCAGTTTTGCGTATCAGCTGTTGTGCATCCGTTCACCATTGCATGAAACAATAGTTTCTTTTTGTAATACTACAGTCGCTCACCGTTCACCTATATTTACTGCGTTCAACAACATTATCAATTTTATATATCAGCTGTTATACATCCATTCCTCATTGCTTGAAACAATAGTTATTGTGTTACTACAGTCGCTCACCGTTCATCCATATTCGCCACATTCAACCATATTATAAGTTATACATACTAGCTATTCTACATTCATTCATCATTGCTTGAGACAATAGTTTTTGTATTACTACAGTCGCTCACCGTTCATCAATATTCATAGTACTCAGCAATATTATCAATTTGGCATACCAGCTGTTATACATCCCTTCACCATTGCATGAAACAATAGTTTTTTTATTTCATCATTACCGTCGCTCATCGTTCATCTATATTTACTGTATCCAACAATATTATCCATTTTGTATACCAGCTGTTATACCTTCATCCACCATTGCATGATTCGACCGTTGCGTGACCATTACCGTGTAATTGGGCTGGGAGAGTGATGATCGGCTAATCCGGAAGGGAAGACGGAGAGGGATCTACTACTAGTATGGGGTGAGTACTTTTATATTTACCTATAGGTATTGGGTTGTGTGGGTGTGTGTATGTACCTGGAAAGATGTATGAGTGTATGAGTATGTAAGCGTGAGTGTATGTGTGTATGCGTGAGTGTATGAGGTGCGAGAGCGTGTGAATGAGAAAATAATTATGGGGGTGAACATGACGGTCGTGGCCTCTTCGACCTGCAGGGCCGTCAGGGTCTTCTTTTTATCCCTTTTTCTTTTGATCTCCGATCTGATATATAAACAATAGGAAGCCTTGGTGACCTCGTGGCAGAGCGGATTTATATGTACAACTCTAAATGACGATTTTGTAGTTAGCATAGTCAATATGGCTTAGACCTTAGTCCAGCACACTTCAGGCAAACCTTGAACCTGCAACTATTGCTTCTACAACTAGCCACTTAGTGTCCGTAACCGAGGATTCTGAAGCATCTCATTGGTAAAAAGGTTTGTCGAATCTCTCGCATAAGAAAACTCACTCACAAATCCGAATATTCTGTTTATAAAATATGCTGCAATTGCCACTGCGCTTCTCGGTAAACTGATCTTTGCCATGGTAACCTGAAACTGTCTTCCAAGATAGCCTGATGCTTTTCAAACGCTTCTTGCACGTGAATGCATTACAACCTATACTACAAGCAATGACAGAGATTAATATCAAGACCGACAAAAAAGGATGTAGCAACAAATTTCAATCCCGAATTATGAAATCATCTGATATAACAGAAAACATTGACACAAATATTCCTTTTATATAGTATACATTATACAACTAACATATACGTGTTGATAGATTCCACTTGAGACAGATTCCTAGCGGCCGTTGTATCATTTCGCGGAAAAACCAAGTTTTTTTTCAAAGAAGTCAAATATCTTACCCTTGATGAAAAACACATGAAATCAACAAGGTCTGGAAATGAGGTTTTAATTTTTTATATTTAGGTATTGGAATTCGTTGGGTAGCAAAAATCCGAAATTCTACGTCCACGCCGCACAGTGGGATTTGTTCATACAATGTTTGGCAAAAAATATAAGGAGTGCTCGTAGAATGTTGAAATTTTGCTCTGAGCCTTTGGTTAGCTCAATTAAGAAAAATATAAAGGTTCATCAAAATTGGCGACGCCCACTACCCACCGCCTATAGAACCCAAAATGTTTTTTTGGCCCAAAGTTTTTGAAATTTGGCACAGAGCCTTTTATTACCTCAATTAAGAATAAAATAAAGTTTCCTAAAAATTGGCCACGCCCACTACCCTCCGCCCATAGAACCCAAAATTTTATGATTTTATGATATTGTAAATTTTATGATTTTATAAAAGATTATTAATTATTTAAACTTTTTTTTTTTTAATTGATAGTATGGAGTCTTACCTTTCATTTTATTATAGCGGGAGCACCTAGCACGACCGAGCAACCTTTTTTTTCTTCCAAGGAACTTTGCAATCACGGCACATTATAGAACAAATTTTATTCTATCATACCTTTTAAACCATATGAGCGAACTTTAAAATTTTTTTTTAAATACGCAGAAAAGGCTATATTTGGAAATAATCACTATTGTTAAATTAGAGCAATAAAGTTATCTTACGTACAAACACTATAGAAGTGCGTAAACAGTTTTAAATATTTTGGACCAAAATTTACATGTGACTTTTTTTTTTTTTTTTTTTTTTTATTAATTAGTTAGACATGTTTAGCACACTAAATATGAAATATTCATTATTTAGACTCTTTGAATATCCGAAGATACCATGTCAACTATAAAGGAATGGAAGGAATGGGGATATAGGGATAACTATACTAATTTTTTTAAATGATAATGGACATTTTCTTTAAATGCCTGAGGAGAAAATTCATCGGGAAATACAGAGGAGGGCAATGAGTTCCATAATTTGGCCACTCTATTGAAATAGTCGTTTTGGAAGGACACAGTTCTACAACGAGGTATTTGTACAACAAATGGATGGGATAACTCGGCAGCTCTTGTTTGTCGATTATACTGCGCACACGATGGAAGAATATTTTGAATTTCCTTAGAGGAGAATTCGCTAAAGTTATATTTATAGTATATTGACAATTCAGCCACATTTCTTCTGTGCTAGAGTGAATCAAGCTGGTCCGTTAGTTCGGTATTACCAATCAACCGTATTGCTTTTCTCTGTACAGAGTCTAAACAATTTATTGTTGACTGACAAGCACCTCCCCAAACATGACAGCAGTACTCCATACATGGACGAATAAAGGACTTGAAGATTAGCAAAATTTGCTCGGGATTGAAATACTTTTTACATCGACTCAAGAATCCTAATTTTTGCATTGCAGATTTAGCGAGGTTGAACACATGTTTATTCCATTTCAGGTTATTTTGAATATCCACTCCAAGAAGTCTAACTGATTCAACCTCACGCAATTCCTCTTGGTTTATTTTAATAGGAAAATTTTTATGTCGCTCCATTCGTGAAAGACGGCATAATTTGGTTTTGGTTGGATTAAATGAAACAAGATTACGATCACCCCATTCCATTATACGCTCCAGATCTTTGTTGATGGAATCAATTAGCAACTCTCTATCAGTGGTAACTGCAGTATGAGATCGAAATTTAGGAGATGCATGTGATGCATGTAATGTGCTGTCATCAGCAAAACTATGGATTGGGTGCACTGTGGAAATAAGTAAGTCATTAATGTATAGAAGAAACAAGGTTGGTGAGAGTGCCGAACCTTGGGGAACCCCAGCATTGGTTGTGAAAATATTGGATGTGATACCATCTAAATTAACATGAAATTGGCGACCTGTAAGAAAACTATGAATCCATGAGACAGTAAGATGGTCTATGCCATAAGATTTTAATTTAGCTATAAGATTTTTATGCCACACTTTATCAAATGCTTTAGAAATGTCAAGTGAAATACTGAATGTTTCACCGTGGTTTTCCAGCGATTTGTTCCAGAGATGGGATACGTAGGCTAACAGATCACCTGTTGCATGACTTCTACGAAAACCATACTGCTTATCATCAATAATTTGCGACATTTCCAAATAATCTATCAAATTGTAGTTAACATATTTTTCAAATATTTTAGCTAAAACCGACAGAATTGCAATTGGTCTATAATTGTTAGGGTCTATCTTACTGCCTTTCTTTGATATGGGTTGAACGCTGGCCAGCTTCCAAGAATCGGGAAATATTCCGGTTTTATAAGATAAATAGAAAATTTTTGTTAAAATTGGAGCTAGTTGCCAAGCAAAGTTTTTAAGAATAAGGGGTGGAATACCGTCTGGGCCAGCAGATTTGTTGATATTGATAGAAAGAAGCATTTTCCGTACAATATTGCAACGAAAAATAATTGGTTTCATTTTCGTTACAACTGGGGGAATGAGTGTGACATGTAACTTTACTTCATTATTTCAGAAGATTCATTCAGAAGATTTCTTCATTTTTTCAACAGAATTAGGTTGGTGTAGTTGAGAGCGGCAGAGTAAATACTGCTTATACTCAATGATTCTGCACCATGGCGAGTCATTGGCGCCATAAAACCAATGCAACTCAAGCGTCTGTTCTCCATTTTAGGGGCGGCCTGGAGCGGGCGTCTGTCTTGGATCGCGGCTCGCTATATAAATGTGTAGAAAGCGTCTGTTCTCCATGTAAGGGGCGGTTTTCAGCGGGCGTCTGTCTTGGATCAAGCAACTCGCTATATAAACGTGTAAAAAGGTTGTTTCTGGTGACTTTAAGATGCAGAACGAACCCATTCACGAAAATTTGAGTTGGGCGAAGGGCTAACACCCCATTTCCGTAAAAAAATTATTGTCATGAATTCTGTACACAGGCCTCAGAATATCTCGGATTCATTATTGGAACAACCTCGGAAACTGTACCCGGACTACGATTTAAAAATGGGAACCTGGAACGTGCTAAGCCTCAGAAGACCAGGAGATCTCCTAAAACTCACACAACAAGTCCAGAGCTACACACTGGATATAGTGGCATTACAAGAACTAAGATGGCCAGGCAGTGGAATCCATGAGACAGCGAAAGGATACACTCTGTATTATCGCGGTCATCAAAACGGAGGAGAATTTGAAGTTGGCTTTCTTATACACCGTCGCGTGAATCAGCATGTTATCGACTTCTGCCCAATCAATATGCGGTTATGCACACTGAGAATCCGCACGCAAAAATTCAATGTAACGATCATCAATGTTCAAGCACCTACTGAAGATAAAGCAGATGATATTAAAGAGCTGTTCTTCCTAGAACTCGAAGAAGTCATCAATAACATCCCGCGGCACGATATAAAAATCGTGGTAGGTGACTTTAATGCTCAAATCGGTAGGATTGCAGAACTTAAAACACATATCGGCCCTAACAGCTTGCATCATACCAGCAACAATAACGGTTTTCGCGCAGCCGAGCTGGCTATGATGTATGATTTAGTAATTTCCAGCACTTCCTTCCCTCACAAGAGAAGTCACAAGGCAACTTGGAAATCAAATGACGGAAGAACGGAAAATCAAATCGATCACGTCATGATCTCTAAGAGACACTCTACAAGTATAACTGACGTTCGATCATACAGAGGTGCTGATATGGACACCGGACGCCTCAGCAAAACTTCTACGTAAAAAGAAACGCGAACACATGAAGAGCTGCATCGAAAACATCAACCAACATGCGGCCAACGGAAATTCAAAAGAGTGCTTTGCCAATGCACAGAATCTGACAAAAGATTTTCACCCAAGATCTACAGCCATCAAAAATGAAAATAATGAACTCACAACAAGTGAACGTGATGTGCTGGCAGTATGGCGATCCCACTTTTAAGACCTACTGAATAGGTCGAATGAGGTTCATCCTATTCGAGCAATTGCTCCATCAACTGAGGAGATTTATGTCCCTTACCCAGCAATAGAAGAATTGGAAGCTGCCATCAAAAAACTGAAAAATGGCAAATCACCAGGTTTCGATAGAATTCCCGCAGAACTTCTGAAAAATGGAGGAGCAGCTCGTGTCTCACGTAGGGAGAAGTGGGGCAACTGTAAACATGGGGCAACTGTAAACAGTTTTAATTTCCCTCACAAAACATCAATCAAAAAATTCGGCAAAAATATCACAGATGTCGCTTCGATCGATTACACACATCAGGAGAATTTGACAGCTGAAGTCAGTAGTGTTCAAAAGTTATTGGTGAATAGATGTTTTGGCAACCCAAAAGTAAATATTTTTTTTTTTGTAAAACTCGAATAACTTTTTTTACCATCATATGTTTAAAAATATTCCAACATGTTTTGATAGCTGAAATATTCAAGAAACATAATATTTCTTTGTTTTAGCCAAATTTTAGATCTTGGAATATTTTTTCAAAACATAACCCTAAAATCGCCACGTGGGGCACATATAAACAAAAAAAATTTTGATAGTATAAACGCGTTTATATGTGAAGCATGGTATGGTTATATGGTATACGTGTGGTTTCCCGTTTCACGTTTGATATTGATTTGCAAAACCTAAACATACGATGAGATTGAATTTTTGCTTTTTTCTTTATAATTTTCTACCTGAATTTATTGAGGTTTTACAACAATCGAAAAATATTGTTTTTTTTTAAAGAAATATATATGTTATATGCTTATATATATTGTTTGAAGCACAATAAATAATAAAAAATTTTTAAAAAAGGTACTTTATGAATTTTATTGTGGTGTTTTTTGGGTGTTTATATGTGCCCCATACAAAAATGCTCATTGTTTATAAGTGCCCCACCAGTGGGGATACTTTAAACGAGAAACATAAATTTTTTGAAATTCAAAATTTTATACTTAATGTTTAGTTACGTAATTAAAAAAAATAGTTTTTTGTAGTAAAGATATGAAATTTTACAATGAAACAGTTTTTAAGTAAAAATGTTTTATGGTTTTAAAGTTATTGAGCTTTAAGTAAAAACTGTTTATACCATCCCCACTTCCCCCTATATACGATCTGATTCTTGCAATCTGGGACCAAGAAGAACTACCTGCTGCATGGAAAACAGCGCTCATTGTTCCGCTACATAAGAAAGGTGACCGTCTAAAGTGTGCAAATTATCGTGGCATCGCACTGTTAAATACTGCATACAAAATACTTGCTAATGTCGTCCTTGCTCGACTCATCCCGTTCGCCGAATCTATCATCGGTGACTATCAGTGTGGTTTTTGTCCCAACCGCTCAGCCACAGATCAATGTTTTACATTAAGGATGATTCTGGAAAAAAATGTTGGGAGTGCAACATCAGCATTCACCAGCTCTACGTTGATTTCAGGCAAGCATATGATAGTATCATGCGCGACAACCTCTGGTCCGCACTCATATACCTTGGTATCCCAGAGAAACTTGTTTCTCTGTGCAGACTCACAACATCGGGATCAAATTGTAGAATAGTAATCGAAGGGTCAGTTTCTGATCCTTTCGATATAACATCAGGTGTTCGCAAGGTGATGCACTCGTGCCCGTACTATTTAATTTGGCGCTGTAGTACGCGATAAGAAAAAGCCGAATTGAGACACAAAACGGCATATATAACAAATCTAGTAAAGTTCTTGGCTACGCAGATGATACTGTGCTTCTCGGACGTAGAACAAGCGATATTAAGGATAGTCTCTCTCAGCTTGAAAGAAATGCTAAACGGCTTGGATTATGCATCAACACCGGCAAAACTAAAGTGTTAACAACATCTAAGAACATACCTCCTGGAAATCTGGATACTGGCGACTATGAAGTGGAACGCGTGGAAAACTTCAAATACCTCGGGTCTGTAATAACATCGTCAAATGACATTCAGGCAGATATCAAAGCCCGTGTCTCTGCCGCATACAGAGTTTTCTACGCATACTCAAAACTTTTGCGATCAAAACATCTTTCGCGGTCGTGTAAACTCACACTTTACAAAGCATTAATCCGACCTGTGCTTACATTTGGAAGTGAAAGCTGGACACTGACTTCCTCCGATTGTAGAACTTTATCAACATTCGAGAGGAAGGTCATACGAACAATTTATGGTCCATGTAAAGTTGCTGAAAATCAGTATAGAATCCAAATGAATCATGAAATCAGACAGCTTCTTGGAGGCTGCGATGTAATCGGATTCATTAAATCCAACCGGATTAGATGGTTTGGTCATGTAGAAAGGGCTCCATTGGATAGAATGATAAAAAAAAGCGTCCCAACAACAACCAGCTGGTGTTCGTCAAACAGGAAGACCTAGACAACGCTGGCGTGATGTCATCATCCAAGACCTTCGTGATATAGGATGTCGAAACTGGGGTCAACTGGTCATGGAACGAGATGAGTGGAAGCTGGTGGCACAGACGGCAAAATCCCTCCATGGGATGTAAACGCCAGAGAGAGAAATTGGAATTCGTTGACATCAAAAATTGTCTGCGTTTCTAGTTTTTTTTAACCCTGTCTTAAGAAACAGGGCGACGAAAAATCAAGAAATTGCTCGACCCTGGTGTATTGAAATGGCTCTACATTAAAAACTACTGAGCTGATTTGAATGTTATATAGCTCAAAATGTAGGTATTGAACAGAGCTAATCAAAATAGTAATTCACATTATATGACCTTGAACATTTTCTTTTAAAAACATAACGGCCAAAAATTCAAAATCGATTTTCTAGAAATGGGCATTTTTGATTTTTTAATATGAAAGGTACATTATGTTACTAACATTTTATAAAATTTTCAGGAGGGGAATATTTTTTTAATTAATTTTAGTTAGTAGTTAGTAATTAGTTTTTTTTAATTAATTTTCTTCTAATGTGCTTCAGAATTTAAAAACGGCTAAACGACGACTTGCGTCTTGAAAACTGACCATCCAATCTTTTTATTTGTCTTTGTTGTCAAGGTAAGTATCGGTTTTGTTATTTTAATTATTTTATTGTTTATTTGTCTTGTTTATTTGTATTGTTTTTTGTATTGGTTTAATTGTCTTTATTTTTGCATTTTTATTTTTTAACATTTCTTAGTTTAAACTGCTGATAATGACGGCCATAGCTGTCGAAAATTCGAAGCAAGATAATTAATATGTAATAACAACTATCAAGTACAAATAAACACGAATAACAATAGGATGTATTACTTTTGTTAATTAATTCACCGTAATAGAATTCACGTACCGCCTGAAAATAACAATTAATAATTGGTGAAATAAATCTAATGTGAATTAAATTGTTTTAGTAAAATGTTGGTTAAAATTTCATATATTAGTTTTTGTGATTTCTATGTAATTCTTCACTTTTTTTTTTGTAAACTTAGACAGGAAATAAATAAATAAAACATTTTAAAATCTGAATAAGGTATTGATTATGATCTTGGTAAAGTCTAATTTAAGTTAAAATTGCATTCACATTAAAATAAATAAATAAGTAAGATGAATATGAATTATATATAATGATGTTAAAACTCTTTTTGACCAAACATGAGTATTGTAAACTATAGTACATAAGATTTTAATTAAGCAGTGCAATTATGTAATTGGATGTATCACATTTGTATTATATTGATATAATTATAAATTGTGGTATAATCCGTTTGATTTATGCCAAATAAATAAATAAAAATAAAAAAATAAATAAAAAAATAAATAAAAAATAAAAATACAATTTATTGTTTATGTTCATTACAGGTAAAAAGTTCATAAGGCGTTTAACCTCTTTTTTATCCGGTAATGAAATGGCACCTTTTTGATAAAAAATTGAAACCTCATTTCCAAAATTGCATGTTTTTGGCTGATTTCACGTGTGATTAATGAGGTGCTTCAAAATAAGTAATTGGAAGTATTCTTTTCCAACGTACAGACGAAAACATTGAGAACCCGATCGCATATGTCTCCTATAAACTCAAACAATCGCAAAGTATTTACAGCATTTACACAGAGTTGAAGTGTTTGACTGCAGTGATTTTTTTAAAAAAAAGTTCATCCGTACATAGAAGGGAAGCAATTCACCATTACTACTGATCATGCGAGTCTCAAGATTAGCACACGCCAGTTCAAAAATTAAAGATTATGACTTTAAAATTCAAAAGCACAGAGGAAGTGATCATATTGTTCTAGATGTTTTTTATATAGATTCTGTAGGTTTGTCTGACAACACAAATTGAGCTACCATTACATATTGATAATGGTGCATTCTTGATGATAATTATATGTCTCTTATTGCATTAATAGAAAAAACAAAATAAATATGAAACACGAGCGTGGCAAAGTGTTCATTAGCATATCCTCAAACTCCTATAATTGGAAACTGTTTGTTCCAAAAACTCTGCAACCTATATTGATTCAACTCTTCTATTTCAGCACATGCAGGATAAGCAAAAACTCTAGAATTTTTACCGCCTCAGTATTATTGCTCAAATATCCTAAACGATGTTAGTAGTATGTTGCCGATTGTGATTAGGTCAAATTCAATTTTAGGGCCATCTTCCGATAAAAACGTAATAGCTATATTTACATTGTTTTAGACCACTTTCCATGTTATGTTATCTTTAAACATTTTCGTAATTCTATGACTGATTAAGTCAAACGATTTGTAGAAGACTGAGTGTTCAACGTTTTTGGAATCCCTGGATTTCTTGTATATGATAATTGGTTCGTGTTTCTCAGATAAAGGAATGCTGTCCTAGGAAAGACTATGACAGTTACCTCTCAAAGATCTGCACTGTACAATATGATTCACATATCCACCAAATTCTTTCGTCTTGGCATTTCATTTCAACATTTCGATACAGCATATCATTTCAAATGAGCCAGCTACAAACTTTTAAGATCCTCCCAAAGTTTTGGGAGGAATTTGATCCTAATATTTGTTTGTCATCCAATAAACGTCTAGTTGATCTTTATACTAACTTATGCTATGAACATAAAAACATAACATTCTACTAGAAAGGGTAGGACATTAAAACTACGTTTTAGAAATTAAGCCCGGCTTGATAGCTATTTTTTTTCGGGCCGTATAAGTCATCCCCACGTTTGTTACATTTGATTAAATATTCCTAATAAACCCAAGTAGGTTTTGCCAGACATTGACATACGGCCAAGCACTGGTCCATTAATGGCTAACAGTACTTGGCTATTGTTACTGGGCCAATACTAGAACCAATCATCGGCCGATCTATGGTTTACAGAAAATAGCCAGTATATTGTTACCTTTGAATGGCCAAGCACTGGCCCATGAATGGTAAATATTACTTGGCTATTGTTATTGGGCCAGTACTGTAGCCATGAATTTGCCGATCTATGTCATTTTTTTTAAATTTCACTAGAGTATTATCCTTTTTAGAAATACATAGTTTGAAAATTTTCACATATAGTTTAGTTATCGCCTTGTCGGTTGAAAGACTATGATAATATAGGAAAGGTTGGTATATGTTTTAATTTATTTTTATTTCTATTTTATTTTAATTATTTTATAAATAATAAATTTAAATTTATGTATAAAAATATTATTTTATATTTTTTTTAATGGCGGAGTCAGGGCGGAGTTTTCCATTACTCAGCCATTCTTGCAACTGAACCAGTTGTATGGGGAGTTTTGAATTTTTTCCGTCATTTTTATTTTATTTTAACCTAGTTTGTATTTAATTTATTTAAATTTACATATGATAATAATGTATATTTTTTTTAACGGCTCAGTCATGGTTGCCAGTATTTGGCCCAAGAATGGCAACCATTTATTGTCCGAAGTTATCATCCAGTAAAATTATGTTAATGGCCCAGTCGTGGTTGCCAGTACTCGCCCATTGCTGCATTACTGGCTGCCAGTAATGGACCATTACTGGACCAGTTGTACAACCTTGTATGGGAAGCTTTTAACTAAAAATATAGTGAAGTATTAAATAATTATATTATCGGCATTTGTGGAGAAGGATCAAAAAACGGGTTTTCGACCCAAATGACATCGCACTTTTTTTACATTTTTGCGGTGCAAATGTTTTGAGTTATTGTCAATTATTATTTGAATTGATCATGTATTTTCTTATTTAATCCATTAGTAAAATGGTGTAATTGAATTTCTCAATGAATCTATGGATAAGATTTTTTGCATCTTTTCGATCCGTTTTCAACTGACCCTTTTCAATTGCTATTGATATTTGAAAGGAAAAATTTATTTTTATTGTAGCATGGTTACGTATATAGTCTGCCAATATAAAGACTTTACATACAACACAATTTTATGTCAAATATTTTTGATATTTTATTTGCTGTTCAGATATCCCATTGTAGAACAGTTTCTTTTCAGAACGATTATTTCAATAGAGTAACCAAAATGTGGAACTTATTGCCCCTTTCAGTTTTCCCTGACGAATTCGCCCCTCAGACATTTAAAGAAAATTTCTATCGTCATTTAAAACAACTTACTAAGGTATTTTCCAATCCTCGTTCCTTCTTTTTCCCTTTTCTCATCCCCCATTCTTTCTTAATTGACATGGTATCCTCGTCGGATATTCAAAGAGTCTAAATAATGAATATTTCATATTTAGTGTGCTAAACATATCCAACTAATTAATAAAAAAATAGCGAATCTCATTCGCACTTGGAGTTAACCGACTTTTATTCTCTAAAATGAATTTAACTTACTTTTTTCTCTTGGCTATTTTAAATCTTACTTTGTTTAATTTTATAATGAAATAAATAAGTTTCTGCACGGAGAGGATGGTTCCGAAGGGAGATGAACAATTGCAAATAGCTTGAATAATTTGTCTGTCCTTTCATATTAATTTCGTTTTTTTTACAGTTCTTTTGTGGTAAATCTAGATCTATTTATGCTTTAGAAAACTACCTACGCCTAGTTGAACATAAACAAGCCCCCGAGCAGAAATTTGTCAGGGCTCAAGTAAAGTCCTGATCAGGTTTGCCCTAATCCGGATCAGGCATTGGTAGGACAGCCTGATTGGGCCCTGATCATGAGTGCAACGCCTTATCAGGTCCTGATTGGGCTTACCGGATCAGATCCTGATTGGGATATCCGGACCAGACCCTGATATATATTTATATACATAAATTAATTAAATTAAAATAAAAAAATTACAATGGAAAAAATTAAAATATACATACCACCTTAATCACTATTATTATAGTCTTTCAGCCGAGAAGCGATAACTAAAAAACATACATGCAACGATTTTAGCTATATATTTCTAAAATGGATAATACTCTAGTGAATTTTAACCAATTGAAATTTTAGGTAGGGGTCAAATACGAAAAACCTGATCATGCCCGGATATATTCAAATAAGGTTAACTCTAAAAGGGTATTCTAAATCAGGCCCGGAACAGGCTCACATCAGATTGCCCTAATAGGGATTGCCCTTGTAGGACTGACCAGGCCCTGATTACGCCCTGATTGTATTCAAGTTTTCCCTAACTAATTTCTGCACGGTTCAGTAATGTTTGCGACTATTTCCCTTTTAGTCTTTAATTGTATTGTTTTATAGTTAACAATAAAGAAATCGAAATATAATAATACACAACTTTTGATACAGTGTACGCATTTTTGAACTGTTGTATCCGATCCTTGACTCGAATTATCCAGAATCTTCTTCGAAGCAGTCTCAGTAGACATTTGTGATATGGTACTTTTCTTGACTAATTTTGGTTTTGCTCATAAGTATGAGTATATGATATATGGACGCCAATAGCAGGGATTGGCGAACGAGGGTTTGTCACAAACGTAGATCAAAAATAAAAAAATCGAAGTCGTGACGCGCTTCCGATAATATAAATCCCTTCCTAGTTGGGCATTCAGTATTCGGCTGTCGAAGCTTTTGGAACAACATTTATCTTAGTCAGCATTTCTCATTATACTCATAAATTAAATGGAGTTGAAATTCCATTTTCTTAAATTGAACTCAGTACCCTCCTTTTCCCATCATTATTAAAAATGTGATTTGTAAGGTTTTATGCTTCTGCTACTAAACTATACAAGTTACTCGAACAGAAATGTTTGCAGACCCTTGTAAGGTTAGATTACACCACTTAAAGTCGAGAACGAAAATGTAAAACTGGGCCGCATATATTCAAATAAATAAGGTTAACCATAAAACAGTATTTTAAAGCAGGCCCACATCAAATTACCCTAATAGGGCTTGTTCGTTCTGAAATGATGCGCCCTAATCACGCGCTGACTGTATTCAGATCTCCCTAGCTCATTTCTGTTAGGGTAGTAAATATTTCATATACATATGGAGCATTTCACGCCAACTAAGTGTGAAAAAAAATGTTTTTCCACAAACTTTGGGAATAGGTAGTACTTTATACGAAAACAACTATCAAATTTTTTCAAATTTTTTGATTCACAACATAGCCGTCAGTGGCACTCAAAAAAATCGATTTTGTGGCTCGACCTCAAACTTGTGAATTTTATAGAAAAATGGTTGTGACTGAAATAAAAACGGCAAAATATGATGATTTTGTTAGAATTTTGACCATAGATTACGATACAAATATATTTTTAATTTTTGGGGGTAGTTTGGGGTAAAGTTTGGGGCAAAGTTTGGAGTAAAGTTTAAAATCCAGATTTCGAGAAATTAGCACGACTTCTTTCTTTTATCTCCTTTCGATTAATTTTTGTTTTGTGATGGGTAATAATTTCTTATATTTTTGAGTTGTGAGAAATTCACGTGGTCGAGGCAAAAAATTAAATTTTTTCGAGCGCCACTGACGGACATGGTGTGAGTCAAAAAATCTGAAAAAATTTGATGGTTGTTTTCTCATAAAGCACTACCTATTCTTAAAGTTTGATGAAAACAAATTTTTTTTCACACTTAGTTAGCGTGAAATGCCCATATCTTGTAATCAGGTGTTCGATGCTATAGGAGATTAAACTATTAACTTCGGCGATAGTCTAGAAAACTTTGTTTGCTAAATAAGGAGTTGATGTAATTCTGTATGCAAAGGTTTGTAGCCTGTAGTTTTTAATGTTTTCTTAACCACGGCTGCGCCAGACAAGCAATGTATCCAAATCTACATAAAAATTTGCCAACATCGATTATAAATACTGTTTTGTAGAATCAAAAGCGTATTACTAGATCACTTTAAAGTTTGTAATATCAGCTAGTAAGTTGTCGTTGAACGGATAACCTGAGATTTTGATGGTTTCACCCCTCTCATATAGCTCAACCGATCATTTCATTAAATAAAGTCTACATATTGAATTTGCAAATGTTTGTTACCCAAACCATTACCGTTTCTTCATACGATTTTCTCCATTTCTTCGAAGGATGATTGTTATGGACCTCGGACCGTTAAAACCTTTAAACCCGAAACACTTAAAACACTTTAAACTTTTTAATTTAATTTATTTTAACTATTACAAAAGTAAG
Organism: Diogma glabrata; assembly: GCA_963693315.1. NCBI lineage: Eukaryota > Metazoa > Arthropoda > Insecta > Diptera > Cylindrotomidae > Diogma > Diogma glabrata. The sequence goes on from OY856186.1 coordinate 252,253,276, forward strand.
TACTTTTACTTAATTAGTTAAAGGTCTTAATCGGAGTTAAAAATTGGATAATGGAATTGGAGGAATCTTGGGATTTAACATGATCCTGCAGTAATGATTATCTGATTTTGTTGGTTTTAGTTTTCTGAACAGCCTCCCAATTTTCGGCGATTTGCTTTTAAACTGTAATTTCTAACAGTTTTTTTAATAAGAAGTGTTGTGTTACACTAACTTTACTTAGAATCAGAATTCAGAAGTAGAGTGCCCATCAGCACCTATTCAAACTGTCGATTGTGGAGATCAATTCGGTTACTGACGTCATTTTTCTGTTCACGTCCGGGTGAACCTACTGTAGCTTTGGTTTTTTTTACTACATCGTTAGACTGGATAAGCCGTTCTTGCTGAGGGATTTTCAGTATCCGTAAAACAGAAGACTTATTTTTTGGTATAGATCTTAAGGTTTGGCTGTATAAACTAGGAGAGCCGAGGTGTAGCTGTCTCATATGCTATTAAACAAGGTAAAGTGAATGAACTCGGTACGGATACCTCATCGTTCTCACAGTATGTTGTTTTAAAAATAACCAGCACAGATTGGTTCATCTTTAGTCGTACTTCTTGTGGGTCTATTTACTACAGTGGTGAAGGTACTAAAGTACCTCTCAGTCGTTAGTCGACCAAAAACCGCCGGTAAAGGCTCAATAAACTTACTTTTGATGTCAATAAGAGCTCACTGCAAAAGTTTATTTTTGCAACTATATACATGATAAATTAATCCATACAAATTTTATTTTTCACAAAAAGTTGGCTAATTTTATTTGGATTCGTAGTTATGTGTATGTGTATTGAAAAAAGATTAATTTTCTAATTGGCAAAATAGTTTTTTTCAAACACGTACCCATTTGCAAATCTGGACTTCGAAAGTGTTTTTATCTCTTCAAAAATTATCTATCACTTCATTTTGGTTTACAAATTTTTTCATCATTTTTCTGAAAGCTCACAAAATTTAGAGGATTTGAAAAATATCATTCTGAAATTAAAATTTATTTTCAACGATTTAGTAACGAATTACTCTTTAAAACAAATAAATATTATCATTGAATTTTTGTAGATTCACCTACATATTTTTATTTTTTTTGAGAAAAATTACATGTCCGATATTATTATTCATCCTCTCAAATCACTTTCAGTAACTTTTATCTTCTATTGTTTTTGGGTTTGGAAAACAAAAATCAAAAATCTTACCCGATCAAATCCTATCCTAAACAAACACTTTCCCATCTCTAATTTTCTTTATTGGTTTGTTATTTAAGAAAACAAACCTTCAACCCCATTTTTCTTTGTCTTCGATTCTTCTTTGTTTTCTATATATAAGCTCAATCGAACAATGTCAATTTTAATTCAACTTAGAATATAAAAATAGATAATAGAAGCATGAATTTTCTTGTCTGGATGTTTGATTGAGAGCTTCAGAACTCCTTTTCAATCACAAGATTGAATATGATTTAGGAAAACTATATTTATTAGTCTTGAGAGTGCTTTATTTTAAGTAGTTTAACTTTTTATTACCGAAAACCGTAACAGAGAAAATCAACAGAAATAAATATTTACCATAAAACAGTTGAAGTATTTGAAAACAGCAGTCACCACAGAAGCCTAAGAAGATTAAACAAAGACAAATAAAATCCATTTCTATGTTTATTACGATTTTTAAGTGTTTGCTTTTTTTAATATAAACAAACAAAATACGACTTTAGTGCTTTATTATGTATATATAAGAGTATTGATAATAAAACGATAGAATTAAATTTGGGCTGGAAATATGATAGCAGTATAAAGTCATAAAAATAATTTTGTGGGTTGAATTTATTAGCAAGAGCGAGGATGATATTCACTTTACTACAATTGAATTTTGACATTTATGGATCGATTTTGATAGAGATTGGTGAAGTTAAAAATGAATCGCTACCAGAAGATGGTGCATAAAAAATGGGGTAAAAAGCTTCAGATTATTCAAATTTCTAGTACTTAAGAACAACAAATTCATGACATTGATACCAAGGCACAGAGAACAAATGGGAACAAAAAGAAATGGGTATGGAGATAAAACGAATTTATATGATGTGACTTTCTGAATTTTGCACAAAACACGAGGTAACGTTCACCTCCGTCTGTATTTCTCTCTCAGCGTTTTGGATTATAAGGCATTTAAATGAGCAAAGCGATCTTATCCTCCCTTTCGGTATATCAATTGCGTGGCTATGAACCGCCCTGAAAAACTATTTTCTAATTCAAATACCTTTTCGTTGCCCGGATTTCCACTGAGCATTAATGCTTTATTTTTGAATTAATTGTGTACTTTTCCAGAGCTTTTAGAGCAGCCTAGCTATCAGAAAAATATTATTGATCTTGCCGGACTACTTAAACTCCGTTGCTCGCTTCAATGCTGAAAGACAGTATTTGTACAGTATTTGTCAAGTGGAAATTGCAGCCCAAGATCTTTTTTTTTGGTTGTGCTGCCCGATTACAAAGCAGCTACAGACCGGTCTTCTATCGTTGGAATTACAACTTCATACTGCCTTCGAAATACTTTTAGGGGTACTGTGTTATATGTCAGAAAAAGGGAAAATATATCAGATGTTCTTCCAGGTCCCTTCATATTGTTTATTGATGGTCCCTCCATATCTTTTTGTAACTTTAAGATCGTTTATTCTTCCAAATACATACAGGAGATGAAGCGAAAATAAGACCTTAAGACCGCTGTAGACATTGTCCTGAAAGCCTTTGTGATACATAAGCAGGCAAAGAATGGGACAATAGGTCTGACAATTTTCGGAGTCAGTCCTCATTTGCCATCAAAAGTCCTGCAACTCTGTCACAGAACTCGAGTTGTGTTTCCGCATTTTGCTCTTAACTTGAACAGCCCAGTTGCGCTGCTCGTCAAGAATAACACTACGATACATCACTCTAGCTTGAAGCAGTCTCCATAAGGGTTTCTTTTTGAAGGTGCTCCTTCTGTGATGGTAAAAATCGACCCGCAGTATCCAATTCTAACTGTTCTAACTACAGTAAAGCATGTCCGACGTTTACTAGATATGGTGGAATGATAGGTTCACTCCAAATTATTCGAGTGTTGTAACACCTATTACCGAGCTATTGAAGAAAGATCCGAAAAACTAATTTGGACTGTAGAAGCCAATCAGCTTTCGAAAATCTGAAGACTCTGTTGACTTAAGTTCCAGTTTTAATCAATCCTAATTATAATAAAGAGTTTTTCATTCGGTGTGACGCAAGTCTGACAGCCTGTATTAAGTTTATAGTGAAGACCAAGAGTGTCCGATTGCCTTCATGTCGAAGAACCTCACCAAAGCTCAACGAAACTGCTCGGTTTCTGAGCTTAAGTCTCTTGCAGCAATTCTTAGTGTGAAGAAAATTTAGTGTTTATTGTGACCGATCACGCGAGTATAAATTGGCTGATTTCACAGAAAGACTTGAGTGACCAATTATTTAGGTGAAACCTAAAGCTCCATATATGAACTTCACCATAGTCCATAAAAAGGGGACCCAAAACATAGTTCCTTATGCTTTATCTCGTCTTTACGACACACATGAAGAATTTGCCGAAGCACTAACTCATCACGCAGTTGATGCAAAGCTTGACGATGAAGGTTACCGACCTAAGGACTACACTGAAATGATAGCTAAAGTTCACGTTTATACTACTGGTCTAGCATGGCATCACAAGTTCACAACTAGATTGTTCCCTCTGAAATCTGCAAACAGACAAAGGCCAGAGACCAGAGATTGCATCCGCTGATCTCAGTTCGTAACTGAACATATATGGCACAGAATCTATATAGATTTTTAAGAACGTTACCCCGATCTAAATCCGGGAATGCAATAATATTCATTGAACAATGAACCCTCATCAACCCTCTTAATTTGTGTTGCTCAAACCTCTTCGGAACGCAACGTTATCTAAGTTTCTATACTGCGATAGTGAGAAACAATTGCGTAGTAAATTCTTTCAGAGCCTATCGCTATATACAACATATTAAAACTGGAGTTTATATAGTCCACAGAGTAATGTTTCAGAAAGAATGTGTTGCAGTCTCCAATATTGGCAGTGGACTGTATGTGAAGTTTAGATGAACGATGAGAATCAATATTGCGACTGCAGCATGCTTTGTACGTCATCAATTAAAATTGCAGAATATATATTAGTATGCCACCAAACATATGTAGACAGTATCCAATAAAGTGTATGTGATGTCATCAGTTATCCACCAAAAAATATAAACAACAGCCTAGCACAGTTATAACAGTATCCAATACAGCAATCGTAAGTGTATGTGATGTCACCAATTATCCACCAAAAAATGTCATACAATAACGACAGCCATAAAATATATACAATAACGACAGCCTAGAACAATTATAATTGTACTTGTATGTGATGTCATCAATTATTCACCATAAAATATATACAATAACGACAGCCATTAAATACACAATAACGACAGCCTAGCACAATTATAATAGTATCCAATACAGTAATTGTAATTGTATGTGATGTCATCAATTATTCACCATAAAATATATACATTAACGACAGCCATAAAATATATACAATAATGACAGCCTAGCACAATTATAATAATATCCAATACAGTGATTGTAATTGTATGTGATGTCATCAATTATCCACCAAAAAATGTAATACAATAACGACAGCCTAGCACAATTATAATATTGTACTGTCGGTAATTTTACAGCTACACAGCTGCACAGGATGTCGTTAGAGTTGAGAAACCACAACACCCGTTTCTAACAAATGCGGTTGAAGAGCAAAAAAAACTAGTTTCTGCAAGAGAACAACAATTTACTAACACTCAAGATGATGAAACAAACCTCAGCAAAAAACAATTTCAGCTGCAATCACCGGCATTCCAACATTGATTTAAAAAAACGTCTCGGTCAGCACCACAACAAAAACAATATTTAATTGGATCAATAACTTGAATTTTAATTACACATTTTCCTTATTTTAATTGCACATTTTCTTTACTGATAATATCACAAATGAACATTTTTAAATTAAATTAACATAAAAAAACTAAACCATCTTAACATTACTTTACAATAACAGGCAAGTTATATCAAATTTCCATACAGAAAAACTAGATTACCCTTCGCATTGGAATCTTATTCTAGAAGAGATCTATAATTACAAAAATCATGTCATTTAAATACGTCACAACACTCTCTTTTACGACAGCAGAGACACCAATTCTCTAGTCATGAACTATTAATAATGTTTTGCTCAAAATTAGCCGTTTGCCTGTAGACTGTTGACACCCCTGATATCAAATAATTGACACATAGATTCAAAAATGTCAACAAACCAAAACAAAGGGTAAATAATTGATGTTATATACGTGTTATATGATTAAAAAATGTAATTTATCTTGTTTTTTTTAGAGTGTTGTGACCATTCATGACTTTATATATATTTATATATATAATAAATACCTGGAACTTGGACATCAACTACCGCTTGTAATTAACGTAAGTTTCTAATCATGTCAAATGTTCCATATATTTATTTATCTATACCAATTATTGTATTCTCTTTCTTTTGCTTTTCATATAAATTTAATGACAATTAACGAGTCTGGGAACGCTAAATTCACGGCGTTAACACATTCCCGGGACAAAGAAAATCAAGAAACTTTAATAAAACTGAGAAAATGTTAGTAAGGAATGTTGAACAATAATCGATAACCAATTGAACAGTAGGACATTCCTGGAATTATGAATACAATGTACAAAATTGCTATAGATAATAGAATTGGGTTTATCTTAAGATTAGAGCAGTTCATATATATATCCTGCTATTGGATTGCTTAATCTAATAATTTTTTTATAAATTTACTAATATGATAATAATTCCTTTTTTTTTAAATACACAAACTTAAAATATAAAGTTTAGACAACATAAACTAGCATTAAAATTGACTGTGTTTTTATAATTCAAACTAAATAAAATTGATGGACATTGATTGCAATTCGATTTTTCAATTTTTACCTCATTTCTGTGATTGTTGGAAGAACCTTGAGTTTACTGCAATTTTCACCAAAATCTCCGAAACAAAAATAGTTTTGTTCATCGAGAATAATATATCTTTAGAACATATAGAATTTAATTTTGCTTACTGTGAATTACCTTTATATGAATACCCTCACATTTTATATTTACATATGAACTAGTACAATCACGAGACAACACAAATAACAGTGCCTAACTGAAGGGTTAAACTTAATGGATGCACAACTATAGTTTCTTATAAGGATGACAAGAATATGGTCAACATTCAATGACATTCAACAATTGATGGTTGAATGTTTCATAATGTTTTGAGAATGATCAATAAGATTACTTTGTTGACCTTGGTTATGTATTAACGACGAAATTGATTCAAACATGAAACCGTAAAAGAATGACTCCCAGTTACTAAAGGTTTGAGTATAAATGATAATGAAGAGGCCCCTTTAAACGAACTGGATCATTGACTGATACGGAGACCTTGATCCTAAATTGACGAAGACGCGAACATGACCGAAAGTCGACGAAATTCTGATCACATATACCGAAGATAAATGATCCCATGTAACGAAGAGTGAATCATGAATAAGAAATGAAGACCTGATCAACTGTACCGAAGAAAACATGACCTTATATAACGAAGAGTGGATCATGAATAAAAATGACGACCTGATCAACTGTACCGAAGACAACATGACCTTATATAACGAAGAGTGGATCATGAATAAAAAAATGAAGACCTGATCAACCGTACCGAAGAAAACATGACCTTATATAACGAAGAGTGGATCATGAATAAAAAAATGAAGACCTGATCAACTGTACCGAAGAAAAATGATCTTATAATACTCACAACTACCCTTACCAGACGTGATTATGATATCAAATGATTTTAAATATCACATGAACACATCATGTAGATAATATCAATATGACTTTCAAGACTGTGGATGTTTTAAGCGCTTATTACCCTTGATTAATTGACGACTATTGTCTATTGAGGTTTGCTACCGTCACATCACAAGTTTGTAATTGTTACATGATTGGTTTTGAGATTTACTATATTGATGAAGAACTAGTTAATTGAAATCAATAATAAACTATCATTAACATCTGAAAAGCGTAGTGTTATTGCATATTAATATTTCGCAATTATAATATCACAATCCTGTGATTATTATATAACTGTTTGAGATGCATCATGTTGAGTAGGAAAACTAGGTGAACTAACATCACCAATAAAACTCTCATTGAACATCTAACTGTGCGTAGCGTCGAGAAAATTTAAAAAATGTCGTAATTATAATATCACAATTTTGTGATTATTATACAACTGTTTTGAGATGTACCATATGAATGGAAGACTAGATGATTGGAAAATCACCAGTAACCGATCATTGAACATCCTATGGTGTGTAACGTCGAACAAATTTAAACTGCTTTAGTGTTACGAAGACATATACATTAAAAACTTCTTTTGTTGTCGACATTGATTGTTATTCAATATCGGGTAGTGGTAGTACGCTTATACGATTTACTGCACGTTTAAGTAAGGTACGGGACGTTTTAAGTGTGACAACGCGAACTATACCGTCTTGTCCCGGATGCAATTCGACAATGCGCCCCAACTGCCATTTGAGTGGGGGAAGAGTATCGTCATGAATTATAACTAGTGAACCTATTTGAAGCTCAAACGGCGCATGATTCCACTTCTTCCGCCTTTGCAATTCTGACAAATATTCGATGCTCCATCTCTCCCAAAATCGTTGTGCCATTTGCTGAATTCTCTGAAACCGGGATAACCTTGACGCATTAAGATGTAATATAGATGGTTCAGGTATCGCTGTGGGGGGTGCACCTATAAGGAAATGTCCAGGAGTTAATGCTTCGAAATCGTTAGGGTCGCTTGATAATGGAGTCAGCGGTCGTGAATTCAAACACGCCTCAATTTGACATAATAACGTCAAGAGTTCTTCAGTTGTCAACGTTTCAGAACCCGTCACTCGCTTAAGATGGTGTTTTGCACTTTTTACTGCGGCCTCCCACAAACCACCGAAGTGAGGAGACCGAGGTGGTATGGTATTCCATTCAATATTTTGGTTGGAGCAGTACCGCGAAGTTGCATCTTGAAAGTGTTGCGAGACAAATAAACTTTTGAGTTCTTGGAGTTCTGATCGACTTCCAATGAAGTTCGTGGCATTGTCCGAGTATATCTTGCTGCATAGTCCACGGCGACCTATAAACCGACGGAGACATGCAATAAAGGAGTCAGTAGTTGCATTTAATACCAATTCCAGGTGAACGGCCTTAGTGGCGAAACACACAAAAACGCAAATGTAGCATTTAAATTTAGTCCTGCTCCTGCTGGAGTGAACAAAAAAAAACGGACCACAAAAATCCACACCAACAACAGAGAAGGGTCGATCGGGTTTGTTGACTCTGTCTGCGGGTAAATCACCCATGACTTGGAGTCGCAATTTTGGTTTTGATCGAAAACATCCGACACACTGATGTACAATCGAGCGACATAAGTTACGTCCACCCACAATCCAATATAATCGTCGGAGGTTGTATAACAAGGTCTGAGGACCTGCATGTAGTGATCATTCATGTTCGTGACGAACAATAAGAGTGCTCAAGACATGACATCCTGGTAACAGAATCGGGTGCTTTTGACCTTCATTGATGTTCGCGTTTACCAACCGACCACCTACTCGAAGGGTATCATGAGTGTCAAGGAATGGTGACAATGCTATAATAGGACTTTTAGCCGGCAGATGCTTGAATCTTTTCAGAGACTTAATGTCTTCAGCATAATGTTGTTCCTGCACCAATTTTATGAGCCGTAATGTGGCAGACTCAATTTCATTAGGGGAGAGAAACATTGAGGACTGTTTGGCTCTAATGGCTTTGCTTCGAACACAACTGTAAAAACGAAGAATATAGGCAGTGACTCGCACCAACTTAATGAAGGACTGAAATCTATTCAATAAACTATGATCGATGAACGATTGTTGCAAAAGGCCTAAGTTTGATGTTTTCCTTGACTCAAGAGCTCCGAAATCTTCCGTGAGATGATCTGAGATGATTATAGGCCAGGTGGATGACGGATTCTTTAAGAAGACAGGACCATTCCACCAAAGCTCGTGTGATAAAAACATTGCTGGGCTAAGACCTCGTGAAATGGGATCAGCTGGGTTTTCGGTTGTTTGAACATAATACCAGTCTTTTGACGATGTCAAATCTTGTATTTTAGTGATTCTATTAGCAACAAATGCTTGATATTTATAAGCTTCGGATTGAATTCTAAAGAGAGTGACCTTCGAATCAGTCCACAGGTATACTTGATGAACGGTTAGGTCCATGAGTGTCAAAACTTTGTTGATCAATTCTGCCAGTAATACTGCCGCACAAAGCTCAAGCCGAGGAATGGTTTCCTTTTTCAATGCCGATACTTTAGATTTTGCGCACAATAGATTTATCCGATATTTATTTTCGATGGATTCCGAACGAGTATAAATTATGCAACCGTATGCCTTCTCAGAGGCATCACAAAAGCCATGAAGTTCAAATCGTTTATCACAAGGGGCACAAATTGGTCTTAGTATAGAAATTTGAGTTAAATTGTGCAGTTCTTCCTTGAAAATGGTCCATCGGTTTATAAGTTGAGGTGCTAGGAAGTCATCCCATCCAATTTCTTGCAAGACCCAGATCGACTGCATGATCAGTTTTGCTGTCACTATAATTGGCGCACAGATTCCAAAAGGATCAAAGAGTTGGCAAATTTCCGAAAGTACTGTCCTTTTTGTATAAAGCGAAGATATAGGTAGCTTGTTAAGATTAATCTCAAAATGGTCGGAAGTTGTATTCCAGTTCAATCCCAATACTAAGGTGACTGGAGTAGTTTCATCTTGCTCTGACGTTAGTTGGACTTCATTAGAACTGAATTTACGTAGTTCGAAACCACCCATAAGCAATAGTTCAATTAGCTCACGTTTTAGTTTCATGGCATCATCCACTGTTGCAGCACCCGTTAACACATCATCAACATAGAAATCGTTAGTCAAAACCTTGGCTGCTGCGAGAAACCTGCCTTGCTCATCACTAGCTAATTGTTGCAGCGTTCTAGTGGCTAAAAACGGTGCACAGGCAGTGCCGTAGGTCACTGTCCGCAGATTAAATGTCTGAACTTGATCAGTTTCACTATCACGCCACAAAATTCGTTGAAGGTTTATATAATCATCATGTACCAGAATCTGGCGATACATCTTCGTAATGTCGCCGCTGAATGCCACAACATGCTTCCTGAATCGCAACAAAATTGAAAACAAGTTCTGCTGAACAGTTGGCCCTACCATCAAACAATCATTCAACGAGATATTAGATGATGTACGTGATGACGCATTAAATACGACCCGTAACTTTGTGGTGGTACTTGCTTCTTTAATCACGTAATGATGGGGTAGGTAGTACGACATTTCCTCTATTCGGTGATCTATAGGCGTCATGTGGCCTAGAACGCGGTATTCAGTAATAAATTCGTGGTATAGTTGCCGGACTTCAGGATTATTATTTAGACGTGATTCCAATGCAAGAAATTGCCGATAAGCTGATGTGTGCGATTTGCCCAATTGTGATAACAAAGGTTTAGTAGGAAGAGATACACAATATCGACCGGTAGCCATTCTCGTAACGTTATTATGTAATGACTCTCGGCTGCAACTTCTTCCTTAGACCATATTGGCTTTACGGGTAGACTTTCCAGTTCCCAAAATTTTCTCATTTGCGTGTCAAAAGTTTGGAGTGAACAAAGAGCAATGTGTGATTGTACCTCATCGACCTTAAGATTTATCTTTGATGACCCACATACGATATAACCTAGCTGTGAGGCGAGGAAGGGTGGTAGTTCATCATATAGTTTAACCGACGAACCAAGAAATAATTCATGATAAATTTCGGCACCTAAAAGGACATCAATGCGATCCGGAATATGGAAACTTGGATCAGCTAAATGTATATCACCAATCATCGGAGACGAAGGTAGACTGACTGTCATACACGGCACCATGTTGGTGATCTTGGGCAATATATAAAATTTAAGATCCACAGTGTAGTTAGTTACACGCGATGATAATGTGAGGTTCACTTTATGTCGAATTATTGTTTCGTTCGCTCCGATACCGGAAATGGTTTTAGAAGTGGGCAACTTGTGGACCTTCAGCTAGGAGCACAAATTGGAAGTGACGAAGTTCATGGTTGACCCGCTGTCAAGAAGTGCTCTGCACAGAACCGGGGTCCTGCCATGGACTGAGAGGTTAATAAGAGCTGTACCAAGCAGCACGAGACGGTTTGGAGAGTCCGATGATTTTAAACATGACTGATTAAGAATGACAGGGGCAGGACATGCAGCTGTCGATTCGATTTCACATGGAGCTATGTGGTTGTCATCATTGTTCGATGACGATGAATAGCCAACGGTAGGTGTGAGCGACGGATTGAATGATTCCGTAGTTGGGAAGTGAAGTAGCACATGATGCTTCAGTGAACATTTCTTACACGAAGGCGCATTGCAGTCTCGAAGCCGATGACGGTCTATAAGACAATTTCCGCAAATTCTCCGTTCTTTTACAAAATAGAATCTCGTCTTGGGTGTTATACCTTCACCGCCGAAGACTGGGCACTGAGGTAAGGTATGGGACCCTGAGCAATACTCGCAATTGCGAGGTGATGAAGTTGAAGTAGTATATGCGTTTAAGGAAACCTTATTGTATTGTTTCGTTGACCTTGTCAATTGTTGGGATGTACCACTACTCAAAGCATCAAGAACTCGGATACGAGTATGCAATAGTTCAACCAGCGTCTGAAATGACATAATCACATTTGGTTTAGCGGTTTTTATAATGTGAATTCGCGACGAATTGTCCAATCTATTCAGTAAATGGTGGATCAGCAACAAATCCCAGTTTTCTACATTTACCTTTAATGATTTCAGAGCGTTATAATGTTTTGATACCTTATCAACAAAACATTGAAGAGACTTGGCAGAATGTTCTTGAGGAGTCTTTACATTATATAATTCTGCGGTATGAATTCGTTGAATTTTAATTTCATTGTCGTATTTTTCACACAACGACGTCCAAGCAATATCATAATTTGCACCAGTGACGGGAAGACTTTCTATAATTGAATATGCGGTTCCCACGCGGATACAGGAAATGAGGTACAAAAATTTAATATTGGGCTCTAGATTCTTGGAATGAATGAGATCCAAGAATATATCTCTGAACGCCAACCAATCCGATTCGAGGCCGCTGAACGATGGTAAAATGATTTCTGGCAGTCTAATTCCTGGTACCGATTGAGCACTTGAATTCAAGTCGTGAAATGACGTATTATGAAACGAGGTAGCTACTGGAGCCTCATCAGTCTTTTTTAACTGATGAATTTTATTTTGTAAAGTCGATTCCAGTTGGCCATATTCTTCTTCAAAAAGAGTTCGATCATTTGCCGCATTTTCATCAATCAATTCAATTTTCGATTGTACCCCATCATATTTTTCATATATCGATTGCACGCGTGAGAGGAGATACTCACAATCACCAATTAATACCGCAGAGGAGATTTGTGACTTAAAGTTCGTCAACCGACCCTTGAATGCAGCTCGTTGCTTCTTTAGCTGCTCAATCTTTACTGGTTCTGACATAACGACTTAGAAGATGATACGAACAAGAGAATAATAATAATTATTTCTGGCCACACGTGACACGGACCAACAGCTTCGGTACAAGTGAGAGGATCAAATAGACCTTTGATATTGGTCCAGATGTACAATCTGACAAGATGAGTTGTGTAGAGACTAACCAGACTACTACCGATTAACTAACTAGTTGCTTATGATATTGTCCCAATGATCAATTGATAATTGCTTATGACATTATGTTCTATGTTAGCTCACGACCTGACTTGATTATAGATTTACCGAGCACAATTAAAGTTATATTAGTTCGATATTCATAAACCGTTCAAATAGGAAACTATCTAAATAGCTTGGAGTTCGATTATCTTGACTCAAAGGAAACCCAAATACGTAATTCTTCAATCAACCACAGAGATGTATTTTAGTAATGTGACCATAGAGATATAATTTCCGAACTTATAATTAATCTAATTATTTTAACCTTTCTTAATATATTGTATTACAATATTATGTACCTGTTGTTTTGTTGATTGTAGAATCCGGCTCGAAGGACCAAAATGTTGCAGTCTCCAATATTGGCAGTGGACTGTATGTGAAGTTTAGATGAACGATGAGAATCAATATTGCGACTACAGCATGCTTTGTACGTCATCAATTAAAATTGCAGAATATATATTAGTATGCCACCAAACATATGTAGACAGTATCCAATAAAGTGTATGTGATGTCATCAGTTATCCACCAAAAAATATAAACAACAGCCTAGCACAGTTATAACAGTATCCAATACAGCAATCGTAAGTGTATGTGATGTCACCAATTATCCACCAAAAAATGTCATACAATAACGACAGCCATAAAATATATACAATAACGACAGCCTAGCACAATTATAATTGTACTTGTATGTGATGTCATCAATTATTCACCATAAAATATATACAATAACGACAGCCATTAAATACACAATAACGACAGCCTAGCACAATTATAATAGTATCCAATACAGTAATTGTAATTGTATGTGATGTCATCAATTATTCACCATAAAATATATACATTAACGACAGCCATAAAATATATACAATAACGACAGCCTAGCACAATTATAATAATATCCAATACAGTGATTGTAATTGTATGTGATGTCATCAATTATCCACCAAAAAATGTAATACAATAACGACAGCCTAGCACAATTATAATATTGTACTGTCGGTAATTTTACAGCTACACAGCTGCACAGGATGTCGTTAGAGTTGAGAAACCACAACACCCGTTTCTAACAAATGTGGTTGAAGAGCAAAAAAAACTAGTTTCTGCAAGAGAACAACAATTTACTAACACTCAAGATGATGAAACAAACCTCAGCAAAAAACAATTTCAGCTGCAATCACCGGCATTCCAACATTGATTTAAAAAAACGTCTCGGTCAGCACCACAACAAAAACAATATTTAATTGGATCAATAACTTGAATTTTAATTACACATTTTCCTTATTTTAATTGCACATTTTCTTTACTGATAATATCACAAATGAACATTTTTAAATTAAATTAACAAAAAAAACTAAACCATCTTAACATTAATTCAGTAAATTATTTGTGATATAACATCACCCCGATGGAAAATCTCCCATCAAGAATAATATGAGAACTGAATCTAAAAAATTATGGTGCAAATTATGAAACTTTTTGCAATCCATACAATTTTAGAGCGATCTAGTTTCGAACCAATGAGAAAATTTTAAACTTTAAAAAAGTTTATCATTCTCATCAGGGCTAGCCGACTAAATAAACTCTACCAAAAAAATGTTAACGCTAATGTATATAAACCAAAAATTAGGTTACAACACTAGCGAAGTGTAAAAACAAAAAATTTACATAAACATACATTTAATAAATTCAGGTTTAGTCAATTAATTTCTCTGGTGATCACTGTTTTGTTATACTCTAGACATTCTAGTATTGAATAACAAACTTGTATCTGTGAGAAGAAGATGACTAGTCTTCACTTGTGTCTATTGACACATGATCAACAATTAATTCAGTAAATTATTTGTGATATAACATCACCCCGATGGAAAATCTCCCATCAAGAATAATATGAGAACTGAATCTAAAAAATTATGGTGCAAATTATGAAACTTTTTGCAATCCATACAATTTTAGAGCGATCTAGTTTCGAACCAATGAGAAAATTTTAAACTTTAAAAAAGTTTATCATTCTCATCAGGGCTAGCCGACTAAATAAACTCTACCAAAAAAATGTTAACGCTAATGTATATAAACCAAAAATTAGGTTACAACACTAGCGAAGTGTAAAAACAAAAAATTTACATAAACATACATTTAATAAATTCAGGTTTAGTCAATTAATTTCTCTGGTGATCACTGTTTTGTTATACTCTAGACATTCTAGTATTGAATAACAAACTTGTATCTGTGAGAAGAAGATGACTAGTCTTCACTTGTGTCTATTGACACATGATCAACAATTAATTCAGTAAATTATTTGTGATATAACATCACCCCGATGGAAAATCTCCCATCAAGAATAATATGAGAACTGAATCTAAAAAATTATGGTGCAAATTATGAAACTTTTTGCAATCCATACAATTTTAGAGCGATCTAGTTTCGAACCAATGAGAAAATTTTAAACTTTAAAAAAGTTTATCATTCTCATCAGGGCTAGCCGACTAAATAAACTCTACCAAAAAAATGTTAATAACAAAACAGTGATCACCAGAGAAATTAATTGACTAAACCTGAATTTATTAAATGTATGTTTATGTAAATTTTTTGTTTTTACACTTCGCTAGTGTTGTAACCTAATTTTTGGTTTATATACATTAGCGTTAACATTTTTTTGGTAGAGTTTATTTAGTCGGCTAGCCCTGATGAGAATGATAAACTTTTTTAAAGTTTAAAATTTTCTCATTGGTTCGAAACTAGATCGCTCTAAAATTGTATGGATTGCAAAAAGTTTCATAATTTGCACCATAATTTTTTAGATTCAGTTCTCATATTATTCTTGATGGGAGATTTTCCATCGGGGTGATGTTATATCACAAATAATTTACTGAATTAATTGTTGATCATGTGTCAATAGACACAAGTGAAGACTAGTCATCTTCTTCTCACAGATACAAGTTTGTTATTCAATACTAGAATGTCTAGAGTATAACAAAACAGTGATCACCAGAGAAATTAATTGACTAAACCTGAATTTATTAAATGTATGTTTATGTAAATTTTTTGTTTTTACACTTCGCTAGTGTTGTAACCTAATTTTTGGTTTATATACATTAGCGTTAACATTTTTTTGGTAGAGTTTATTTAGTCGGCTAGCCCTGATGAGAATGATAAACTTTTTTAAAGTTTAAAATTTTCTCATTGGTTCGAAACTAGATCGCTCTAAAATTGTATGGATTGCAAAAAGTTTCATAATTTGCACCATAATTTTTTAGATTCAGTTCTCACATCTTAACATTACTTTACAATAACAGGCAAGTTAAATCAAATTTCCATACAGAAAAACTAGATTACCCTTCGCATTGGAATCTTATTCTAGAAGAGATCTATAATTACAAAAATCATGTCATTTAAATACGTCACAACACTCTCTTTTACGACAGCAGAGACACCAATTCTCTAGTCATGAACTATTAATAATGTTTTGCTCAAAATTAGCCGTTTGCCTGTAGACTGTTGACACCCCTGATATCAAATAATTGACACATAGATTCAAAAATGTCAACAAACCAAAACAAAGGGTAAATAATTGATGTTATATACGTGTTATATGATTAAAAAATGTAATTTATCTTGTTTTTTTTAGAGTGTTGTGACCATTCATGACTTTATATATATTTATATATATAATAAATACCTGGAACTTGGACATCAACTACCGCTTGTAATTAACGTAAGTTTCTAATCATGTCAAATGTTCCATATATTTATTTATCTATACCAATTATTGTATTCTCTTTCTTTTGCTTTTCATATAAATTTAATGACAATTAACGAGTCTGGGAACGCTAAATTCACGGCGTTAACAAATGAATAGATCGATCCTCGCAGAAATTCGAGCATAGGTGAAGGCAACATGCAATTCACATCTGGGGGGAGATAGCCTGTGGTTTGCATAAAGCTGTACATAACATAACACAATATTTTCCGTATTATGATCTGTTTGGTCAACATCCGATCTCAGATGCAAAAGCGTATAAAACTTTGAGATCTCTTCACATTCTCGCTGAGCTTGTTGATACATAACTATATCATTTGGACCATCTAGCCTTACTCAGATTTTACTTTTAAGAGA
This sequence comes from Diogma glabrata, assembly GCA_963693315.1. Classification (NCBI taxonomy): domain Eukaryota; kingdom Metazoa; phylum Arthropoda; class Insecta; order Diptera; family Cylindrotomidae; genus Diogma; species Diogma glabrata. Next base: position 252,270,388 of record OY856186.1, read on the forward strand.
ATTTGAAATCTGCCTTCGAGAAAACTAAACAACATTATAACCTGCCAACTCCTATCAGAACTTTTCTTCGACAACAGCGTGTTTTGGACCTTGGTACGGCGACATAAACTGAGTGACATTATTAACAAATTTTGGGCCAAGTTAGCACAAAAATTCTCATCAGCAATAATAGAGTCTAATGTTGGTAATGTGCTGTATGATTGTAAAAGTCTAGAGTCTAGACGGTAAAAACATTGGGGTATACCAGGTGAAGGACATAAAATTGTAATATCATCATACTCAGTTCCGTGAAATTTTCTTCTCTCTTTTTTTTCTTTCATTTGTGTTCTCTCAGCATCTCTGGTTTAGATTGGGTATCGGTCAGTGCGTTTGGACATAATGTAATGTAATCTTTGTTAGTCACGCTACTTTGGTGTTTTCAAGACCTATGCCCGTTCTTCTGAATTAACTAGCAAATAGTGACGGTGTTTGCCTTATTATTAACCTTTAATGCAGTTGTGTTACTATCGGTCTTGTCAGTCAGAGAGCATAGCGTTTAAATGATCGATGCAATATTTTGATGTCGTCGTTACATTTTTTTTTATATTCGAACCAATTTTTTGTCACGAAAGCGACATAATTACCATGGCAGAAGTTTTGTTTGAGGTCGTTTATTACGTCCGTCTCCCATTGCAGTACGAGTTTACCTCGCGGTCGACCACTTCCTGGAGTACTAACGTACATTTTTTTAATCATTTCAGACTGTGAATCGGCTCGTAGGACATGCCCAAACCAAGCAACCAAGCAAGCATTGAAACGGATACAACCTATTATATCTGGACCCTCTAGAAGGTCTCTGATCTCAAAGTTATATCGCGTTCTGTACTCTCCATCGTCTGTCTTAAGTGGTCCAAAAATGTAGCGCAGGATCTGTAATACCCATACAAAAATGTAGTGTAGGATGCTCAAATTATTGACAAGATATTGTTGTTAGTCAATAGTTTCTTTTGACGGCACATATATTCCTAGGCTAGATTGAAGAGTCTAGGAGAGATAGCATCACCTTGTCTTAAACCGGCGTCGACTTTAAAGAACTTCGATATTTCGTTCTCCACTCGTACACAGTGACTACAGTACAAGAACGACTCTATACGACTAAAAATTCTATTTTTTCATCATTTTTTCGAACAATTTTTGTTAACTAGAAAATTTCCATTTTTCATGCATGTTGGGGTGCCCCCTATGCTCAATAAAACCATGCACTTTAAAAAATTCTAAAATAAGTAGTATTTTTTATTTTGTCCATACTACTTATATGCCTAATTCCAGGAAAATCAAAAATTGACAAGTTTTTACAATTCAGTCTAGATTCTAGAACGCGTTTTTGTTCTACAGTGTAAATCGAAGTTGAATTAGGCGGAAGCAAGATGCGTATCTGTAATCAACCCATTAATAAAACCGGAAAGTAAATCAATCCTTCTTAGTTTATTTCATACCACAACTACTTGAGTGTCTGCTTCCTATTACTTATTTACATCCGGTTACCCGAAAAAAAAGTTCGCTAAACTTTGTTCAATATTCTTTATTGCTTTTCTATTTCTAATTATACTTTTATTTCCAGTTTTTGACCTTCTCAATAAATATTATAGACATATATGAATAAAAGTTATTGTATACAGTAAAAAAAGTTGATGCCGGTGGTTCTATTTACTTATTATTGTTATTTTATGTGGGGGAGTAAAAACGTTTGAATAAACAAGTTGTAAGAATTATTTTTATATTTGCTGTTGAATTATTTGTGTGTTTGGATTAAATTCGAAGAAATATTATTTAATTAATTTAGAATTACTATAATTGGATATTTTATCTTCGTATCATCGTTTACAAGAAGGATATGGAATAAATTTAATTCAGAGATTTAATTATTTTAATTGTTTTCTATCTTTAATACAAAATGTTGCGTCTCATGTTATGCCTAATACAATTAATCCAAATTCGGCAATTCTTTAACGCGATAACTTTGAAGAAATATAAATTTTATACAAGTTGATAATAAAATATATCCATAAATATTGAGCTATGTTGAAATAGTTATTATCACACATAATGAAAAAAAAAAAGATGAATCATGGTTTGCGTAGTTCAGAAAGTTTCTGATAAATAGTTATTTATGGAAATTTTATTGGCATTTTATAGTGTGATTAAATAAGGACCTGATATATTTTGATTTGTTGAACTTTTTTATGATTGGTTTATGAATTACAATGAATCACTAAAAAAAAGTTAGAATTGGTTTTAAACGTGAAGTTTTTAATGTTTCGGAGGAAAGAATTCTACTTGAGATGGAGCTGGTAGTAATATGTACCTGTACGTGCTCGGAATTGGTGCTAAATATTTTCTTGTCACAATGCATAGATACAGGCACCATTAAAAATAGCTAGAGGCTTCAATAGGTAACATCGCAGAAAGCTCCATAAGGAGCTTTATTAGGCGTTCAACAGCACAAAGGGCTTGACGAATTTATAACCTTCGGCCATGTCGTTGAATGTACCATAGTTTGGTACCTCATCGCCTTCGAGAGCTTTTCAAGTAGTTCAGCGAGGCAAGCACTTCATTTCGAAGACTGTTATCAAAAGAATGAATGACTTTTAATAAAACACGCTGTCAAGCAGGATTTTGTAATTCTAACCGGAATATGTTGCTGGTATATATTCATGACCCAGAAGCGAAGACACAACTCAAAGGTGCAAATACAAACAGAATTGGGTGTCGATGCGGTTCCTGCCAGAAGCCAGAAGTGCTTCATACAGAACCACTCATTAAACGTACAACCGCGAAAGGAATAGTACCCAGTTGTACTGAGAACATGTCATTATCTGTGTTCTACATTTGTTAATGCTTTGTATACAACCAAACCAAGTCTTTCTTCAAAATAGTAAAATATCCACGAGTTATATATACGAAAGCTAGCCCAAACGCACCAACTGTAGTGTTTAGAGGAATAAAGGTAGCGTCAAGGCAGCTTCTCAGAAAACATTTCCAATTAATTAATTTATAATTTTTTTTAGTCTTCAATTTACTTGCAGAGATCTAACAACTGTGTAGAACGAAAGCCTTCTCCTTCATGTAGAACTCAAAAATTTATTTTAACATTTGTGTACTGCCCAGGAGATAGACAACCAAACAATCAAGGCAAGTTAATTCGGCATTGCAACATCAACCAATTCAAGCGATAGTGTTGATGTACTGCGGATCTAAAAGCTAGGGGATTGTACGCAGCAGGGAAATCGTTTTTTGTAATCTATTCCACCAGTATAAGGAACATGAAAAGAAGGAGTTACTATAGCTAGATGTTCTCTGAGGTATGCTTATGGGTATGCAAAGATTGTCTTGTTGGTTGCGGAGATCTATGTAATGGAAGTATTAAGTCATTCATTTATTTAAAGCATTTACCATAGTAGTATGTGTAGAATAGTGTAAGAGCTACAACCACTTTCCTATGATGCAGCAAATCCATACCCGATGTTATCATTGGATCATCAATCAGTTTCAATGCACGCCTATAAACTATGTCGACAAAATTTAAAAAGAATTCTGCAGCTGCAGCCTATAAATGAGAGTCGAATTCGAGGATTGGTCATATATATATATACTTTGAAGGTCGAAGTAATTTCAGATGCAGAGTAAAAGCTTTTCTAGGGACGTAGGAAGCCCCAAGTCGTTCGGAACCTAATTTTGCCACGGAAAGAATATCATGCCATTTCAATTTGTGTTTGGTATTAGTACCCAATAGTTTAAGTGCAGGTGGATTTAATAATTGTACCCTGAAAAACGTTGCATTGGTGCTATACAGTAAGGTTTCATGTGACAAAATGTACCACTTCGTCTTCATAGAATTAAATATCACAAGATTCCGTCTACTGGGACTTGGATGCGTGACTGGGTGTCTCAAGTTATATAACACGGATATGCGATAAATGTTTGCCACTCTTCCACAGTTTCAAAAGTTTATCACACGAAAGGTGGAGTCTCGATAGAACTACTTTGCATTTTATTTATAGCATTGTAGTAGAGTCTTCTTTAACGTAATGCTCAGCATTTTCTTCCAACTTATTGCTGGTCTCCCCCCCCCCCATTATTGGCACCTGCATTTTTGTTTTGTTTTAGCAAATTTTTGTAAAATCTTGCTATTTACTTTTTAATTTACTTTTATTTTCTCTATTCTATCTTAAAATATTGGCCTATGTCATATTTTGTCAGTGATAGGATTTTTTGGTTAGTTATCCATTCTTGAACAAAAAATATAAACAAACAAAAAAGAAAGATTTACGTCCATCAACACCTCTGAACGTATGTTGTTGTGGGACCTTGGTCTTAAAAGGTTTTTATGTGTTATTGTGATACATATTGCAATTCCTACTACACAACACATTTTATTAAAAAAAAAAATCTTGGTGGTGGACGTTGAAATTACCTCGTATCGGATGGATGTTAAGAAGGTTTTTTGAGAAACCCTGAATGTTAGTGGAATCGATTAGAAAGTTGAAGTACGGAGTAGGCATTGTATTGAAATTAATAATGGCTAAAGTAAAAGTTTAATAGGGGAAATAATAAAAACCATAAGAGATAGATAGAGTAACACAACAAAGGCCGCAAAGATAAGATTGGCATAGGTTTTCAGTTCTGTTATAGTTCTCACTATCCTACCGGCAAAGATAGAAGGTAAAATAGAGAAACCTGTAATTGTAAAGTGTTGTTGAACGAATTTTGTTAAGGTTTGTAGTTTGTATTTGTAAGTTAGTAGTTTACGATGCAAGCGCTTATCACACAGTCATGGTGCAACAAAAACACAAAAGGCTATGCTTCTTTCAATTTTTGTATACCAACGGCATGTTTATCGCTAACATAAAAAAATTCAACTTTAAAACGCAAGCAGAAACGAGATCTTTGACCTCACTTTGAGCAAAAATAACGCCGAAAACTTTATCAGTATATCTGGTATATCTCAACGCAAATTTCTATTTTATACCATGCATACATATGCTTCACTATAGAGCCTAACCAGCACTTTCTCCTTAAGAACGTCCAGGAAGACCGAATCGGATGTTTTTGTAAAATACCTTAGGATAATGTAGGTGCCGTGCCTGTCACAGAATCAACTTCACAATGAACTTGACTTTGTTGCAAACATCCTCCAGAGCCGTTATTATCGTTATTGAAACATACAATCGGGATGCATAAGTATCGGAATGCATCTTAGTGAAACTGTTACTTAAAGAGGATAAAGAATCAATATCGCAAGCTCTTTACCAGCTTACCAAGCCTTAGACGATCAAAAAGGTACAGCTTGTGGGAGCTTTGCAATACGATTGATAGTCTCCCAGACTGCGCTCCTTCAAAAACTACTTTTATCGGACCACACAAAACTTCTAAGTTCAATCTGCAAACCGGAGGGTACCAACACTATCAACTGCAATGAAACCTAATCAAAAATTAAAAACCCACTAGTGAGTTCAACACTCATGAGCATGAAAAAGCTGTCCAACACATGTTTTTTTTTGAATTGAAGAGCTTTGCTTTATTTTTCTTTAACTCGTTTTTTTTACAATCCAATTTCTCTAAAGCTAAAGAAATATATTTTTTATAACTACTGTACATTTAATGGTTCTCTTTGGAACACTCTAAATATTTGTTTTTAATTACAATGGTTTTTTTGTCATTTTATTATAATTCTATGTTAAATGATTTTTTTATTTATTTATGATTTAGTTTGCATTCGAAAAATTTTTTTAAAACGAATATCCTTTTTTTTTTTTTTATCTAAAACCTAATAAAAACTATTAACTAATTACATCTAATTCTATTCTAGATCATTGATTAATGTATCAATGAGTAATTTTATATCAGCGGGAATAATTTTTACTAATATTTAATATCTGTTTCCCCATCATCATTTTCTTATTTCCACCAGATCGTTTTAGTATATTTTTGCAGATCTTTGGTATCTGCCACAGGTATGTTTATATCAAATTTTAACTGATCATTCGAAATGTTTTCATAATATTGATATAATTTCGAGTCTGTTGTTCTTCTATTAATATGATAAATTAATGGGATACCGTTATTCTTTTGTATTAAATTTTGTTGATCCAGATAAATAAAAGCTTCTGGTGGTATATATCCATTTTCCATAGCTTTTATGTAATACAACGGATTGGGATAATATATTTGGGATATTAATGCATTTTCAGTTACCTCCATTATATTATTAAAGTGTTTTCTGCAAATTTTTATTATAAAATTATCTATTCTTCCTATTTCCCCTTTTTGGTATATAAATTTGTTCGAGTAATAATGAAAATCCTTTGCTGGATTTCTCCATTTGTTAATGCAAGCTCTTATGATTTTTCTTTCAAATTTTCGAAATTTTTCCATATTAGTCGCACTAATATTAAACCATATGGGACAACCATATGTCAATATAGGTCTAATTAGAGTTCGATATGCTATTAATTTTACTTTGTGTTTTAATGATTTATTGTAGAACAACTTCTTACATGCCATAAAAGATTTTCGAGCTTTGTTCAGTTGTGTATTAATATGATTAGTGTAATTCATTCTATGATTTAATTGGATGCCCAATAGTTTAACATTTCGTTTATGTGGGATATCATTACCATTTGGTGCCTTTATACTAAAGCTTCTCCAGTTTTTCCTTATATCCTGGTTACATTTTTCTAGACCAGGTCTAAAAAAAATTGTTTCACTTTTACTTTCATTTATACTAAGCTTCCATGTAGATAAGAATTCTGTGGTTTTGTTAAACATATTTTGTAGCTCTTTTTGTATTTTGGTCGCAGTTTTACCACTAGTATAGATTGTTATATCATCTGCATATGCAATACCACTATTGGTTGGTTTTTGAAAAATTTCTTGATCAAATATGTCGCTTATGTATATGTTGAAAAACGTTGGAGCTAAAATGGTTCCTTGTTGTAGTCCATTTTGTACTTTAAATATTTTATCTGATTTCGTGTCATTGCTTGTAACTAAAAATCTTTTGTCTTTTATTAGTTCGTAGATTATCAGTATTAAGTTTTCTGGCATTCCATTAATGACCAGTTTATATATGAATGCATCTATCCACATCGTATCAAAGGCAGTTTTGGTATCAATTAGACAAGTCCCTACACATTCTTTATTATTTAATTTCCACATAATATCAGACGTGATTTTGTTAATGGCATGTACTGTTGAGTGCTTTTTTCGAAACCCAAATTGACTTTCTGGAATAATTTTATAATTTTCCAATATTTCATTTAGTTTTATTTGTATAATTTTCTCTAATATTTTGCTATGATTTGGTAGCATATTTATTGGTCTATAACTCTCATAGTTTGTAGGATCTTTTCCTGGTTTTATTACTGGAATGACTTTAGATATTTTCCAACGTTGAGGCACATAATTATTATTTAGCATATTGTTATACAATCTGCAATACATTTTAATGATAATTTGGGGTAAATTTTTAATTATTATGTTTGGGATTCTATCTATACCAGAGGAAACTTTATTATTAACTGATTTAAACAGGTAGGTAACTTCGCTTATAGAGGTAAATAAATTCTGCTCTAAATTTTCTCCATCTGATTCATATAAGTTATTAAAAACTATTGTTTGGTGATTTCGTCTGTTATCCAGCTTTTCTTTAATGGTTGCCGTTGCTGCTGATATTTTTGAGTTCAATTCTGGGTTATTATTTTCTTGTTGCTTGGCATAAATTTCTTCGTAATGGGTTCCTATTATATCAAGTTTGTATTTGTTATTACGGATTATATATGTATTGCTATCGGCTTCTAGATTTGTCATATCTATACCGCTCTTGATTAAGATTTGATCATTTTTATCTATTTTTAAATCTTTTATTCCAGATTCAGCTTTATTGATAAAAATTTTTTTGATTTCGTTGTACATATTTTTATTTCTTGGATTTATTTTACTAATTCTGTTAATCCAATAATTATTCGTTGCATTCTGTACATTATCGTGAATTAATTTTTTAATATTTTTGATTAAAGATTTAGTTACCACAATTTCATTTTCATAACATTTATTAAAATTATTTTTCTGAAGCGTAAATAATTGAGATATTAATGTGGTTTTTCGTTTAAAAAGTTTATCAATAACCGGTGTTCTGTAATTTTTATAAATGTTTTTAAAATTAAATTTAGGCACACATTCTTCTGTTGTTTGTCTAATAAGTTGTTCTAATTTTACTATGCAGTCGTCTATTTCTACATTTGTCATATTTCTATTATTTGGAATCATATCTAAGTTTCCGTTTTCTTTTGTAATAGTTGTGAATTTTCTTATTAATGTCGCCCGAAAAAACCCCCAATTGGTTTTTTTGTAGTTATAAATATCTTCAACTCTATTTTTGTTAATGATTAAGATTTGATTTTTATCAAGCTTAACTCTAATTATAAGGCCTCTATGGTCACTATCATAGTTAATAGTTTCCAGTTTATTACAATTGTTTGGTGTTAAGACTATGAATCTTCTATCTATTAAGCATATGTCAAGGAAAGATCCTGATCGAAAGGTCCAACACATGTTTGACGAATTACTACTGAAAATACCTCCGCTTTGCAAATTAACTTTTGGTTTTATGCTACAAAGATAAGTGATTAAATTTTTAATTAAATAAATCTTAAGCACCAAATGTAATTATATCACCGACGGAATGTGTAGACAAACGAGTAGTTAGACAGGCTGACTAAAACTCAGAAGTCCCGAGTTCAAATACCGGTCAGAGCAAAAAAGTGAAAATCTTCAATAACTCACCACAATCCAGTCTGCAAATAAACCGCAACCAATAAACTGAAAGAATTGATCAAATTTGGCATAATAAAAAAATTCTGACAACCAACGCATCAGTCTAACCATTTCCATCAAATCCAAAAATCATAATCTAGTCACAAAATAAAACGATTGATTCAGCATAATCTAGTAAAAACAACTTCAATAAATTTGAAATCTACGTACGTATGTGTCCTTAAAATTTGTAAATTGTTAAATTTAACATTCTTATCTCATATAAACCCACAATATTTTCAAACATCATCATCACGAAATGTCGCCACAAAAAAACAAATTCTCAAATTTCATTTTGTCTCGTAATTCCAACCACTTTTCTCAAATCAAATTTTCTATTCTATTTCGTAATAAAAAAATCAAGTTTAACATAAAAACTGTAACACAACACAACTGAACAAATGAAAAACTAATTTTCTTCCAACTCTTACTAACTAATTTTGTTGAACTTTTGTATAACGTAAATCGGAGAATTGTCTAGAAAAGAAAATCGACAAGAAAATACTTGATTGAAGAAAAACTTTCTGAAAGAATAATAATTAAGCAGCAATTTCTAACGAAAACACGACAAATCGGTTTTCATTAGTGATGGCCACGAACGAAATTGGATGTGGGTTTTTCTTTTGGTTTGCAGCATTGAAAAGAATTCGATTAGAGATGAGATTTTAATGGGTCTCATGTGTCTAATGGTGTAATGGTTGGAAACAATATATGATGTTTTGAGAAAATTATGAGTTAAGTTGAAAAAAACTATTATAGATTGAAATATAAGATAACATACGGACATGGCATTTATCTTGTTTCTATGAAAAGTTGTTGTTAATTGTCGTATGATGTAATTCTTTTTATTATTTTGATACGTTCTGTTGGTTTAACTAGTTGTGTGTTGATGATATCTTTATAGCAATTATACTAATTAGGATGTTAGTTGATAAATTGAAGTAATTTTATACTTTTTTTCCAACACAAAATATACCACATCCACAAGTATTAAAATTGCCATGAAGATTTTGTTTCTTTTTTTGTATTTCAAAAAACAATAAATTCATTAAAAATTTAAACTTCACAACAATTGAAAATAGTGTGACGTAGTGCAATTTTTCTGAAAATTTAGATTATTTACGTACCTTAAAATCGATTTTGTTGACGTTTTAAACCACCTTGTATCGCGAGTTGTTATGTCAATGACGCAAACGATTTTAATAAAACTTTTTTATATAATTTTGGTTTACATAAAATTGGTATATCTCATATCTGAAAAATATGGAGGGGCTGAAATCTCAAGCTCTGAGATATCAAGACTTCAGTCTGGGTTAAGGATTTTGATATAGTTTTCGCAAAAAACTTTTATGAGGACATGGTTTTTAGTTTTGAGCAGCGATGTGTATCAAACATAACTTTTTGTTAAAGTACATGTATTTTTTATCTCTGTTTAGATATGTATTACAAAACTAATACGAAACATCAATACGCTGTCGGAAAATTATAACAGATCATATATTAACATAATTTAGTGAAAAGATTATACAATCAGCAAACTACTCAAAAACCTCTCCATTTAGCGTTTCGAGAAAATATTTCAAAATCACAAATTCATATTTCTTTCGAAATTCCAAAAATATTGTAAAAATTAAATAAAATAAAAAATTCAAACTTTTTTCAAACAAAATTCTAAAAATATTTCAAAAATTATTACAAAATCAAAGATTAACACTTTTTTCAAAAATTATAAAAATATTGCATAAATTATAACAAAATCAAAAATTGTAACCTTTTCCAAAATTATAAAAATTATAATAAAATCAAAAATTTAACATTTTTCAGAATTCTAAAAATATTCCAAAAATCCTTATAAAATCAAAAATTGAAACTTTTTTCAAAATTCTAAAAATATATATAAACTTCAAAATTTTTTTTTCTAAATTCTAAAAATATTCCAAAAATTAGAATAAAATCAAATATTTAAACATTTTCTAAATTCTAATAATATTCCAAAAATTCTTAAAAATTCAAAAATTCAAACTTTTTCCGAAATTCTAAAAATATTGCAAAAACTATAACAATATCAAAAATTGAAACTTTTTCCAAAATTATAAAAATTATAATAAAATCAAAAATTTTAAATCTTTCAAAATTCCAAAAATTCTTACAAAATCAAAAATTGAAACTTTTTTCAAAATTCTAGAAATATATATAAAATTCAAAAATACTATTTTTTTTTTTAAATTCTAAAAATATTCCATAAATTAAGATAAAATCAAATATTTCAACTTTTTCTAAATTCTAATAATATTCCAAAAATTCTTAAAAATTCAAAAATTTAAACTTTTTCCAAAATTCTAAAAATATAGCAAAAATTATAACAATATCAAAAATTGAAACTTTTTCCAAAATTATAATAAAATCAAAAATTTAAAATTTTTCAAAATTCTAAAAATGTTCCAAAAGTTCTTACAAAATCAAAAATTGAAACTTTTTTCAAAATTCTAGAAATATATATAAAATTCAAAAATACTATTTTTTTTTTAAATTCTAAAAATATTCCATAAATTAAGATAAAATCAAATATTTCAACTTTTTCTAAATTCTAATAATATTCCAAAAATTCTTAAAAATTCAAAAATTTAAACTTTTTCCAAAATTCTAAAAATATAGCAAAAATTATAACAATATCAAAAATTGAAACTTTTTCCAAAATTATAATAAAATCAAAAATTTAAAATTTTTCAAAATTCTAAAAATGTTCCAAAAGTTCTTACAAAATCAAAAATTGAAACTTTTTCAAAATCCAAAAATATTTCAAAAACTATAACGAATTCAAAAATTTCCATGTTCAATTATATTTACGTAAACAAACAGCTAAATTTTTTTTTCCAAAAAATTATCTAAAAAAATTAATGAAATCATTTTTTTGACACACTTGACAATATTTTTTTTACAAACTTATAATGCCATAATTCTCAATAATAATAATAAAATTTCCTATCAAACAAATAATTAATTTTATTTTTTTCCAAAAACTTGGGTAAAAAAATAAATAAAAATCTTTATTTTGACACACTTGACAACATTTTTTTGACAAACTTATAATGCCATAAATCTCAATAATAAAATTTCATGTCAAGCAAATAATTAATTTTATTTTTTCCAAAAAATTGGGTAAAAACATAAATAAAAATCTTTCTTTTGACACACTTGACAACATTTTTTTGACATACTTATAATGCAATAATCTAGATTTTTGTCTCACGTACCAATCTCGACCATCAAGATTTCTCAAAATTCAATGTTCCTACTCGTAATCACTTAAAATGAAAATTTTTTAAGCAAAAAATATGCAAATTTCCTTGTTTTGACACACTTGACGATTTTTTGGACCCACTTCCGGTACAGTTATCGAACACATCGTCCTTTCGGCTCTTTCCATTGAGTAAACCTATTTTTGGAAAAAAAAATTTGAAATCCGTCCAGCGGTTTTCTAGCTTTGGTAGGTTGTCAAGGCCGGACGGCCGGCAGACAGACATACTGTACTTTTTTTTTGCAATTTTAGAATCAGTAGGTCCTAAAACGTCGGGAAATGCCAAAAAAAGTGGGGGTAAGAATTTCACTTTTAGCTCATGAATGTAATACTTAGGTCTTTCATACCAAAGTAATTGGACAATTGAGGAAGCGATTCTTTAAATAAATTGTTTGTTTCAAGTTTGACAAAAGTTGCTATAAAAGGTTGTGGCAAAGTTTCCTGTAGCTCTGCATCCAAACTTCCGTTTTGTAACTTTTTATGTATTGTTCTACATTTTTAAGGTTTTTATTCACATTTCAGTTCACAATTATGGTACGATTTGGAAGCTTTGAGCTGCAAGTTACTGATTAGTTTTTTAGGGTTGTTCCACAACGTGGTTTTGGTAAAACGGATTTGAATTAAATTGTTTTTCATTTGGAATTTTTCGTTAAAAAATTAAGGTTAAGCCAATTTTGAGAAATAGAGTAAACCAAAATTAGTATCGGGGAATAAAATATTGGGCATACATATTTAGGGGTAGGACTAACCGGGCCTTAACCATTGTAATAAAACGTTTAAGCAAGCATATTTAGCTTCAGCAACAGCATTAGTTCATCCAATATTGGATGCAAAAATTAATATCAAAACTGACGCCCCTACCATGGCAGAAGCTGTCGGGAATTCTAGCCAGCGCAATTAATTGGAGTTATACCATCTACCAACAATACTGTTAGAACTGAGAACAACTGTTATGCCCACCAACTGCGTAATGTCCAACATGTAATGTTTGAACAAATCTACAATCTAATACAGAACGATTTCAGTTCTGAGTAAAGGTGTTGGCAAAGGAATTAGATTTTTGTAGTTATGTCTAACAGTAAAAACTAACCCCGGCACAAAACACCTTTCTATTGTCTATCCTTGATTCAACAACGTTGCATGTTTTGCATTAGCATAATATTTACTCAATAACATTTTTGTTAACATGATCATGCAGTACAAATAACTTTTTGCCTCACCCTCGGTTATGTCTTCATATTTTATATACATTTTCATTTTTTCTTGTACATAAATGTTTTATTATTGTTTTTTTTTACATAAGCGAACCAGAAGAGTTAAAAGTGTATGAACTCTTTTTCATTTTATTGTATTGAAATGAAATAGAAAAGAAAGACTTTAAATGTGTATGTACATTTCCAGTTCCTTTTTTTAATATTGAGATATTTTGTTGTATATGAACAAATTATATTTTCAACAGATTAAATAATGGTATGATTGTATATGACAGAGAATGAGTCTTACTTTTGTTCATACCTTTAAATTAGCTGGAAACAATAGACATTTGATAGAACCAATCTGTCAACCGGTTCTGATGTAATTGTATTATTAAAATCGATAGCTGCAAAACGAGAGGATGCTATACAATCAACTTTTTTCTTTTTCGTTTAGTTTAAGAAAATGCTACTTATAGCTGCATTTTTGATATTATTTTTAGGGAGTCGTAATTAATATTTAAAATAAAATTCATATTCCGAATTCGTGATTCGTGATTGAAATTTTATATTTTAATTTAAATTCTTTTTGAGTCGCGTGTTATATTTAACAAAAAATAGATTAAATCGGGAGTTGTGATTGATATTGTAAATTAAATTCACAGTTTTAGTTGTGCTTTATAGTTTAAATTATATTCATTTGAAATCGCATCTACGCGATTTGGATTAGCTGTGGATTAGTACAAAAATCAAAGTTGGTATTGTAATGTTAAGTTATAGAAATGAAAAAAAATATTTTAGTAATAAAAAATTACAGTTTGAAAAAAAAATAATACCTAGAAACCAGTGTAGAATTAGTCTATGAAAATTTTTTTAAATTAGTGTGTGAATTATTCGTTCACAACCCCGATTCGCCAGTAACGGACACACCAGACGTTATGCAAAATCTGAGAAAATAAATGACAAACCTACTGTCAATTCCTCCAAGCACTCTGTCAGAAGGTTCCGTAAACATTTTGCAATTAGTGTTGATGGAAGAAATTTTCGAGTATTTATAGACTAAATACAATAACGAAGAGAGATTCATACCACGTAGAAAGGCCCACTTCAGTGAATCTCTATGTACAATCTCACCAATAAAAAAAACAAAACAAGTCAAACAAGTTTACTTTTCTTCCTCTGAATGGGGAGTGATGTAGTGCGGTTATAATTAGCAAGTTATCAATATCATAAAACACACTTAATTAACCAACTGATTCAGTTCAGCTGATTTTATAAAACATTTATAAAATCAGCTGAACAACTAATCTACATATATTTTGTCTTCATCGTATTTATATAAAAAAACAAATATGCATTCCTTTACTATAAGTTTGTATAATTTTTTCATAATTTAGTTAATAAAATATAACGAACTGAAATATCAAAGCTCTGAGATATCAAGACTTCGGTTTGGGTCAAAGATTTGTATATATAGTTTTCGGCAAAACACTTTTATGATGACATTGTTTTTAGTTTTGGTCAGCGATGTATATCAAACATAAAACTCTTTGTTAAAGTACATGTATTTTTTTATTTCTGCTTAGAAGCTTATTACACAACTAACACGAAACATCAAATTCTAAACATATTCCAAAAATGATTACAAAATCAAAAATTGAAATTTTTTTCAAAATTCTAAAAATATTCCAAAAATTGAAACTTATTTTTCAACAGATCTGACTGTTATTCAGAAGTCGTGGATTCATGAATCACACAAAAATTACTATTTTTGTTAAAACAACGACATTTAATCTGCACTTGATATTTTCCAACTGTTCAAGTTGGGAAGAGTTGAAACTGGATAGAACGATATGCCATGTCAATTACATTTCATGTCATACAAATGATTAATTTTATTGAACAAATGTTTTAATCGAAAATGTTTCCTATTTTATGTTTCTCAAATAAATTGGTTCAAAAGATTAATGAAAATCAGTCTTTGACACATAACGGTAATTTTTGACACACTTATAATACAATAATCAAGCTCCTGGTCTCACATACCAATGCCGACTATCAAGATTTCTCCACATTTAAGGATACTACTCGTTATCACTTAAAATGAACGTTTTTTAAACAAAAATATATGCAAATTTTCTTGTCTTGACACACTGAATGACTTTTTTGACACACTTCCGGTACAGTTATCGAACACATCGTCCTTTTGGCGATTACCATTAAGCTAGCCTATTTTTCGAAACAAAAGTTTTTAAGCTCGCTCCAGCGGTGTTCTGTTTTTTGTCGGTTGTTTCAGTTGGTAGGCCGGCAGAAAGACATACATTATTTTTGCTTTTTTAGAATCAGTAGGTCCTAAAACGTCGAGAAATGCCAAAAATGTGGGGTAAGAATTTCACTTTTGGATCGAGAATGTAATACTTAAACGTAAACGTAAAACTTGTAATTTAAATGCGAATTGTTCAGAATTTAGTTTGGCGACCACAGTTCGCTAATTTTAAACAAAATATAGTCAGCATATTGATTTAACTTCGTCAACTGTGAAGAGATAATTGAAAAATTTAGAAACACTTTATCAGAAACAGTTTGTTTTACAGACGTAAGAACTAAGAAGCAACATCCATCGGTTGTAATATAGACGTTGAATTTTGTAGCAGAGCGATCACTATGATTGATATCTGCCCTCGACAAAAAGACAAACGGCAATTCAGTTTCCTTACTTATTTTTTATGGATTAAAAATATTGGGCTATTCAAAAAATAATTACCCTGCCATTCAACTGGAATCACTTCTCGTAATTTCCTAATTAGTTGGTGTTGAAATGCTTTTGGCTTTTATTCTATTTTATTCTTAAATTCTATTATTATTATAAATTCTTTTGTAATATAGAACCTTCATGGGTGTGCCAAATTTCCCTAACGCATTGCCCATTATTAGGATTGTAACATTTTCTTCTTTGTCATTGGCTACAGACGTTGCTTTCCAGGGAGGGTTTGCCGGGCTTTGAAATACGGCCAAGCGCTGGCACATTAATGGTTAACAGTACTTGGCTATTGATATTGGGCCAGTACTAGAACCATGCATCGGCCGTTCTATGGTTAACAGAAAAGAGCCAGTATATGGTTACCTTTGAACGGCCAAGCATTGGTCCATGAAAGGTAAACAGTACTTAGCAAT
Source organism: Diogma glabrata (assembly GCA_963693315.1). Taxonomy (NCBI): domain Eukaryota; kingdom Metazoa; phylum Arthropoda; class Insecta; order Diptera; family Cylindrotomidae; genus Diogma; species Diogma glabrata. The sequence goes on from OY856186.1 coordinate 252,286,906, forward strand.
TGTTATTGGGCCATTACTGCAACCATGAATCGGCCGATCTATAGTTTATAGAAAATAGCAAGTACGCTTTACATTAAATGGCCAATCAATGGCCCATTAATGGTTAACATTAATTGGCTATTGCTATTGGGCCAGTACAGCAGCCATGAGTTAGCCGATCTATGTCATTTGGTTAAAATTCACTAGAGTATTATCGGTTTTAGAAATACATAGTTTGATAAATTTCACATATATAGTTTAGTTATAGCTTCTCGGCTGAAAGACTATGATAATATTGACAAGATTGGTTACTATAAGTTTCAAATTTTTTTCCATTTGTATTTTATTTTAATTATTTTGTAAATAATTTATTTAAATTTACATATGAAAATATTATTTTATATTTTTTTTAATGGCCGAGAACTGGCAGTCATGGACCATGGTTGCCAGTACTCGGCCATTGTTGTATTACTTATTGGTCACCAGTAATGGATCATTACTGAACCAGTTGTATTATTTTGTATGGGAAGTTTCGAATTTTTTTTCGTCATTTTGATTTTATTTTAAATTATTTTGTATTTAATTTATTTAAATTTACATATGATAATATTTTATGTTTTTTTAATGACCCAGTCATGGTTGCCAGTAATTGGCCATTACTACAATACTGGTCATCATTATTGGTCCGTTACTAGGCCAAGTGTACAACCTTGTATGGGCCATTGCTGTTGTTTTTTCTTTAGACCAGGAATGGCAGCGATTTATTGTCCGAAGTTATCATCCAGTAAAATTATGTTAATGGCCCAGTCATGGTTGCCAGTACTCGGCAATTGCTGCGTTACTGGTTGCCAGTAATGAACCATTACTGTTTTTGTTTCTAGACCGACTTATCAATTTTTTGCTTTGTTGTTGTTTTGTTACCCTGTTTTGTCGTTTTTGTATTTTGTTTTGGAAAAAAAATATTTAAAATTTAAAAAAAAACCACTTATTAGTGATCACACTCTCTGTTTGCGCGTTATCTCGTAAATTATAAGCCCTGTAAATCTAATATGTGTATAAAACTTATTTACATGGACAAGTTTTAAAAACTAGATCAACTTAACGTAAGACTCTCAAAGATGAGCCATTAATTCAAATGATGAGCCAAAGATGAGCCAAAATATATTCAATGTTCTATGCTGCAATATAGATATTAAATCAATGGCCTCACTTTTATATAAAATTATATTATCTGATTTTTAATTGCAGTTACACTACCCTCTTACCCTTCCGAGAAGAGAATGGTGCAACTTTCATCAAAAAAAAATTTTACGATTATATTTTCTGTTATTTGCCTACGATTTTATGGAGATATTGGGGCCTATTCAGTAAAATCTTCTATCGAAAGTTTATGTTATTCTTTTATTTTTTGTATGAAATTTTATAACGGGAAAATAAAATTTCATACAAAAAATAAAAGAACAGCAGAAATTTTCGATAGAAGATTTTACTGAATAGGCCCCATTATTTCAAACTTATTATTTTGATATGATCTCTAGCATTCCTCAATTTAAATATTTTAATATATTCTATTTTAAGCCATTTTGATATGTAATTTTATGAAAGTATTTAGTCAAATTCTGTATTCATGTCCTATTTTGAATTTTAGAGCTCCAAGCTTGGCATAATTATTTATATCAGAAAGTTGCTTGTTATCGTCGGGATCACCAAAAATTCAGTATAATAGTTTTAATTTAAATCTTCTATTTTATTAAAGAAATCACTAAATTTATAAAGAAATTGCAGCGTTCAGATAACATTCTCGCTCAGAAGGTTGCGTGATTCGATCACGTCGGGATCACCAATTATTGAATGTTATAGTTTTTAATATAAATCACTTAATTTGTACAGAAATTACAGCCACAGTTTTTTTAAACGAAATTATCTTATTTTATATTTAAGTTTAGAACAATTGAAAAAAAATTACAAATTATTTTTTGTTGCATCAATGTTGAAACATTTTATTTCGTCTCGTTAGCAGACACCCAAGTAGGTTTTGCCAGACATTGACATACGGCCAAGCACTGGTCCATTAATGGTTAACAGTACTTGGCTATTGTTATTGGGCCAATACTAGAACCAAGCATCGGCCGATCTATGGTTTACAGAAAATAGCCAGTATATTGTTACCTTTGAATGGCCAAGCAATGGCCCATGAATGGTAAATATTACTTGGCTATTTTTATTGGTCCAGTACTGTAGCCATGAATTTACCGATCTGTCATTTTTTTTAAATTTCACTAGAGTATTATCCCTTTTAGAAATACATAGTTTGAAAAATTTCACATATAGTTTAGTTATCGCCTTGTCGGTTGAAAGACTATGGTAATAAAGAAAAGGTTGGTATATGTTTTAATTTATTTTTCATTTCTATTTTATTTTAATTATTTTGTAAATAATTTATTTAAATTTATGCATAAAAAATTTATTTTATATTTTTTTTTTATGGCGGAGTACTGGCGGAGTCAGGGCGGTGTTTGCCATTACTCAGCCATTCTTGCAACTGAACCAGTTGTATGGGGAGTTTTGAATTTTTTCCGTCATTTTTATTTTATTTTAAATTAGTTTGTATTTAAGTTATTTAAATTTACATATGATAATAATGTATATTTTTTTTAACGGTCCAGTCATGGTTGCCAGTATTTGGCCCAAGAATGGCAACCATTTATTGTCCGAAGTTATCATCCAGTAAAATTATGTTAATGGCCCAGTCGTGGTTGCCAGTACTCGCCCATTGCTGCATTACTGGCGGCCAGTAATGGACCATTACTGGACCAGTTGTACAACCTTGTATGAGCAATCAAACTGTTTTAAAAATTTAGTTATACTTAATGATTAATATCACTGTAACGAGAACAAAAAAAGCAGCCCTCACTCTTCGCGATCCAAGCCTTCTATGTGAACCAAATTTGATGGTCAAAGCTGTTGCGCTTTTGGAAAAAGCAATTTAAGCAAATCACATTGTTTTTTTCTTTGCTTTCAAAGTTAATATTTTTTTTTGGTTTGAAAACAAAAAAAAACATTTTCACCAATAATAGTTTGAGTTGAATTATTGGAGTGGAATTGTGTTCTGTGGAAGTGAGTCTACTGAAATTGTTCAAATGAAATTGCTCCAACATGTTGTCATTTTTTATGTAAAGTCACGATTGTTTTTAGTTTCAATAAAAATATACTTCGATCTTCCAAATGTCGTTGTCTCCAACTGTCCACCTAGCCAATAATTGTTTCTCTTGCTCAAAAATACAAAATTAGAAATATTTGATAAGTTGAGCTATTGCCTAAAATCATTAGCACCAGCAAAAAACATGCTGAATTGTTAAGAATTGTTTCATACAAAAGCAAAGTTGTGCTAACTTTTCTCCTTTTCAACATTTTCTTCGTGTGAATCCTAAACAAATAGTACTTGTAAAAGTTTCAATATCAATGTTATTAAGCTTTTCTCTAAACTTTATTAACCAAAATATACAAAGATAATACTCTCGTTGAAAGGCAAAAAACCTCTTTTCGAATTTTGAATTAGTTTTGTTATTGTTATGTATTATTTAGTCAACGAGTACAAGTATAGCGATAAACCGTCAAAACAATTCATTTTATTTGTATTACTTTTGTTTTACAGTTCGGTGTGTAGGCTTTGAATTTTTACAGGAAATAATATTTTTTATGCCTCGTAATTCTGGTTTTGCCATTTTTCGTATGACATACATGGTTGTTTTAAGTTTTTTCTTTTATTTATTTTAATAAATAAAATTTGTATAGCTAATTTAATTTTTTTTGCTGTGTTTTCATCAATTTAATTGAGTTTATACATCTTTGTTGTAGAAGAGAGATTGGGTTTGTTTTATTTTGGGGTTTTGATTGTTTAGTTGATTTTTTATGAAATAAGTGGATTCTGTTTGTTTTGTGAAGTAGAAGGTTGTTAGCAAAATGAAATGTAGTGCAGATTTTAGAAGAATATTCTAAAAGAGTACACCAAAAAAAAATTTATCTGTCTAAGAGTGTGCCACAATATTTAGTTAAAATTCGTGCTCAAGTCGCCGAAACCATATTACGAGAATAGTTCGCAGAAGTCATAACTTACATTTGGAATGAATTCCAAACTACCGATCATTCAGAATCAATTTTGAACGCCACGCCACATTGAAAAATGGCATTTTGGTCCTAAAAGGACAAAAATCAGTATACTCGATATACGATAAAGAATTGATTTCTATGGACTCTAATCAACAGTAGCACTTACAGCAGATAAAATTCAAGCTCTAGAGACCCAAAACGTTGATTTTTGAACCGAACCATTTTTGATCGACTTAATACTTGGAATACAAGTAGTATTAGTGAATAAAAAAACGTGTGTTTTCAGAAATTTTTTAAAGTATCTAGTTTGAGAACAGAGTGGTTCGAAAGTTTTCTGGAAATAGAATGACTTTGAAATCAAATAGCAAGAGAACGACTTACCCGATATCAATGGGTTTGTAGTATGGGATGGAAAGGAAATCGACTGACATATTGAAAATACACAGTGAAGTTTTTGCTTACACTGTTATAAATATTAAGAAATAATTTTTTTAAAGATAGCACTGATATGGTAGGGCAAGCATTTTTTGAATTTTTTTTCCACAATATGAAAGATCAATGCTGACTCTAAAACATCCTAAAATTTAAAGATAGCTTTTTTTTGTTCTACAGATATTAATTTTTAAAGATGTGCATCTCAGATCAAAATATTTTAGTTTTAGATATAATCCGAGATAACAGCTCACTCGATATCAACAGTACTATGTGCATTGGAAAGGCAAGAAAGAAACTGACCTATCGAAAAAAATAGTATATTTTCCTACAAGAGATGAAAACGCTGCTTTTTCGTGAATAAACATTTGTTCACGAGACGCGCTAGCGTCGAGTGAAACATGTTTACGAACGAAAAACGTTTTTATCTCGCGTAGGAAATGCAATTTTTCTATGATAGTATATATTATATATATAATCGATATTTACTGTAAATTATAAAATTAAAAATCAACAACATAACATTAAAAATTCATATTCTATTTTTCCATGGTTGCGTTGTTTAAAAAACTTTGTAAAATTATATGAGAGCATAGCAACTACAATTTGTTATTCTTTTTACACTATAGTGGTAAAAGAACCCATTTTCACAGGGAATTAAGCGTGATGAAAATAGACTTTTCATTTATTATCATAGAAAAAAGTTTATTTTTAGCTTACACGGTTAAAAATATTAAGATTTAATTTTAATAAAGATGGCGTTGGTGCGTAGTATTACAAATTACAATTAAAATTTTTGACCTGAGAAGCACCTTTTTATATACTAATATTTTTAGAACAAAAGCAATCTCTATCTTCAAGTTTTGGAGTGCTTTAGGGTAAGGTTGAAACTTTCATAATTATGGAGGAAAAAATTTAAAAGAAATTTGACCTCTGACATCAGCGCCATCTTTAAACATTTCATTTCGTAGTATTTTTGACAGTGTAAGCAAAAACTTTACTGTGTATTTTTAAAGTAGGTTGATAGGCACGTAAATTACCTTTCCAGTACACATAAAACCGTTGATATCGGGTGAGCCATTCTCTTGGACGTTGATTTTAAAATTACTCTGAATATGACATTCCAGAAATCTTTCGAACCACCCTTTTCCCAAATTAAACACTTCAAAGCTATTCTAGAAAAACGCGTATTTTTATTTCACTTATACTTACTACTTGTATGCCAAGTATGAAGTCGATCTAAAATAGACTGGTTCAGTTGGTTCAGTTCAGCGTTAGGCGTCCAGATCACCAACTTAATCAGCAGCAATATTTTTTCTGAGCGATTTCTACGATGGTATATTCATGCGTTTTTTCCAAACCGAAACATTTTGCAACAATTTTTCGATTAGCTACAATTAGTTTATTTAATTCAGTTTAATTTTTTCTGTCATATTCTGTACGTCATATTCTGTATGTATTAAAAGAAATAATACGGGAAATGTTTATTATTTGGTCAGAAATATTACGGAGCCAGGCCCAACCTGAAACAATTCTTAGTTGCACCAATGCTCTTAAACCTCAACTATCGCTAAAGAACCCGATTTGTCACCATCGTCATTAGACATTTTGATCTGCCGCCAAGAGAAACCAGTCGTATTGTTAGGTGTTACACGCAAAATTTTCTACCAGGTTCGAACAAACGAAGACGAGTAACAAACGCAGCGCTTCTTGTGGCGTAACTGTTACGTCAAACGTGATCTGGTTGTGTTTTTTTTTAAATAAAAAGTGTTGTGTTATAGGGTTTAGAATATGTGTCACAACAACACATAAATACCTTTTAAGAAGTAGGTCCCACAACAAGTTGCGCTCTCAGGTCTTGATGAATGCTTTTTTTTTAAACTATGCGGATTGAAACCACATGAGACTATGGATTCCAGCAAACTATTCCATTTATAATTTATATGCAGTTCGGAGAAAGAAGTCTTTCTGCGATCTGCCAGTATGACAGCGCGGGATCTCGACCATATGACTGGTTGCGCTAGGGCTAGTCGATTGCCGAGTGAAGCGGAGGTAAGAATAAGTTTGAGGCATGATGCTGCTGATTTCACCTGAGCACTGTTGATGACAATAATTGTAAAAAAAACAACGAGGTCAGCAACAATGCGACGATGTTGTAGGGAATCAAGTTTTGATGTCAAATCTCGATCACCCACACTTCGTATAGCCCGCTTTTGAACAAAGTCCAAGAGGGCCAAGATGGAAACAGAAGCAGTACCTCAAACTTGACAACAGTACTCCATAGAGGGACGAATATAGGACTACAGGTTATGATATTTGGATTAACCTATTTCCAAAGCACTGCTATTATCATCAAAAATGTGTAAGCCATGAAATTCATCGAGATAAAACCTTAGAACTCCGCTATTCAAGACAACCACGATATAGATAACTGGTTTGGCAGTTTTTATAGCGAGGAGGAAGAGAGTCAGTGAAATCGTCAAAGAAGTAAAAGAAATTAATTCATGCGCTTGTTTCAAGATCAGGAACTTTAATGTTATTCTCAAGAAGTATAGTGTCATTTTTAGACGGCGTTAAAAAAGAAAAACTTATTAAAGTTCGAAAATGATAAAAATTATGTAGCCTGTAATCGATTACGGTTTCCATTATAGTATAAATTTCGGTCGAATACAGACTGAAATTTTTAATAGACAACGGACCACGACCAAACCGTTATGAACTCATCAGTGAGGTTGGATGAGCCAATTCAAAGTGAACAGCACTCGAAGTGGCACTAACAAACATACAAAACATCTGAATTTCACGATGCTATTATTTAGAGCGAATCGAAAAACTACAGCTGCATGTATTTGTTGACGCTACAATAGACATAATGCAGCATTGGTATAAATGGAATAAATGGAAACTACATCATTATTAAAGCGTACGGTAAGTGCGACAAAAAATTTGTTTAACAAAAAATTGTTTCTGTTTCACGACTGTAGGTCCAGCTACTATTATTGGTGCTAAACTAGAAGATGCAGTTTTTACGATCATTTTCTAATTAGTCGGTTTCTAAAGATGTGATTTGGTGGTTGGGCACACACAGACACAAAAAAATTGAAACAACTTGTAGCGTTCCATAAAGCCAAAATTCTGAGCTCATAACATAACATAAAAATAACATCGCAAATATTGGTACAAAATAACATGGTTTGCTGGTCCTGCTTTTTTGTTTTATTCAGAATCTGAGTCCGAATCGATACGAAATTAAACGCCAAGATGAGGACCTCGAAAAAACTATTATCATTTTACAAATGAAAGGATAAACAGGTTCAGAAGGGCGAGTACAGTGTTGAAGAAGTTAAACAGGCTGAGCAAGAGATTTATCGTTCACTTTCCGACTAGCAATTTCTTTAGGTATGCCGTATTATGATCCGGGCCGGATCAGGGTGTAATAAGGTAAGTCCTAATAGGGCATTTGCATCCCGTCCCTATCAGAAATCATACCTGATTTCACTACTAGGGCACGTCCTATTTGTCCTGATCCAGCCCGGACTGCGACGACTTATCTCATCCCTAGTAGTAAATGCTGTATCAAGACCGGATTAAAATCATATATAATTTTCCGATTGAGGTATACCCTGTTTGTCCTGATCTGAGCCCTATTTCATTTGCCTAAAATTCACTAGAGTAATATCCATTTTAAATATACATGGGTTGGTAAATTTCACATATACTTAAGGTATCGCTTCTCTGCGTCATGATCCATTTAGGTACTTATCTCATCCTCAAGTACAAAGCTAGCATATTTTTTTGAAAAAATTACAAAAATGGGACATTTTGTAATGCGTATGTAGTAGTAAATTCCCTTCTCTAAGTGATGAAATGGTTCCATGTCTAGATGACCTAGATGACCAATAATCAACGGTAGGACCAAAGAACCCGTTGAAACACATGGAGGGACCTGGTTTTGTTAATTTGTACTTTTCTTAATATTTTGATCTACGGGTGTGTAGACCCCGTGCACACACCACAGACTCATATTGGCATATGAGTTAAAGTGAGACATCAAATACTACTGGCAATAGCAGTGAGATGTCACTAGACAAGGTGGTATCTTATAGGAATGTTGGCAGCTGTTCCTTTATAATGGCTCGTTATTGCTTGCTCGAAGAAGAGTCTTTATACGAGCATTCATTATTTAGTGAGTCACATGGCCAAGGAAGATGTGACTAGCTGGAGTATTGGCAACCCGATTTTAGTTTTGTTCCTGCAAAATTTTGAAAAAATTTGGTTTTTACCTTTTATTTTTTGTTCATTTTCTCCTTTCTATCATGAAATATTGGCCTATGTCATATTTTCAAAACCTCAAGATCTTTACAGTTGTAGGACCCTAATCTTAATAGTATATTACATATCTAGAGTTGTAAATAGCATTTTACATGCGAGAGAAAATTTTGCGCACGAGACGCGTAGCGTCGAGTGCAGTATCTTCACGAGCATGGAAAATGCTTTACAACTCGAGATTTGTTATATACTTTTTCTACGACTTTGTTTTAATGCCCAAACGCATATAATTACTTGAAAAAATGAACTACTAATTATAAATTAAATGCAAATAGTTTACAAATTGTGGTAGGCTTTGCATTATTCTGTGTCAAAATGAATTGAAATATTTAATTTTTAAAAATCAAATTTTTCTTTAAATAAAAATTTTTTTAGTATTAGCTCCGAAAAATGATTACTTTTAGAACTGTTTAGAGTCCGCAAAATTGTATTTTAGCGGCCTAGTACTTAAAGTCATTATGACAACACATTAGCGGATTCAAAATTTGTTTTCATTTGATATTATAATTATTTTCAAATTATAATCACAATTGCTTTGATAAGTTTTGTTCAAAAATCAAATTTTTAGGTACGCAAGGATACAAATTAAGCAATAAATTAGAAAAAAAAAATCCTAAGAGCTAATACTAAAAAACGTTGTATGCAACACGTACGCAAATGGCTTTAGCAGACTCATCTTCATATTACAGACTCGGCTAGCGCCTCGTCCGGAAGCATTACGATTCGTCCTCTAAAACCATATTTTGCGTACTTGTTACATAAACTACTATTATTTCATACTGATATCTAAAACGACATTTTTCGGATTATTTATGGTACAAAAAGTTGCATTTTAACGTCCTAGGACTTTATAAAATTTTATAAAGTCCTAGGACGTTAAAGTTCAACTTTTTGTACCATAAACGTTGAACTTTAACGTCCAAGGACTTTATAAAATTTTATAAAGTCCTAGGACGTTAAAATTCAACTTTTTGAGCAAAATTTAAAACTCATTTCTTTTTATTTTAATAAATTTCCAGTATGAAATAAAATTTTGTATTTACCTCAAACGAAAAGTGTTTTTAAAGGTACTCACTAGTAATTTCGTAAACAACTAGCTCGTACTTTAAAGTTTCACTTTTCGTTCTAGATAAATAAATAACTATTCTTTTTATTAAAAGCGTGCGGTAATATATATATATATATATATATATATATATATATATATATATATATATATATATATATATATATATATATATATATATATATATATATATATATATATATATATATATATATATATATATATATATATATATATATATATATATATCTGCAGGTGGGAGGTAAACTACACCAAGTCACATTTTTAAAATTTTACAGGAAAGCCAAAAAACTGTTTGAAAATGGACTATTTACTATGGAGTTGGACTATTTAAAATTGTTCTATCTCGAAAACTACATTAGTTAGGACTCAGTGCTTTTAACCTTGCGGTAGAGAACAAAATCCTGATTCTAACAGTATAAAAAAACGTATTTTGAAAAAATTGGACTTGGTGTAGTTTACCTCCCACCTACAGATATATATATATATATATATATATATATATATATATATATATATATATATATATATATATATATATATATATATATATATATATATATATATATATATATATATATATATATATATATATATATATATATATATATATATATATATATATATATATATATATATATATATATATATATATATATATATATATGAAAATCCATTACCGCACGCTTTTTTTTACATACCCCACGCTATTTGAAATAATAAATTTACATGTCATGGATAGTGTGATGTAATTTATAATTTACTGTGATAGGAGTAGAAAAAAGGCTTTTATGTGTGAGTGACGCAAAAAAACAGGCTTTTAGGCAGATGCAGTCCAATGGAAAATGCTGGCCCACTCCATCTAAAGAAAGTTATCTACATCGATGACGACCAACATCTCCGAAGATAAAATATTTAATGTATGTATTATAAATGTATCATAAGCTTGCGTCTATTAACATCAGAGGCTTTGGAATCTAAAGGTCGGAATGCGATCACTTTCAACTATTTAATATTGGAATCATTCATTAGATTTGTATCCATTAGAAAAGTATCGAAAAATTCTGGTTGGGTTTAGAAAATATGACAGTTATACCGCATTCACAGCGACATAGCAAATTAGTAGATAGCATATTATAATTTGCATCTTGGCATATTTAATATGAGTTTAAAACGTAGATTGTAATTTGAATCGTAAGTATTTGAATCGTTTGTAATGGTAGTAAGCCTAGATATCAAATTAGTTGCAAGATTTTAAAATAAAAAGTGTTTACAGCACAGATTTAAATTACATCTACTAATTTGCTATGCCGCTGTGAATGCGGTATAATATACCAAGAGTAATAAAAATATGAAACAAAGTGAACTGAGGTAAAAAAATGAAAGTTTTAAATTTTCAATTTTCGCTTTGACCTAGATTATACATACTCTAGAACCTAGGTATTAAACATATCAATCGACGCGTCTTATAATTTTCCGAGAATGTTAAAAGTCATAGACTGGAATCAAATGTTTCGTTCGATTATTAAAATTGTAAAACACTAAGTTTTTATAGAAAATTCGCAATGGAAATATCGCAGAGCTTTATCACACATGTTCCAAAATCTAATCAGTTTGTCATAAGAATCACAAAAAATGTTTGGTGCAGGAGTTTTCTTAATCGTATTTGTGATTCTGTGGTTCTGGCCAGTCAATATTGATAATAAATTGGAAAACGTACTCTATGAGCTGATATAAATTAAAATCGATTAAATCTATTTTCGTTTATTTTCGAAAAAAATGTATTTATAACGTAGAACATTATGTTGTTAAATTTACTATAAATTTATCACACTCAAGATTGCCATGCTGGCATACTAACTTGATCAACCAGCTCGTTGCGTACGGTTTTTATCCCATAGTGAAGTTGATTCAAAAATTTTGTTTATCCGATACATTTAGGTATTTTAAACGTAAAAGATGGTGTACCCCGAGGCTCAGTTTTATCCCCCACTCTATTTTTAATTTTTATCAATTTTTTAAATGTTGAAAATCACCAGTAGCCCGATAAATAGTTTTGTAGATGATAGTAAAAAAATGTATGAACGAATAAATCACAAAAATTACATTTAATTTTTAGACATAGAAAAAACAATTTTTATAATGCACTTTTCATTTCCCAGTTGCATAAAAAGCTAATATTATGAGCTTTTAAGATACATTCTTATGTTTTCGTAAACAGAATTTTTCGTACCAATTTTTTTATAATTTCAAATTTGCTTGAACTTTTCAACCGTTTATTTTTACAACTATAACGACAATTTTCAAAATTCTAAAATAACATCATAGTCCTGACCAACTTAATGTATTATTGATATCAGTATCAGTCTAGGCTAAACTGACCAGACGTCCCACGCTGCGTGGAAATGTCCCACATTTCATTGCGTTGTCCCACGGAGAAATCTGTCATACGAAGCGTCCCACGAAACAAATATTTCCACCACATTTGCCCGTATTATCGAAATAATCAAAAAACCTTATATCTACGTAAAGTTTGCGCAATATCTTAGTCAAAGCAATGGCTTCACAGTTTTTTATTGCAGTTTGTACTATATTGAGAGTACTATACTATTTTGAGAGAACAAATCCGTGCAATATTTTTTTTACTAAAATAGTGTTTTAACTATAATTTTCTTAGAAATACTAAACTCAGTCTTTTTCACTTCAATAATTTGCATTTTATTTTGCAAATATTTTTTGATGTCTAACAGATCTACCTCAGCGAAAAGGTTTCTTTGTTTAAAGAAACATCTCCCCCGTGTATATACGACAGATCGAAAGTATATTAGGAAAAATAAAATACAAAATAAAAAAACTCAGTTTTCCTTATAAATTCATAAATATTTGAATTTTAAAACCAGAGTTTACAATTTTATTTTATTCGAGCACTCATTTCAATCCTGTAAAATAATATTCAAAAATTAAAATGTTTTTAATTTGAATATCGTTCTTACTCGTAAGAGTAAAATTTTTGTTCTTTCGATTTTACTCCTTTGGAGCAGATTACATTTTCCTGTTCTTTCATTCGACTTGCAAAAGAACAAAATTAGTCCCTCTACGTCATCCTTTATATTCATTTTTCTAACAATACATGAATAATTGAATGAAGCATTTTACGTTAGAAAGCATCAAATTTGAAGCAAAAATAAAAGTTTTGAGTATTTGAAAGAAAATATTTATTTCAATTTAGTAGCAAGAATGATATTTTATTATTTTCACTCCTGTATTTGGGAGCGTTATTTTTTTTTTAAGTTACGCACTCTGAAAAAAAAAATAAAGGAGTGATATAAGTAGTGTTTCAAACTCTGTTTAAAACACACTTTAACTAGGTAGCTCAAAAGTAAAATTATTATTTTCTAATTTATAATTTTTTTTCTCAATAAAGAACAAACAAAGTAAACAGCATAAAAACTTGATAAATGGTATGGATTTGCAAAAGATAGAACGAGAGGTATACTTACAGAATACAGAAAAGTTATTAATTATTTAGTAAAATTAAAATAAATTGTTTCAATTGTTTTGCAGTCTTTAATTGTGTAACAAAAGTTTTAAGCTGCTATAAAAGGTAAATTTATACTAATTTTTAAAATTATATTTAAAAAGTTCTCGTGCAAATCAAGACGGATAGAAAATGTTTATGCAAATTCTTATACGATATTAAATGGGACTATCGCTTTATAAAAAAAATCAAAATAAAACGACGCAAAAGTTTGTTGTACTACCAGTAGGAGTGAATTTGCAAATTAACAGAACAGTGGACATTATGATATTAAAAGACATAAAAGATACAGATAAACATGAAAAAGCGTCGCTATAAGCCGCCGGCTTCAGGAGCTTAAACAAGTTTTTAGGATAGGATAGGAAAAATTTTAGGATAGGAAAAATTGAAAGAAATATTGCTCTTGAAGAAGCCGTTTTCTCCTTTCATACGATTTACCACAACCAAAGCATTCGATCGATAAATTGAACAACTAAAATAATTCGATAACAAATATACATGTGCCAGAACAAAATCAGATACCATAATTAAAAAAACTTTAATGGATCATGTACTAAACCAACTAAAAATAGATTTGTCTGTTGCAGATTTTGCCACGGTTTATACTGATGCTTCGTATCATAAGGAAATAAAAATATTTTCGATTCTATTTCGATGTTTTAGAGAGCATATGATATGACGGAGTAAAGGTTAGATTCTTGGAACTTTCTTCTTTACTTGGGCATCCGAACAAATACCTAAGTATATTCTTGAAAAATTTAACATTGACAAAAAGTTAGTTGCAGTTTGCACTGATAACACGAATACCAATTTTAGTGGTGTCACGTCAAGGGGTAGCAAGATAAACTCGAATTTGAACCAGAATGTATTGGGTATTTGATTCGCCATATTCTAAATAATGCATTAAGAACTGCTGCTGATTTAATGCCAATTCATGTAAATGACAGGGTTAAAAAAATTTTTATATTTTGCATTTTTGCATTTTGTCCCACATTTTATCGATTTGGCTCTGGTCAGTTTAGTCTAGGCAAACCATGACAGTGGTTACTAGTCACCAACTTTTTTCGTTGTGTTTTTCCAAAAAACAAAATTAAATGACAAAATTAAAAACTCTGTCTATATAATGCTGTTATACAACAAAATTGTAACAAAAGCACAGTGATATTATAGCTTCCAATGTCTGACGAATAAAATACAAGTTTTCCAAAATAACCCATAGGTAAATGTTTAACTTTAAGATGTTATTCTGCAGGCAGACGTTATCTGTTCAGAAAAGACTTCGAATTCGAAAACAATTTGCACGCTTTTATACTTTACCACAGTGAAAAAATATAATTAAAAATAAAACAAAAATATGTATTATAAATAAAACTGAATAAAATAAAATAAACAAACCCAATCAAATTTTGTTTTCCTTTTTTTTTTTCCTATATGTATGTATATGTAATCAACTTCTTTTCACAATGATTTAAATTCACACAAAATTTTCATTTTCTTTTAATCACTTTTTCTTTAAACTTTCATTTCTCAAATTCACTTTAAATTCACTTTTAAATTCACCAATTAAACAAAACACACGGTACGAACACTAACACTATTTTTGCTTATTGAACAATAATATTAAATTTATAATTTTTATCTCAGTACAAATAATCAAAATAAATAAAAAACTAAAAGATAAAATTAAGATAACTTCTATAAAAGGAAATCAATCTTAGAATAGCTGAACAAGCGAAGTTACGTTTATTTTGTGTTTTTCTTAATTGTTTGCTTCAGAAATAACGACACAGTAAAGGTGGTAGATGAATGAACTAATGAAAATGCAAGTTTAAAAAATTTATTGTATTTTTTAAATTTAAACTAAAATTTTGATATTTATTTTTCGTTTTGTTTATTTGTATAAGGTTTTCGATCAATTCTTTTATTTATTTAAAATAAATTATTTTAATTCAAAATATGTACTTATTTTATCAATACACGTCTTATTCGAGTAAAAACCGAGAAAGGATTAAAGTTTGTATTTTAAATTGTACCCGTGAGTCTTTCTAAAATATTATTTATTTATATTTTTGCACTTGCGCAAAGTTAAAGAATAGATAAGCGAAAAAAATAAATATATATACATACATGTTTTGCATGCATGCAAAATAATAATAAAACAGTTTTATTTAATAATAATTAAAAATAAATTTGTGTGTTTTGAATTATTGATATTTTTGTTTTTATCATGTTCTAAAAAGTTGAGCTGACATCATAAAAAAAAACGGATAAAATTTAAAAAACATAAGTTTGTTTTGAATATAATTGTCAAAATCAGCTGTTTAATGTTATTATTCAGTGGTGGAGTTTTATTTCGTAAAGAGAAACATTTATTTTATAAGCGACATCTATTCTTTAAACTAGATAGCAGCTATGTTATTAAAAATAATGCAATAATTCTACTAAGTTTGCTTCTGATTAATTGAATTTCATAATATTGTATATTGGTTTGATTTTATTTATTAATCAACAATGTTGAAGAATTAATCAGTATTAAATATTTTGTTAAAAGAAGATAAGTTGTTAATTTGAGTGAAATTGAAATTTAATTGAAACAAATTATGGAAAAAATAAATCGTAAAGCTACACCGTATTACGGTATTGTCACAAATATTCAAACAATTAAAGAGATTGAAAATCAAAATTGCCCACTTCGATGGCAAATAGGTGATTTAGTAAAAGTGATTTCATCAGCAAAGAAACAGAGAATACATTTTATTGCAATTGCATTTGTTAAAAATAATAAGATTGAATGGAATACCGATTGCTATACATGTGATGAAAGTCATATACAAGCCGTAAATAAACATATATTTAATGTTCTAATAAGTATACGTGATAATCGTAATCGAATTGAGATTTTAAAAAATGAAGAATCCGTTAAGTTTTTAATGAACGTCAAAGTCGGAATGAACTTTTTTATATCTGGTTCAACGTTGAATCGTAAAGATAATGTTCGTTGTACTGTAAAATTTGTTGGAAATGTTTCAGAGAAAGGACCAGGAGTATATTATGGATTTGAATTATATGTAAGTGATTATATTTAATATAATTTTTATTGATTTGTTTTACGTAGATCTATACATTGTTTGCCAACTTTATGTATAAAAGTTCGTCACGATTTGTTAAACATTTTACAGTAAAACCCTCATTGTTTGGTTTGTCATTAATATTAAATGGAATAGAATTGTTTGAATATTTGACTCTTTCAGAGTAATATTTTTAAACGTGTTTTTTATTTTTCCACTACATAGTTTTGACATGGGTGGTTCGAAATTTCTTAATAAATTTAGTGGTAATCAAAGATTAAAGTTAAATTGTGCTCGAATGAGTTATTCGAAATGAGTTTTTTGTTTGAAAGGTACTTATAGTGAGGCTTTATAAAAATGGTATACACTATAACAAAAAAAAATTATCGTTTTAGATTACTTTTACTTCGGTCTGAAAGACCTAAGTATTACATTCATGAGTCAAAAGTGAAATTCTTACCCCCACTTTTTTGGCATTTCTCGACGTTTTAAGACATACTGATTTTAAGAAAGTAAAAAAAAATGTATGTCTGTCTGCCGGCCAGCCGTCTGGCCGTCACAACCTACGAAATCTAGAAAACCGCTGGACGGATTTCAAAAATTTTCAAAAAAATTTTCGTAAGAATTTTTGGGATATTTTTAGAATTTTGAAAAATTTTAAATTTTTGATTTTATTATATGTAATTTTATAATTTTGGTAAAAGTTACAATTTTTGATTTTGTTATAATTTTTGAAATATTTTTAGAATTTTTGAAAAAAATTTTAATCTTTGATTTCGTAATAATTTTTGAAATATTTTTAGAATTTTGTTTGAGAAAAGTTTGAATTTTTGATTTTATTTAATTTTTACAATATTTTTGGAATTTTGAAAGAAATATGAATAAGTGATTTTGAAATATTTTCTCGAAACGCTAAATGGAGAGGTTTTTCAGTAGTTTGCTGATTGTATAATCTTTTCACTAAATTATGTTATACTCGTATATGATCTGTTATAATTTTCCGACAACGTATTGATGTTGCGTGTTAGTTTTGTAATACATATCTAAACAGAGATAAAAAATACATGTACTTTAACAAAAGTTATGTTTATTACACATCGCTGCCCAAAACTAAAAACCATGTCCTCATAAAAGTTTTTTGCCGAAAACTATATCAAAATCCTTAACCCAGACCAAAGTCTTGATATCTCAGAGCTTGAGATTTCAGCCCCTCCATATTTTTTTATTTTAATTCTACAAATATGCCAATTTCAAAAAGTACCTTGTTTTCTTTTTTTTATATTTTGAAGGCAATTAATTACTATTTACTCAAAACATACTAAAATTACAGACAGGCTTTATTTTCTGTTTTCGAGAAAAAGGCATTTAACGTTTAAACATATTAACTACTAGTTTGAATTTTTTTTACTTTGTGTTATTTGTGCCAGTGTTAAAACTAGGAAAAAATTAAAAAACACGCATTAATTATTTATTTATACTAACAATTACCGAAGTTCAAAGAAAATCGGAAAAGATCGGGTTCAAATTAATTCTTATCCAAATTAATTCGAATTGCCTTCCGGTAAAAAAATGTTCATTCCACAATAAACTTTATTTTAATTGAACGAACTCAGTGTTGAATTTTCGAATGCATAGTTTTCGATTTATTACGTTTTGTTCAGGATTGTTCGCATAATATATTTTAGTAGAACATAAACTTTTCTACGTATGTATATTCTTCATTGAAAGTTGTCTACATACTCTACATCATCAAATGTAGAATATTTTCTAGAGAATATATTTCTAAAGAAATTAAATCTAAAACATATTGCAATACTAAACAATAATACTGGTATACTAAAGTAACTAAATCAGGAAATAATCAGAATTAACAAATATGCAATATCAAATAAGAGAAAGACATTAACATTAAAAGTAGCATTTTCTGAGACAGAGTTAGTAAGTAATCTAGGTTTTGACTTTTGAAGGTTTTGGTGATTATTTTAAAAATGCTTGTTGTTCAGTTTTAAATAAGTGTCAACATTCTATTCTAGGAAGCTATAGTGCTGGCAAGTTCAACTGTTTTTGCTTTTGTATAAAAGGCAGCGTATTTTTTGCCAGTAGAGATTAACACGAAAACTGATATTAGTGAAAGTTTTAGCCTTAAACACAAACCCAATTATTCGGCTTTTAATTAAATGAAATAGAATGTTTTTGATTAGTCACAATTAAATTATTTTTACTTCACTGTTATTAACAATTAGATTTATGTTTTTTCGGATCCTAAGGTATTCGTTCAAAAAGCAATTATGATTAAACTTTTATCCTAGTTATACCTGTGACCGAGAAGTGATTGAATGGTTGTTGGGTGATATCGAAACTGCCGCAAAGTTGTTAGGGAGTTGCCCAGCATATATTTTTTTCGAAAATTAAATTTACTAGAAAGTTTAGCATTGTGACTACCGCACTTCCGATATAAAAATAAATGTTTCTTATTTTGTTCTACAACTTAAGTGTGCTCTGTTAATTTTTGGTATAGTTTTTATTTTATTATCAAAACTGTGTTCTTTTTCAGACATTTCGCATATACTAGGAAAGAATAAGGGATCGCCATTTAAAACAACTAAACTAGCTATATCTCCATAAGGAAAAAGGAAGAAATTGGAATATGGAAATAGCTAGTTTAGTTGTTTTAAATGGCGATGCACATATTCTTTAAATTAGTGTTTCACAAGCGATGGCCCACGGATCATTAACGGTCCGCAGAAAAAGTTTAGTGGTCCGCCGATTTCCTTATATTTATAACCAGAATTTCTTTATATTTAATATTTTTATATTTATTACCTGAGTTTCGCATTTTTTACTCCTCAAAATAATATTCACAAATTAAAATTTTCACACGTTTAATATGTATTTTTTCATCATACTTTTTATTTATTTTAATAAAAAACATGCATAGTTGAACAAAACATTCATAAAAATAATTTATTCTGCAGTTCTTTTAGAGCGAGTAACATAAAAAAATATAACATTCCCAAATGAAAATAAAAAATATCGTTCTTACTTCTAAATCGAAATTAATATTATCTTATAAATACTCACAAATTTAATTTTTGCTTCAAATTTGATGCTTTCCTTCGTATTAAAAATAAAAATAAATTTATTTTTCTGAATATTTTCCTATCGAGATAACAGAGCGTTATCTCGATATCTTACTATTTTACGCCATTTGAGACAACATTCAACCACATTTGAGACAATATATACCCTTTAAAAAAAAGATACTTAATTTTTTGGAGAAAACTGTTTAATCCAAGCAGTTTTTGGTTTGCTAGTAAATTAATACAATTAAATAAACTGGTTGCTATAGAAATTTAGAAAAAAAAATTTACTTATATTTGACAATTTTCGCAAAAATCAATTTCGGAATTACTATCCATTTTTGAGAATGGGATATTTGTATATAATATATACTAATCTTTTTACGAATGAAAGCAATACGATATAACACATAAAAACGATAAACAAAATGGTTTTAATAAATTAATAAAAAAATTAATTGGTTTCTATAGCAACCAATTTAGGAAAAAAAATAACAAACAAAAAACTATTTGGATTCAACAATTTTCTCAAAAAATATTGTAAATTCATACATATATATTTCTCTGCAAACAATATAGAATCTTACTCATACGAAAAACTTTATATGTTATTCGGGTATAAATATAAAAAAAACACTCGCAAAAATCTAAGTTCTTTCAGATATTTTCATTTTATTTTAAAATAAAATGTTGGTGAGGCCTAGATTTTATCTTGTTTTATTTTATTTCGCTCGAAAGAAAAGAGGAATAAAATTCTATTTTTTTTTTCTAAAAATCCGTTATTCATATTTTTGTTTGTTTTGCTTTATTTTGGTTATAGTCCGAGAGCTGAGCGACATAAAATTGCAAGCACTTTCTAAAGGCTGATTTTTTAATATTATGTCACATATGTTGAGTAGAGAAATAGTCAAGTCAAGATCTTCAAGTGTTACAAAAACTTGCATCATTATAAACATTGTGTATCAAGTGCAAGCAATAAAAATTAATTAATGTTAATATTTATTGAGCGCGCCGTATTACAGAACGGCAACCTTTTATTTGCGACTGACGGCATAAGTTACAGAAATAAACTGACTGACTACATTTTTTGTCATTATAATAATATTCTTCACCTGCAAACTAAATTTCAGATGCTAGAAAGTACTTGCACGATGTACCGTTTTTTACAACTTCAACGCGTGACGTTCGTTTACAGGATTTGTGTGACTGACGATCATAAAACTTATTTGTAACTAATATACTGCTCTCAAACCAATTTTCAGGTTTTAGAAAGTAGTTGCAAGGATCATGGTTTTTTTACAAAGTTGGAGCCCCACCCACTCCAAAGTACTCATATGATTTAGTTAAGGTTGGCAAATATCATGATATTTATATAAATATCATGATATTTGCCAACGTTGCTCCGAACACTAACGAATCCAGCTGACTGACGGAAGACTATTTCTCTACTCAACATATGTGACATAATATTAAAAAATCAGCCTTTAGAAAGTGCTTGCAATTTTATGTCGCTCGGCTCCCCTACTATTAGTTTTCGTCCCGTTTCGTTCTTTAATAACAAAGATTTTAGAAATTTCTATGATTGATTGAGTCATAATTTTAGATAATGATTTCATGTTTTTATAAAGTAGAAAAATTTTACATAATTAATGAATACTCTTTAATTTGTTGTTAATGAGTTTAATTATGAAGTTAAAAAATTATTTATTGTCATTATTTACTTACGGAATTTATTTAAAATAAAATATAATAATGCAACTTGGTTTTTTTTCGATTTTTAATTTTATTATTTAATTAATTTTTATTATATTTTATTTCTATCTATCATACACGTTTCAATTCATACACGATACACATTTTTCTTTTTTATTAAAACCGTTCGATTTGACTGAAGTAACTGCAATAAATCAGGGAAATTAAGTCGATTTTATCTGAGTCTTCAAACCGTGCACGCAATATTAAAGTTACTCATCCATTGTGGTTTAATTAACAAGACATAGAACTGTCACTTTCCAACGTGATTTTTTCAACAGAGTCTCTTATCTCTGGAATGCCTTACCTGCGTGGGTATTTCCTGACAATTTTAATCCCCAAAATTTAAAACCACCGTCAATAAATTTCTTAAAGAAATTCGATTTATATTCTCAAACCGCAGTTAGCATGGTATCTTCGGATATTCAGAGACGTTAATTCGTAATCCGTTATAATTAACATTAAACATGCCTAACTTGGAATTAAAAAAAATCGGCCATGTCACACTCATTTTAAGCAAAACAAAACAAAGGAAAAGAAAAACAAAAACTTATTATAAAAAAATCTCTGTAAGGATTATATTAGCTTTTTTCAAATAATTATCTACCAAGAAAATCTTTCCTTGTAATTTTTATTTTGCTCACAAAAAGTTTTTTACTAAATTCCTTTATTTTATCTTAGTAAGGGCGAAAAACAACAAATAAAAAGAAATAAAATCCCTAACTTTAACTTTATTTTGATTAAACAAGTTTTATTTATTTCAGGACGAAGACGATAAAGTACATGAAAAGGATAATTTACATGAACAATATTTCCAAAGCAACGCAAATCAAGGGTTTTTGAGGAACGCCGAATGCTTTTTCAACAAATCTCATCGTATTGTTCACACAATGAAAAGAATAACAGAAGACGAGCATTCAGAAATTCTCAAATCATTTGTTCATTAAAATGTCATCACATTTTAAATTATTTAAATGTCACAACACAAAATTACTTTTTATGTACATATTATGTATTTAGTTGTTATTTTTCATATAATATGGTGGTGAGCATGTTAGCACACAAGATGGATCCGAAGATCTGAGCAAGTTTTAATTTTTTAAACACGTTTTTTTATATATTGTAATAATTATGGAGTATGATGTAGCCAGAAATAAAAACTCATTGTTCCAGAAAATATTATTTCTAGAAAATGCTTCTACCAAGAAAAATAAACAAAAAGAATAAAATATGAAATCACACCTTTGTGCTAACATCTTTTGAGAATTATGATCTTGGGCAAATATCGGTTATTTATTTTTAAGGTAGATTATTGTCTATACTAAAACTATGTGACTAGAAACTTATATTGTTTTGCCTAGTGCACAAAAGGTGGTGTTTGCGGCAAAAAATTTAGTTAAGAGACAGCAGTGATACGGAGTAGCAAAAAGATAGACGTGACACGATATATGCAGTTGAATAATATAATAGTGAATGATTGTAATACAAAAACGATTGAGAAGGATTTAGGAACGAAATCTTTTTGTAGTAGGATTAAGTCTTCAACGATTAAAATTTGTAACCCAAAAAGAAATATATTGTTTTAATTTCCTGATCTATATAGAGATGTCAACTGATTCAATTAACTTGGCCAAGTCATTACAATATTTTAAAATATATAATCTTTGATTTGCCAAAATTTAGAAGAATAGAACTTTAGGATTGGGAAGTATTTAGTTTAGAAAAAAGGTATTGAAGAAAAAATGAAGTGCAAGATGTTTTATTTCTGGTTAGCGATGTAAAGCCAAGTCGATACAAATCAAATATTTTATCGTTCAAAACTTTGTATGAAAAATTTCGATATATTGCAGTAAAATGAAAAACTTCATGGAAAATTTTTTGCCTTAGTTATATTTTAATTTAACCCAATGAAATTCTCTAAAATGTAATGACATCATTCAATTTCACCAATAACATTTGAATTTTTTTTTTAATTCAAAATTAGGCATATTTAGTGTTAATTATAATAAATTATAAATTAACGTCTCTGAATATCCGGAGATACCATGCCCAACTAGGGATTAGGATTAAGTTTGAATATTTATTCAGTTTCTAAAAGGAATTTATGGACGCTAACTTTGAAACTTTGAGGATTGAAGCTATCAGGGAAAACCGATGAAGGTATAAGGCATTCCATAAATGAGAGACTCTGTTGAAAAAATCACGCTGAAATGCAACAGTTCTGCTTCTTTTTATATGAACTGAAAAAAGATGGCTACAACATTTGCTCTGGTGTTACGCGATAGGTTTGCTAGTTTAGGTAAGATTGATTTGTTCTCATTGGAAGTTTGTTCATCCATAACGTATTTATAGAAAATTGTCAGATCAGCAACATTTCTTCTGTGCTGCATAGAATCAAGCTCCTTAGTAAGAGTTGAGTTGCCAATCAGTTTGACAGCTCTACGCTGAACAGAGTCAAGACACTTAAAACTACTAAAATATGCGCCACACCAGAAGTGAGAACAGTACTCCATACAGCGACGTCTAAATGATTTATATATTAAAAGAAGCTGTTCGCTATTGGAAAACTTACGACATCGTCCCAAAAAGCCCAATTTTTAATAAAATTTAATAAAACCCCAATCTATGATTGTCGCTAGATCATCGTTTGAGGAATTTAAAAAATTTGACCTACAGTTATTAAGCGCTGATGGTGAATGTATATTAGACCTTTCATGTGATGCATGAAGTGTGCTTTCATCAGCAAAGCTATGAATAGGATTAACAGTTGAATTCAACAAATCAATATAAATCGTCCTTCATTTTCGGATTGTCTTTCATTAAGCAATTTTGAAGACTCTAAAAATCGCATTATAGTAAAATTAATGTATTTCTCAAGAATTTTTGCAACAACGGACAAAATTGAAATGGGTCTGTAATTTGTTGGATCAGTTTTGCTGCCTTCTTTTGAAACTGGTTGTACAGCTGCCATTTTCCAGATTTCATGAAAAACGCCTTTCTTATACGACAAATAGAATATTTAGTGAGGATCGGTGCTAGCAAATGTTTTAAGAATAATCGGAGGAATACGATCTGGTCCAGACGCTTTGTTAGTGTTAATTTGTAAAAGCATTTTCCGAATAACGTTTTTACGAAAAATTATACGCATCATTTTATTTGAAGTTCTAGGAATTGGTTTAGGTAAGAACTTTGGTTCTTTTAGTGTAGAATTTTTAGAGACATAATATCCAAGAAGATTGGCTTTTTCTTTTGGGCCAATGACAGGCATATCACTATCAATAAGAGGAGGTAGAGCAGACTTACAAAAATTACCTTGGACAACCTTAACAGTTTTAAAGAAAGCTCATGAACCAGTTGGGTGTGCAGCAAATTTAGATGCTTTTTTTCTATAAAAGAGATTCTTTTCTGTATCTATTAGTTGCCTACAAATATTTCTCTCAATTCGGTACTGTCTAGGGTTTTCATCAGTTTTGTTTTGATTGAACTTACGAAAAGTCCTTTTCTTAACATTGATTGCTTTTTTGCATTTATTTGAAAGCCAAAGATCAGTCTTTGGAATGGTCAATCTATTGGGAATATATCTGCGCATACCCTCAAGAACAGTTTTAGAAAAATTTAAAGCCGCTATGTTTGGGTTTGGATCAGTAAGACAATTATGTTTCCATGGAAACCATTTGAAAAAAGCCCGTAAACCCTGCCAATCCCAAACCAGACGGGGGTTGGCTTTAAAAATTTAGGAGTTTGGATATTTAATTGAGAAAGGATCTTATACTTTAAACTGTACCAAGAAAGGATCATTTGTCAAGAACAAATCAAGTAGGTTACTACTTTGTCCAGGAATGTCAGGCACTCTCGGAGGCTGGTCTATTATCTGTGTATAATTATGATAAACAGCAAAAAGCTCAGTCTGTCAACCTATATCGTTAGTAGTAGAGCTGTGTATGAGCCATTCTTTATAGTGAACGTTAAAGTCACCAAGAACTATAAACTTGGCGTTAGGATACTCAGACAATCTATCTATTTTTTCAGATAGATCATGAAACAAATTGCTATTCTTAGGTGAGTTAGGCGAACGATACAGACCAAAGACAAACAACGTTTGATTAGAACAACAAATTTTAAGGGATACCATATTGTGGTATTTTGAATTTAATTCAAAATTTTTAATTCTAATGTATGGAATGGTGTTTCTGATATATACACAAACACCATGCTTGATTATAATTATACTAATAACAAATAGTTATACGTCTGGCCTACTGCGATATTAAAAATTATCAAATAATTTTTGAAATAATTAACTGATTAACTTGGCCTACTGCGATGGCCAACGTATAATTCACAAAAAATATTAAATAAATGAAAAATGGCAAAAAATTTTCTAAACGAATTCCCTTCGTACGATTGATAAATTCTCATAATTTTTTGAAAAATTCCTCAAGCAAGTGGTATTGATAAAAACCCTCATGTATTTTGTTTTATTTGTAGTGCCGATGTGACAACAAATTGAACATAAAAATCTTTCCATAACCAAATGAAGATGGCGTTCCAAAACGAAAATACCTGTCGCCAAATAAAAACAAAGTTATAGATGAATGCATCTAGGTATAGAAAAATATAAACAATTCAAAAATATTTTATTTTTCAACAATGGATGATATTTATCCATATCAAGTTGGGAAAACAACGGTTGTCAAAGATTTTTTCGATGAATTCACAAAACTCGGTATACTTCCACATCCAATAACGAAAATACCAGAAACTATCGCCGATTTTAAAGCAGCAATAGAATTTAATGGATCCGACAATGATTACAAAAAATTGTGTGACGAAATTTCAATTGAAAATAATTTATCCGTTCCAGATGATATACAAGTATTTAACTATGATCCTATAAATTTTCATTTTCGTAAATCATCTGTGGAATTTCAAAAACAATCATTAAAATTGAATAAAGTGCAAGAAATTTTAAAGAAAATTGGATCACCTAGCTATAACCGAAATTTTGTTAATATGTTTGTTAATAATTCAAAATCGGTAGCAATTCCAGCTGAGAAAACAAAGCCTGATATAGAAATGCATAGTGAAGTTTTATTGACTGTTAGGGTGTATGAACCTTTTCGACACATTCCGGGTGTACGTAATAGATACAATCCAAAGATTAGCCAGGAGTTTAATGTGCTTGGATCGAACTATTTACATGAGCTTCGTGATAAAATTTATTGTCAATGTAATTATGGACCATTCTTTGATATCAGTGAAAATCCTTTTGTTAAAGAGCCAACATCACCAATGTATGATTCAAAATCTGGATTCTTTTTTATAACAGATACATTTTATAATGATCTACGATTACAAACGAATTTGGATTATTCAAATGTTATAATTAGTTGGGCTGAAACTCGACCAGAAATAAAACCCTTAAAGAAAAAACAAATGGAACTAACACAATTTAAAGATTTATCTTTTAACATGGCTGCAGAACAAATTTATCAACACCATGGCAACTGTGAACATTTATTTACCTTTTCGAATGTTCAATTAATTTCGAAATCAAATTCATTGTATCGAAAACATTATCCGTTATTGGTTCGTGTATCGAATCCTAAAATTAAAAATTGTAATACTTGCGGAAAATATGAAGCAGCATTTATCGTTACCAAAACAACAGCTCATATATTGGATCCAACGTTTTTATGTAATACGTGTTTTGAATCATATCATTATATAGATAAAAAGAAAATTGGTAGCTTTGAAGCGTATCGATATTACAGAAAGGGATGCAATAATATTAATTAAAAAAGTTAGAATAATTAAAATTTAGTTTATGTTTGTAAACTTTTGTTTTATTTCGTTAATTTGAAGTGTGCAGTAGATCGTGCTACTGCACTAGATCATAAGATCACAGAATATTTTATAGACGCAGAGACTAGATTAGAAAGAGATAGACAGGTTGCGCAAGGCGGAAACTACGGTGCATAGCACCGTGTCCGAGTTTGGCCTCATAACAACTATTTCACAATCCTTTTTGTCTGGCTAATGAAATCCAAGACCGACTGTATTGGCGGCAGTTTGATGGTACTAGCTTCTACAGTATTAGATCCAAAAATCTGAACTCTGATACTAGAACAGGACGAGCATGCACACAAAAAATGCAGAGTCTTCCTCCTCTTCAAGACAACAATCACAGAGAGGACGTTCTATAAGTCCTATGTTAAAGAGGTGTTTCTTTAGATTTCCATGTTCTGTTAGGACACAGAGCTGAGAGTTTTTCTTCAAGCTTAAAAGACAAAAACATTTTTATAGACGCAAGCGATGTATTCATGTTCAGTATAAAACCAATAGCAAGGGGCGGTACAATGTTCTGGTGAACCGAAACTATGCCTAAAAATTGTATCTGCTCCTCTTTTTACACCACGAACATTTCTCGCTAACTGCAAATTGATGTAATCTTAATCCTAATCGTCACTGCCGAAGAGGTCCTAAATACTCAATAATAATCAGCGTACCGACGCTGCGCATGGTTAACACAGCTAGCTATGTGTATAGAGATTTTAGAGACAGTTATCTGTACGTGGTTTGGTCCAACATATATAGAGTAGAAGCTTTCTGACTACTTCACATTTACAGAATTCAGGAGCTGGACAATGGACAGTACCTGATGTATTTTGGGGTAGTTCTACATCACAGATCAACTTTATAAAACACTTCACGTACATTAGTGATAACTACTAAAACCTCAATGGTTTGCATAACTGGTTGGAGAGCAGTTGTGGTGCTGTGTCCTTTCATAAAACCGTGTTGGTGATCAATTAACATTATATGTTCTAGTAAACTTGACATGACTTAGCAATGGGCAGTAAAAGTGAGATAGGTCATTGGTCAATTGTTTTCCCTAATTTTAGTATAGACAGACCTCCCCACCTTCTATAGGCAGGGAATTTCTAAGTTGCTGTGGTGTGCTTTAGTAGATAATTTACTGATACTATGCAGTATATCATATCATATCATTGGGCCCAGATACTTTAACATACAGGCAAGTCGACAGACTCCCTGCGCCCAGAGCTTTGACGGTTTTTGTTTTTTGATTGGTCGACTAACCTCTTCTTCTTTAAGCTTCATGAAACCGTCTGACCATGGTTTAAGTCATAATTTTTTTGTTCCTCCATTTTAAATATTGCCTCAATTATCCCCTGTGTTTGTTATGTTGACTAGTTTTTTTTATCTTGGTTGACATGGGTAACCTGCTAAGATGAATGTACGTGTAGTAAAGCCTTTCCAATTTGCAATCGAGAAATTAATGGAACTGCTGCTGCTCCAGTCTCTAGATCGAGATCATTATGGAGATATAATCAGATAGTGTTTGTTTGTTTTGTTTTCCATGTTGAAGTGGTTAAAAGAAAAGCTCTGGTAAGTGATATATACGAAGAGCCGCTGCTGTTTGTGGTGATACGTGTGGGACACGATTTGTTGAATAACCGAAGTTTGTTTGATCGATTGGTTTGAATAACAATCATGATACCCCTTATTATATGTTGATAGCTTGATGTATACGATATCTGACGTAGCGTGAATGATGAATATAAGATCCCCTCCTTTGTTTTTACCGCGATCTTTAAAGTTAAAGTTATTCACGTTGACATTTATTTTGGTTTTGAAATTCAGTTTGGTTGCTTGCGTAATGCGCGATTTCGATGGGGCTGAATCTGGCAGTGTTTGTGAGAAATTCGTGTTGTTATAGCTATAGGTTGCTATATAACTTATAATTTATATACCGATCCTTGTGCATTGCGAGCGTAGAAAATTTCTTTAGGAGACACCATTCATTGCAATCACTGGATCTCACTGATATAGATTTTATTGATAATGTTACGGCATATCGAGCAGTCATACTTTGTGTAAAGAATGATTCCCTTTTATTGCAGCGATTTCAAGAATATGGAGCAACCATACTGCACTAAGCTGGCCTTTGCCAAAACACGACTAGACAGTATGATGTGGCGCAGGTTACCGATCGTTAGCCGTATACTTCTAGCTAGTTTCGACACTACGAACCTATCGTTGTGGAAACCATCTACTTGCTCGTCAATATTTGCTAAGTTGTCACATAAACGAACAACCATGCAAAGAACTGATTCACACACCACCACCGAGACGGTTCACCCAGTGAACACAAAACGTAAATATGACATCACACGAAGGTTATATATGGGGCATTCTTTTACAAATCGAACAGATTTGGCAAAATCTGACCGGTACATTGTTGATTTGGCTGAAATTTTTTTAGGGGTTTTATATTGAAATCGATCGATGTTCAAATCGATTTTTAGTCATTGCCTCCCACCCACGTAATGAGATTTTAGTATGACCATCGTATTCTACGTTTAATTTTCTATAAAAAACATATTTTTAATTCATGGAGAAATGATTTTTACTGCTAGAAATAAATTAATTTACTGAGCGCAAGAGAAAAAAAAATTCATAAATTTTTGTCGTGCCGCGCTGGAAAAATTAATTTATTTGTAACAGTAAAACTCATTTCTCCATTAATTAAATATACTCCCGCAAACGCACTGATTACCCACATCGTGTCTACTTTATTAATTATGACATCATCAATCGAGAGACGTCCTTGGGTTCACGTGTGAATTGTGATGTTAAACTGGACTTCCGAATACACATCACAAACATAATCAATCGTGCTAACTCTATGCGTAGATTAACAAAACGTTGATCTAAAGAATTCATGGATCCCTTTTTTTTATAAAATGTGTTGTGTAGTAGGAATTACAATTTACAATATATGTCACAGCAACACATAAAAACCTTTTAAGAACAAAGTCCCACGACGACATGCATTTCAAGATGTTGATGGATGCAAATCTTTGTTTTTTTTTTAGTTTTTTAAAGAAGGGATAACTAAACAATAAATCCTATCACATATAAAATATGACATAGGCCGATATTTCATGAAAAATGGAAATAAAATTAAAATACGAGATAAAAAGTAAATTTGTTTTAAAAATTTGAAAAACAGGAATAATGCACTGAAAGCACTAGCTGTCAGTTCGTGGGGTAAGGATAAAAACACAATAATAACAGCATATAAAGCAATAGGAAGTCAGACCTTCATAAATTACACCCAAGTCGCCGACACTCACTGGAATAAGTTACAATTAGCACAGAACGCAGCCTTGCGTACTGCAACCGGATGTCATTTGATTGCCCACCGAGATCACCTTCACGAGGAATTTAACATATTGCCGGTCCGTGAACATAACGAAAGGCTTACCAAACAATATATATGAGCCTGTCAAAAAGAGCTACATCTCTGCAATGACACCTTATTCATGACTACACCACCCAGAGACATAAGGCGGATTGCGAAGTGCTTCTTACAAGATGTTAGGAACGTATAAAACGGGCTTAAAAAGTATACATATCAAAATTGTTGGACACAATAAAGAACTACGCCCCGAATCGAGTTCTCAACAGCAAGTCACCACAAATCGCTGCCGAAGAGGTCAAACTACCACGCAGCTCCAGAACCAGCTTAGCGCGGATAAGATCCGGACATGCATCTTATAAATAACTACATGAGTAGAATTGACAAGGCAATTATTGACAAGTGTCCCGCATGTGAGGGCACGCCACATAAGGCTAACCACCTATTCAATTCAACCCTACCTATTCATACCGAAATTTAACACAACTAACAAATTTCATTAAACTTCTGTAATCTGGAAATTGCTTACTGTCAAAGCAACTTAATTTAGAATATTGAAACATAAGTTTCCATTTTTAATGGACTGCGCAGGATATAGATTAAGAGCTCGTTGCGCTCAAAGTGCAACTTAAGATTCTTCAGAACGTCTTAATAATATTTTAATTGCACTTTTACTTCATCAGAAAACTTAATAAAAGTCTCACCAAATAAAGTATTTTGTATGTTTCTAGCCCGTTGCTCAGATTTACCCTTTCTAAACTTAAAACTGCGACATCACAGTTATCGATAAATAGGTACAAATTGGTTAGGCTACAAATGTCACAATACGTTCATTAATTTGATTAATTAACTCATCACGTCCCATATTCATAATCCCTAATGATGAAATATTATCTGGTATAACGCTTGTTCCACTAATAGGTTGTAACTGTACCTCCAATATTTTACCATTCGAAGTTTATTCTGTATTCCCTGTATTTCATGTCGGACACATCGTCGACACCAATTTAATATTTTATTATTATATAGAAAAGAAAAATCAATCAATACGAGAGTCTTCAAAATAATCCATTTAAACTATTTTTATAAACGAATTTTATTAAAGTAAAACATTTATCCTAAGCATAGGCGGTTTTTATTCATTAAAATTGTATCACCGAAATGTACCAACGTATAGTTGCTGTTTAAAAAAAATTAAATATAATATCCAAAACATAAAAACTATATAGTATGAGTTTACACCAAAATTTTTTACTCGATTGTTGTGAGATGATCGCTTAATCTGTAAGACAAAAAAATCGATTTATAAGAAGCGATTTTAATCTTTTTTTAAATTGGTTCCAATCATTTCACGAAAAGGAGTTAGTTAGAGAAAAATTACACCAACAGTTGTAAAACATACCTATGAAACGTAATATCTGGTGATTCATCGATAAAAGACATATCTTGCGGTGTAAAAAAACAAAACTGGCGATCTTGACGTCGTTTAGCTTCGGTCATCAATAAATTAGCCATTATAACACGATTCACTTCATCCGTAAACACATCATATTCATCCAAAAAATAAAACGGTTGAGAAACACATGACCATAAGCTTAATAAAAATGCTAGAGTAGAAAATGAACGTTCACCGCCAGACAGTGACTTCGTATTCGATACAGCATTTGGCACATCTTTATCTTGCGGAATAATTTCAATTTTTAATACTTTATCGCTATTATTTATTATCAAATCTCCTCGAAAACTACGCAATTTTAAAAGTCGCTATAAATAAGTAATATATTGCTATAAATTTAACAACAACATATTGAATTAAATGAATTGTCATATCTTACCAAAAACACACTTCGTATGACCAACGAAATTCCTTGTTTATACCTATTAAGCCATTTATAGCGGCGTATTCTTGATGATTCCAACTAAAAAGAAATGATTTTAAATAAAAACTAAAAAAAAATTTATAATTTTACACACACCTCACGCACAACTTCAAAACTTTTCTGTAATACTTTTACTGAGTATAAATAGTTTTTCTCCATCTCTTTCATTTGTTCTTCGATATCGGTTATATTTTCAGTGATATCTCGAGTTGTGCTAAAATTGAAAACAGAAATTTTTTATTTTGTAGTTTAGGGATTAATCTTGTTATTAAATGCCACCGAGAAGTATATAGGAGAGCAGAAACAAACCGGAAATTATTTAAGTTTGAACGAATTAGAGTCTTAAACAATAATTTTAATTCTCTATATATTCGTTTTAAAATTCCTACTGTTATATAAGCAGGAGAGAACTATCGCAGGTCATTTTATTTGAATTCATTCACACACTAAAGAAGAACATTCTTTACCTTTATTTTTACTTTATACCCTACAGACTACAATTAATTATGTGTGACAACTCCACGTACTCCAGTCCCTAACTTACGAGTTAGCGATCGCTATCACATGCACAACTAGCGATCGCTATCACATGCACAACGCAATGAGATATCACTAGGTTAGGTGACATCTTAAGAATTTCCACGCCGATGGGTTCTCAGAACCGAAATTATCCAAGAACACTAAGTCAACTATCGACGACTCTCGATCCTTACAAGGACAATCCTTATCTGGACCATATTTGAACCCTAAAATAAACTTCAGCTCGGGGAGTTTATAGCACTACGATGCGACACGCTATTAAAACATAAAATATAACGAAATTGGTATTGCAGAGTTTTACGATTATTTATCTGC
Source organism: Diogma glabrata (assembly GCA_963693315.1). NCBI lineage: Eukaryota > Metazoa > Arthropoda > Insecta > Diptera > Cylindrotomidae > Diogma > Diogma glabrata. The sequence continues at coordinate 252,320,242 of OY856186.1, forward strand.
CTAAGAACTCGACATTTTGTTATACGCATATTATCCATTTTTGGTAGCACGTATATGGGTCAATCTTTTACAAACCGAACACCTTTCTGACCGACACATTTTTGATTTGGCTGAAATTTTTTTTACGGGTTTTATATCGAAAAAAAAATATACGTGTTCGAGGATTTTTTTTTTGAAAATATAGCGGTTCCAAATTTCGAGAATTTCGTGATTTTTGGCTTGACGCATGGTATAACGAATATAAGGTATTCTTGACAGCTAATGGAAAATTTTGTGTGACGTCATCCGGAGTGAATATAAAGAAACAAAAAATGTTTGAATTTGAAAATTAGAGAAAACATTATTTTTATGTTATGGTTTTCCTGATTTTTTTCATTAACAATTTGCTTATTTAATTTTCTAACTCTAAAGAAAATTTTACAGGGTGGCGAAATCCGGAATTCAACGTTCACGCCGTGCTTCCTGAGTAATGAAAACAGAATTAGGTTAGTGTATCGGAGACAAGCAGAGTAAAAACTATGTAGTCTAATACGCTACATCACGGCAAATTGGCGCCTTAATACTTCTTATAACCTTAACATCAGAACGGAACCATTAACGAAAATTTGGGTTCGGACTTAGGTTAATACCATCACCTCGGGAAAAAAGCTTATTAAATTTGCTAACCAAAAAAAGAATGACAGACACGAACAAAACAACAAAGTTTTACCTGGACGTGAAAAAGAACCAAACTACCGAATCGGAACATGAAACGTGCGCTGTCTGATCGCTCATGATGCTTTAATAAGTCTAGAAACAGAGGGTGAGAGGCAAAGGATGTATATCATTTCTCTGCAAGAAATTAGACAGCCAAGAATCAAAAAACAAAATTCGAATAGTCACTCTATATAGAGTAGTGATCACTGGTCATCCTTCTCGAAGAGAATTTAGTACTGGTTTTCTTGTTGGTGCACGCATACAAGAAGCCGTGTTGAAATTCATCCTGGTCAATGAAAGCATCTGCTACTCACGGGTACGCGGTACATCAAACAATATTTCTCTTATTGCCTTGCATGCACCTACTGAAGCTAAGACTTCCGTCAAAAAGGATGCTTTCTACATAGCACCGCAAGAGGTTATGAAATAAACACCAACAATGATAATGGTGAGAGAATTACTGTGTTTGCATTATTAAACAATTTGAGAATTGCCAGTTCTTTCTTTTCGCATCGATCGATTCATAAGAAGACTTATGTTGGGAAACCGAATGGAAACTCTCGAAATCAAATTGATCAAGTGCTATAGTAACAACACGTCTTTTTCGAGCATTCTGGAGGTGCGTTCCTTTAGAGGTGCAAACATTGGAAGTGACCATTTCCTTGTATGTTCTAAGATAAGGTTCCAGTTTCAACGATCTTTTACTCATTAGAGTATTTAAAAGATTGTCTTTTAACGTCCAATCATTTTCAATGAAGTGTAAGGAACAAACTCTCTTATAATAAATACGAAAATTTTCCTTTTCCACATGCTTCTATCCACATATTACAAATTGATTTATTTTTCTGGAAATGAAAGAACCTTGTTTTGAGTATGATTTTTCACATTTGTTGAAAACTTTTGCAGGTTTTCACTGCACAGTAGTTCGGCATTTAAATTTGTATATGTTTTAATATTAAAACAAATACCAAAGTTCAATAATTAATGAATGAATCAATTTCAATCAATTCACTAACTAATAAATTATCTTATAAATAAATCATACTAAATATATTTTTAATTAAAAAACAATAGCCTTTTTTATTGATAATAACAACAATGTAATAAATATAAAACTCTGGATGACGTCAATCAAAAATAAAATGGCATCGCTGTCACTCTAGTGAGAATACCTTATTTTTCATTTTACCATGGGCCTGGCGAGTTATTTTCAAATATTCATAACTTCGGTTCTATTAAAGATAGAAACCTCTAGTTTGCTTTGTTTAATTTATAAAATTTTTTGTCGTCCCGCGCTCGATAAATTAGTTTATTTCTAACAGTAAAACCCATTTCTTCTTTAATTAAATATACGTTTCTTATTGAAAATTGAACGTAGTATACGATGGTCATACTAAACACTTAATTTTTGTTAGACAATGACTAAAAATTGATTTTAACATTTTATTTGTTTATAACAATAGGAATTTGTTAATAATTTTTATAAATAACTGTTTTTTTTAAAATTCCATCTTTATACTTTAAAATAAAACGGACAAAAAGTGTGTATCTTTACTAGAACCGAAGTTATGAATCTTTGAAAATAAGACTTCAATCCGAAAATCACAAAATCCTCGAAATTTAGATCCGCTCTATTTCTCCTAAAAAATAAGAAAAAATTCACGAACAAGTATATCTTTTTGTTTATATAGAACCCATATAAAAATTTTCAACTGAATCAAAAATGTCTTAAGCCGCAATTAGACTATTGCAGGGCTCTGCAATATTTCTGCAATAGTCGTGCAATGGTAGTGTGTAAAATATTCATTGCAGAAAAGTTTGGCAATGAACTCATTGCAAAACATTGCAATGAGTCATTGCAATATTTTAAAATACGTTCATTGCCAAACTTTTCTGCAATGAATATTTTACACACTACCATTGCAGAAATATTGCAGAGTTCTGCAATAGTCTAATTGCGGCTTTAGTCACATTTTGTCCTAATATGTTCGGTATGCAAAAGAATGACCCATACATGGAATTTTTACTAACAGTAAAAATCATATCTCCATTAATTAAAAATACGTTTTTGATAGGAAATGAAACGTATAATACGATGGTCATACTAAAAACTCATTTCGTGGTGGGGCAATGACTACAGATCGATTTGAACATTTTATTTGTTTATAACAATAGTAAATTGTTAATAACTCTTATTGATTTTATTTTTTTTTTGTAAACTAGCATCTTTAAGCTTTAAAATAAAACAAACTAGAGGTTTCTATCTTTAATAGAACCGAAGTTATGAATAATTGAAAATAACTAGTCAAGCCAAAAATCACCAAATTCTTCGAAATTTAAAACCGCTATATTTTCCACAAAAAAAAATCCTCGAACACGTATATCTTTTTTTTTATATAAAACCTGTAAAAAAAAATTGTACAAATCTGTTCGGTTTGTAAAAGAATGATCCATATATGTGAACACATTTTTTTCACAAATAAAGATGAATAAAACTGCTAAGCGTGCCAGATTGGCTGAAGATCGAGCTGAATCGCATCGTATCAAAAATTACATAAAGCCAAAAACTAATTCCCAAATTTTGATTTAGCAAAAAAAACTGAATTAATAAATATATTTTTAACAACTAATAAATTTCTATATAAACATTTTTGTTTTGTTTTCTTTACCAAATTTAAAATTTTTAATGAAACCAAGAACATGTGGCCCGCATAAGGCTTTGGAAAATAATTTTCGAAAAATTTGGCGCGTATACCAAAATGAGTTTGACATGCTTGTATTAATGGATGAACAACATATTTATCAAAAAGCTAGAAGATTAGCTTCAAAAGAAAAACAAGTAGAAGAATGGATGCAAGAGAGAGCAGTTCCGATTTTTCAAGTCTAATAGTACTAGTGAACAAAACGACGGTACGCATAGATTGTGCGTTGATTACTGAAAAATCAACGATAAAATTATTAAAGATCGATTACCATTACCAATAATAGATGTTTTAAAAAATTTGTATACCAAAATATTTACGACACTTGATCTAAGAAACGGATTTTTTCATGTTAATGTTGAAGAAAAAAAGAGGAAAATTTACCGTTGTTTATTACACCAGAAGGGCAATAATATTCGCCAGTTGTTTTGTTAATGATTTGATAATACTGTTTTCAGAGAACAAATTAAGAACAATGATGGTTTATATTGGTGACATTATAATTTTAGGTCAAGATGAAACAGAAAACTAAGTCTAAAGCTATTTGAAAGATGTATTGAACGTGGGCCGTGGCTGAACAAAATAATCTGCAAATTAAATGGCAAAAGTGCAAATTTTTCAGAAATCTATTTCAGAAATCTATCTATCTATCTAGAGCATATTGTTGAAGATGGAAGGATAAACCCATCACTTGAGAAAACTTTGACTGTCATCAAAAACTGAATTTCAGCTGAATTGGGGTTTTATAGTCAAGCACACGCATTATTTAGATTTATTTCTTATACAATACATCAATTGTAATAACTTACATTTAAATAGAATTACACACATACACAATAAACATACACACTTACAGACTGCGAACTGTTTCATAAGGTCTTGAAACATAAAAATATCATTAAAATGTCGATATCAAAAATCATCCCACACACAAAAACCTAACATATTAGTCAATTAAAAAATCAACCAACATTTGTTTGATAGACACCGACCACTTTGTACGAGACACCGCAAATGTTAACTGAAGCGTTTTACAAAGGACACGTTAAAAACACTTCATGAGTGTAGGCTGTTATTGTGATATCTTTGAAAGAATAAAAAAAACTATTTTACCGAAAGCGACAAACCAGCAGTTGCAAAATTACTATAAACATTACGAAACCCTTGGGCTCTTAGTTTGAACAAAATTGAATGTCAGGACTGAGTGTTATTGATGTTTCAAATAAACAGTTTTTGAGGCGATCCACTCACTACCCCTTGACCTTTTTGTCAAATTAACTCGGATACGTTTGCAGCTCATTTACGTATCAAAATTTCATAAGGATCGCGTTTGAGTTACAAAAATGAAACTTAATTTTTTAAATTTTCTAAAAAACTCAAAAAATAAGAAAGTAATTATTTATACAAATTTCATTATAAATGGCTAACATGATGACAAACAAAATGATATGGACAAACAAAAGAAAAAAAGTGCGTCGATCAACACCTCAGAATGCATGTTGTTGTGAGACCTTGGATTTTAAAAGTTTTCATGTGTTGTTGTGACACATATTGTAATTCCTACTGCACAACCGATTTAAAAAAAAATAGTGCGACGCTGATGCATAGGCTAACTTCACCAAAGCTCTGGCAACAAAATTTTCTGGATATAAAGTGAGCTAATATTCATCAAAAACTTTATTAAATGGCTAAACAATGTTATAGATTTCGCGTAGTTGTAATAATAAAAACATTAAAGAAAGCTGTCAGACATAAATTCTGTTGTACGAAGAGAAAAACTAAAGGAACTGATGTTATTAAAGTTTCAAATAAACAGGTGCACGGCAGGCATTTCTAAAAACTAATCAGCTCCTTGTCATACATATTTCCATCTTTTTTAAAGTGCCATCAAAATTCATCCACGACCGAATGTTGTATGCTTCCAACAAACATTAAAAACATAGTGAAAAAACCACATGTTTTATGATGGATGCCCAACCCTTTGTCCAATGTACCGCAAAAGCTAATGAAATCTTTCTTATAGTGATTGAAACCTTTTACCAACGATTCATGAAAATCCATTTGTAACTGTAGGCTACAGTAGGGATAAACACATAAAAAAACTGTTTAGCCGGCAGTGACAAACCGGAAGTTGGTATGCAGAAATATTGGAAACAGCATTAAAACTTTATATACCAAATCTCAATAAGATTGTAAGCCAGAATTAGAAGTAATTGAACATTAAAACTTACGGGTGTTTGGGAGCCTCCCTTCCCCTCCGCCCAACTTTTTGTCCAATTTTGAAACGAATCCAGGTCTTCCATTTTCAAGTTAACCTGGATAATATACCAAAGTTTCATCGCGATCCCATGCGATTTTGTCACCTACGGAACCCTCCATATAATCACAGACACAATACAGAGCGAGTGGTCCAAACTTAAAATGACCACACCACTAAACAGTTCTGCTCGCCTTGAACCTCTCACGCGTTTTCGATACCGTCAACCATAGTTAACTGTTAGAGTAATTCAAGTTAACTTCTCCACCGACAACCACAAGATAGCTTTGGACCTTTATTCGAGGTTCCCAAAAATTTGTCGAATTTCAAAACGAAAAGTATCAATACTATCAAAAAGTTTATCAAGTAGTTTTTTATGCTGAAGATATGAACCTGTAAAACGTTCAAGAGGAATGTGACCACATCAAAAACATGTTCACACGCGTCCAGCCTCAAAACGGCTGTTATGATCGAACCAAGGATTGAAGAGGTATTTATGTGTTGTGAAACATTTTATAATTCCTATTACACAAAACATTTTATTTAAAAATTCAGAATGTCAAGAAACTGATTAACGTATTTTGAGATACAAAGTAGAAAGTGATATAGGCTCCACTACACAACTTGTAATTTCTTCCACTTTGGCTTTATGTTGGAGTACCACAGAGTTCGATCATTCATCAACTTTGATGATACTGTACCTCGCAACTTTCGGTTCATTACCTGCGATATACAATTTTTTCACTTGTTCAAATATTAGTGAACTCAGTCGCATCAGCGTTGCCAATACTTTTATTTAAGATTACTAAAACATATTTTTGCTGATTCTAGTTTACTTCCTGCAACCAATCGGTTGTTGGTTTTTTGTTTCGTAAACCATACTGCTACTGACTCTATCAGGTACCAAATGGTTGTGTTCCAAAAATTTAAATATATGGGTAATTCTTTTACAAACCGAACAGATTTGGACAAAATCTGACCGACACATTTTTGATTTGGCTGAAATATTTACTTCACCACAATTTTAAATTGTGTGAAGTAATGCACTCTTCTATCGAGAAAAAAAATCTTACATACCCCAAATTTTGTTTTCGACCATTTTCTATCTAAATAGCCAATCAAAATGTTGGTGTACGCCTGTGTGTGGGTAGGTGGTTGGGCACCTTCCTGCCTAAGATCTTGATTGGCAAATGATCCAGGTTCACTTGAAAATGGAAGATCTGGATTCATTTTAAATTTGGACAAAATGGCCGAGGCTCTTCCGAACACCTCTAAGTTTAAATCTTCAATAACTTCTAATTCTAGCTTATGATCTTATTGAGACTTGGTATATAAGGTTTAAGTACTGTTTCCAATATTTGTATGGTAGCATACAACTTCCGGTTTGACACTTCCGGTTACTTTTTTTTTCAGGTGTTTATCCCTACTGTAGCCTACAATTACAGATCGAATTTCATGAAACTTTGGTTTCATGAGAAAGATTTTATCAGCTTTTGGAGTACATTGGATAAAGGGTTGGGGGGTCCACCATACAACAGGTGGTTTTTTCCACCGTGTTTTTTATGTTTGTTGGGAGCATACTAAATTCGTTCGTGAATTTTGATGACAGTTTGGAAAAAGATGCAAATATGTATGGCAAGAAACTGAATGGTTTTTGAGCCATAGTGAACAAAGTGGGGTGTTGGGGTGTCCCACACACCTGTTTTTTTTTTAAAGCTTAATAACATCTGTACCTGATCGGATTGGATGAAACTTGGTACATAAGCATTTAGTACGGTTCACAACTTACTTTAGTACGGTTCACAACAGTTCTGCATGCCAGCTACCGGTAAAAAAATTTTTTTATAATTTTTTGAAGTTTCTTCAGTTATGCACACTACAGCCTACAATAATGAAGTGATTATGATGAAACTTATGGAAAGGGTTTCAATTAGTGTGAGAAGATAATTATCTTCTTTTGGGACACATTGATCAAAGTGGCGGGGGGTCTACCATACAACTGCTGACTTATCACACTTTGTTTTTAAAGTTTGTTGGGAGCACACAAACTTCATTCATTAATCTATTTTAGTGACACTATGAAAAAAGATGGAGGCTTAAATGAAAAAGATCTAATTAGTTTTTGGACAATATTGGGATATGTGATGGGGGCCTCCCGAACACCTATTTATTATGTCACCATTTTTTCAATCTTTGTTGGGAGCATACAACACTCGTTCGTTCGAATGAATTTTGATGACACTTTGGAAAAAGATGCAAATATGTATGGCAAGGAACTGATTAGCTTTTGAGCGATAGTGAATGAACAAAGTGGTGGGAGGTGTCCCAAGCATCTGTTTTTTGAAATCTTAGTAGCACCTGTACCTGATAATCGAATTAGATAAAACTTGGAACATAAGCATTTAGTACGGTTCACAACAATTCTGTATCCCAACTTCCGGTTTGTCACTTCTGGTTAAAATCTTTTTTTACTTTTTCTCGTACAACAGAATTTATGTTTGTTGGGATAATGCTGCTTTCTTTAATATTTTTATAATTAGAACTAGGCGAAATGTATAACATTGGTTAGTCTTTGATTAAAGTATTTGATGGGTATTAGCTCACTATATATCCAGAACTCTGTTTTCAGAGCAGTGGTGAAGTCAGCCTATGTATCAGCGTCGCAATATTTATTTCACATATAATTGACCGATATTACCTGTATATAATAAATCGATTGTTAATTGGTTAATCGATTAATTTATTAAAATAAATACAATCCTGGGAGGGGATTTTATAGATTATAGCGGAGAAATCTTATACCAATTTTACTATAAATTGAATGAAAATTGTAATGAAAAAATAATTAATAAACTTATCTTAAAGTTTAAAGTTTAGTTTACTGAAGCCTATAACTGGAAGAAAGTCTGCCCAATAGGCCTATTGTCTACGGGTTAAACATGGTATTTCCAGTTGCAAAGACTTTCTTCCCATCGTAACTTAAAAGAAGACAGTGGACGTAAAAGCAAGGCAGCTCATCAAGATACGTCCACCATATAGCGCCCTACAAACAACGAACCTAATAGGCCACACTTCAAGAATACAACAAACAAAAATAGCAGATCGATGTGCAGCATACGTACATAACAACGAAATTTTATACATAAAAGAAACACAACTTAGCAGCTTGTTCAAACAGTCAATACAAATGTACGAGGAATGGAGAGACCAAAAGAAACTCTACAAGAACTATTACAGGACCCGAAGGCAGGAACCCGCTTCATAACCATTGAAGAATACAGAAAACACAACCGAATACAAAGCGAGAAGACAAGCAAAACCAAAGAAATTAAAATACACATTAGAAGGGGAAAAGAAGCAGAACTTCGCCGTGACATTGCGGAATGCTACCGCCTGATAAGCATTACAAAAGGTGAAGAGAGAGAGAGAGCCAAGTACCACAGGAGTTCTCAACATTAAAAAAAGGAAAAAAAAGAGCTGATCAAAAAAAAAATACAGATAAAAAACTTCGTAATGATAATAAACGTTAAAATGTAAAATAAATTGAATTAAAATAAGTTCTATATAAGTATACACAAAATTGTTAGTATAATTAAGGTTAAAATAAATAAAAGAAACAATAATAATATTTACGCCTAAAATTATAAAAATATAAAAATACTTTGTTTATATAATTAATAATTGAAACAAACACTTGTTGTTGTTTTGCAAACAGTGTATTTGTTAAGTGTGTTTCAATTATTAATCATGTTTTGCCAAGTGCCGTCAGTGAATACAATAAAGTATATTATATAATTAAGATTTTAATGTTTGCGCCTAAATGCATAATAAATTATAAGAAAAAAAGAATTTAATCATTATGTAACTTTTAAAATAAAGATTATGAAAACTCATGAATATGAATGTAGTATTTCAATATTATTTTATGTAAGAAAAAAAATATATATGTCAATGTAAACAAACAAAAATTTTTAGGGCAAATGACACAATAATAACAAATAAACTAAAAACTAATTAAGTAATACGTTAATAAATAAATTTTTGCTAAATCAAAATTTTTTTAATAGAATAAATTTAATAAAAAAAATGATGATTTTAAATTCTTCTGGACAAAATAGAATCACTGATGAAAACTGAAATAGAGATAGAACTTAACCATGGCATCGTTTGATATTAACTCCACCTATAAACTCGTTCCAGAATTCAAAGAAAAATACGAGGAATTGGCAAATTTTCTAAATTTGATTGGTTTCATCCATGATACGCTCAAGGAAGAGAATGAAAAAGCCAAATTAATCAATTTTATATTACAAACCAAATTAGCTGAGAGAGCAAAACTTAGTCTAGGTTCTAGAAGGAGACCAACTACCCTAAAAGAATTTAAAAATGTTTTTCGTGAAACATTTAAAACTAATTTAACTGCATCCAAAATACATGCTGATTTAGCAAGAGCCAGACAAGCGAACTTGTCAGCCGACCAATTTGGACAAAAATTGAAACTTTAATCGCAAAACTAAACGCGCACTAAATAGCAGAGAAAGGTGAAGATAATAGAGAATTGATTTCAGAATTAAACGATCAGATCGGATTAAATACATTCAAATCGGGACTAAATGAGCCGATTAAGACAACAGTATACGCATCGCGACCAAAAGACTTGAAGGACCCAATAGATCTTGCTCGTGAAATTGACACGCAAGATAGATCACAGGTATTGAGCTACGGTTTTCGAAGAAAAAATGTTAGGACTAACGGAACGTCTTATTCAAGTAATTCTCTGAAGAATAATTTTAAATAGTATAGATATAAAAATAATGGTTATACAAGTAGTATGAATAATAGAAATTATAATAATAATGGTAATAAAGCATTTAGCAATATTAGAAATAATTACCAAAATAGAAATAGCTATAATAAAAATTTTAAAAATATTCCGAATTATGGAAATAATAGATTTAATAGAGTTAATGCGATTAGCTCGGGAAACGACGAGCTAGTCTCCGAAGACGTAGATTAGATGGACTTAGGGAATCAGAAATAGATAACCCAATAAGAATACGTAACATAAATAATAACACTTCCAATTTTGTAATGATTCACAATAATATAACTAGATTTATAAGTAGCACATTTTTAATAGATACCGGAGCTGATATTTCACTCCTTAAAGAAAATATATTGAAAGAAAATTTAGTACTAACAGACGATACTCGTAAGATAATTGGTGTAACAAAAGATGAATCGCACACTTTAGGTACGATTATAGCAACGTTAGATTTTGATGACGAAAAAATTAAACAAAAATTTCACATAGTAAGCGAAGAATTTCCACTAGGAACTGTTGGAATTCTAGGACGAGATTTCCTAAGGAACAACTTATGTAAAATAGACTACGAAACGTGTACTTTAGCAATTTATATAAATGGTACAGAAATTTTACTACCGATAAGAATCAAACTGAGAGAAGAAAACAACTTTAGAATACCAGCACGTACACAAATGGTGAAAGGTTAATAAAAAACAAATAAATTTAAACGTAGCTGAAGATAGTGTAATTTTAGACGAAGAAATACAAGATGGTGTATTTATAGCGAATTCAATAATACCAGAAAAAGGCATTACACATATAAAAATTCTCAACACACTTGATCATGAGATAACAGTCAAGAATATCTCACCAAGGATAGTACCACTTAGAGATTATGAATTTTAAGAATACAATTTAAAAGATAAAAAAGAATACAGTGGACATCAAAGCAAGGCAGCTCATCAAGATACGTCCACCATACTATTTCATGCTCAAGACTAAAAGGAATTTGTTGAATATACTTTATTAAAATATGTATATGATTCTATTAATTTTGTTATTTAAGTTTAATATTATTAATATTATATTATTCAATGTACATGCAATAAAATGAATATCCATTGAAAAAAGAAACTTCATTCAATATAATATTTATTGAGCGCGCCGTATTACAGAACGGCAACCTTTTATTTGCGACTGACGGCATCTGTTACAGAAATAAACTGACTGACTACATTTTTTGTGATTATAATAATATTCTTCACCTGCATACTAAATTTCAGATGTTAGAAAGTACTTGCACGATGACCGGTTTTTTACAACTTCAACGCGTGACTGACGCGTTCGGTTCAGGATTAGAGTGACTGACGATCATAAAACTTATTTTTAATTAATATTCTGCTCTCAAACCAATTTTCAGGTTTTATAAAGTAGTTGCAAGATACATGGTTTTTTTACAACATTGGAGTCCCACCCACTCCAAACGCTAACGAATCCAGCTGACTGACGGAAAACTATTTCTCTACTCAACATATGTGACATAATATTAAAAATCAGCCTCTATAAAGTGCTTGCAATTTTATGTCGCTCACCTCCCCTACTATAATCTGTTCAGTTTGTAAAAGAATGACCCATATATGGAATTTTTTGTCGTCCCGCGCTCGATAAATAAATTTATTTCTTACAGTAAAAATCATTTCTTCATTAATTAAAAGTACGTTTTTTATAGGAAATGAAACGTAGAATACGATGGTCATACTAAAAACTCATTTCGTGGGTGGAGCAATGACTAAAGATTGATTTGAACATTTTATTTGTTTATAGCAATAGGAATTTTGTTTGTAAACTACCATCTTTTAGCTTTAAAATAAAACAAACTAGAGGTTTCTATCTTTAATAGAACCGAAGTTATGAATATTTGAAAATAACTCGTCAAGCCAAAAATCACGAAATTCTCGAAATATAGAACCGCCCACGAACATATCTTTTTTTTTTCGATATAAAACCCATAAAAAAAATTTCAGCCAAATCAAAAATGTGTCAGTCAGAAAAGTGTTCGGTTTGTAAAAGAATTACCCATATGTGAGTTATTATTCCAGTTATTTTCGTCAATTATGCTACCATTTTTAAGAAAAATCATAATTTACATTTTGAAATTTTCCAGGATAATGTCAACATAGCAGACGAAATTAATTTGAAATAAAATGTAAAAATGAGAATCAGTAAGAGTATATTTTTTTATCCACGACTACTAAAGAATATATGCTTTCCATGCGTATGTCTTCCATCGTAATTGTATTCATTTCACAACTAGTGAATTTGATTAAAATTCTTTAACAGTTCTCATGGTATAACGAATATAAGGTATTCTTGACAGCTAATCGAAAATTTTGTGTGACGTCATCCGGCGTAAATATAAAGAAACAAAAAATGTTTTAATTTGAAAATTAGAGAAAACATAATTTTTACGTTATGGTTTTCCTTATTTTTTTCATTAACAATTTGTTTATTAAGTTTTCTAACTCTAAAGAACATTTTACAGGGTAGGAAATTCGACGTCCACGCCATGCTGCAGGGATAATGCAGACAGAATTAGGTTGGTGTATCGGAGACAAGCAGAGAAAAACTGCTTAGTCTATTACGCTACATCACGGCAAATTGGCGCCTTAAAACTTCTTATAACCTTAGCATCATAACAGAACCATTAACGAAAATTTGGGTCGGGACTGAGGTGAATACCATCACTCCGAAAAAAGGCTTTGTTAAATTTGATAACCAAAAAAAGAAACCAGACACTAACAAAACAACAGAAGTTTTACCTGGACGTGAGAAAGAACCAAAATACCGAATCGGAACGTGAAACGTGTGTAACCTGATCGCTCATGATGCTTTGATAAGCCTAGAGACAGAGGCTGAGAGGCATAGGATAGATATCATTTCTCTGCAAGAAATTAGACAGCCAATAGTCGGAAAACAAAACTCGAATAGTCACTCTTAAGGCAGTAGTGGTCATTCTTCTCGAAACGAATTTAGTACTGATTTCCTTGTTGGTGCACGCATACAAGAAGCCGTGTTGAAATTCATCCTGGTCAATGAGAGGATTTGCTACTTAGGGGTACGCGGTACATAAAACAATATTTATTTCTCTTATTGCCTTGCATGCACCTACTGAAGTTAAGACCATCAATATTTTCTACATAGCACTGGAGGAGGTTATGAAATCAACACCAAAAATGATAATGGTGAGAGAATGACTGAGTTTGCATTATCAAATAATTTGAGAATTGCCAGTACTTTCTTTTCGCATCGATCGATTCATAAGCAGACTTATGTTTTTAAACCGAATGGAAACTCTTAAAGTCAAATTGATCAAGTACTAGCAATAGCACGTTTCTTTTCGAGCGATTTGGATGTGCGTTCCTTTAGATGTGCAAATATTGGAAGTAACCACTTCCTTGTATGTTCTAAGATAAGGTTCCACTTTCAACGATCAATTCAACGATCTTTTACTCATTAAAGTATTTAAAAGCTTGCCTTTTTAAGTCCAATCATTTTCAGTGAAGTGTAAGGAACAAACTATCTTATAATAAATACGAACATTTTCTTTTTCCACATGATTCTATCCACTACAAATTGATTTATTTTTCTGGAAATTAAAAAACCTTATGTTTTGAGTATGATTTTTCACATTTGTTGAAAACTTTTGCAGGTTTTAACGTAGTTCGGCATTTAAATTTGTATATGTTTTTAATAGTAAAACAAACAACAAAGTTCATTAATTAATTTCAATCATTTCATTAACTTATAAATCATACTAAATATATTTTTAATTTAAAAACAATAGCTTTCCTCATTGATAATAACAACAAACGTATTATATAAAACTCTGAATGACGTCAATCAAAATCAAAATGGCATCGCTGTCACTCTAGTGAGAATACCTTATTTTCATTTTACCATGAACAGTTCTATAGTTTATTAAATATTCCCCTAACAAATTAAACAACAAACTTGTTTGGTTTTTCGCTATCTTTGATGTATTTATTTCAATATGGCGATACAAATTTTTGCATGAAAACGGGAAATTAAACGAAATATTTTACAGTCGTGGATAAAATAGCATCTTGTATTCGCTTAGGATGATGGCAATTCTTCACTCGGATGATTCCCTCCACTCGCTACGCTCGCTTGGGAAACTTCATCCTCGTTCATTACCTTCATTCTAAGCTCATACAAGAATCTACTATTTCTATGCGAAAAGTCAATTCACTAGTGAAAAAGAATAACCAATTATAGTTGCTATGGTTTTTCATATAATTTTACAAAGTGTTTTAAACAACGCAATCATGAAAAAATAGAATATGAATTTTGAATGTTTTGTTGTCGATTTCTAACTTTATAATTTATATTAAATATCGATTTTATATTACTATCATAGAAAAAATTGCATTTCCTACGCGAGATAAAAACGTTATTCGTTCGTAAACATGTCTGAACAAATGTTTACTCACGAAAAAACAATGTTTTCATCTCTTGTAGGAAAATATACTATTATATTAGTTACGTCCGATTTGACCGAAGTAACTGAAATATCTTCAAAATTGTACGCAATTGTTGTTTTTTTTTCAGTAAATTCAGTCCAATCGAACGCAGATATTCAACTTAAATTAAAAAAATTTCTAATGAACTTCTAATGATATAAAATAGTTATTAATTATACATTCACTTACTTTATTTTACGCTCACAACTTTTTATTGCTCTTTCTATTTCGTTCACCGATCTGCCATTATCGATTCGGTTGCCACTAGCTTCTGCAACTGAAATAAGATTGTTTATATCGTCTGATTTGGCACGATGTAGTTGATCAACTTGGTTTTTTTCGGTTTCAACTTTTTTTAACGTCGCATCCATGTTATTGTTCTCCATATCTTTAATTTCTTCACTAATATTTGATAATCGTTGCTGTAAATAAAATTAAGTTTTTAATTGAATATGTAAGTGTTTCAATTGATGTGAAAATTGAAATACTTACATTTTTTTCTTGTAATAAATTTTCAATTATTTTGATTTCTTTTCGCACATCTACTAATTGTTTCTCCACTTCTTTAACCTGACTTTGAAACAATTCATATTCAGTTTTTGCATCATTTAGTTTTACTTGTGTTTCGTCGTATGAATTCTTAATTTCATTCAATTCAGCAACTAAAACATCAACTTCATGGACAACGGGATACTCGGTATTTTTAATAACCATTATTTCATTTTGCAAATTCCTTATTTTATCTTCAATTTTGATCAACTGATCTCGTTTTTGCTTCATTGAATTAGTAAGTTTTGCTATTTCGTTTTGATTTTTAACCCAATCAGCATTATAAACTTCTAACTCATTCGAGATTTGTTGTAACTGTTGTTCGAGAGTTTCTTTGTAATCTTTGAGATTTGTTTGTAAAAAACGATTCGGGCGTAATACCGCACCATAAGATCGATAGCTTGGTGCTGGAAGATATACAGCACAAGGTTCTATTGAATACATGCGTGATAAGCGTTTTGGAACATTTTCTATTTTAGACGTATAGTACTGCGCGTCTGTGCTTTTCTCCGTTAAAACATTTACTTCGATCCGCAATTGATCTATCAATATATTTAGCACAACAGGATCTGATACTTTTAATGCATCAATTAAGACTATTGTGTTTGGGGGCGCTATTACTCTTCCTTTTTTTAAATCATAGGGTTTGTGGCAAAACTTACTAACAATTTTATTAATTTTAGGTAAATTCGAAAAATCTCGTCTTATCATTTGATCAAACTTGCGAGAATCTTCATTTGTATTGAAACAAAAGAATTGAACCATTCCACCTAAGATATGTTCAGCTAATGGTCGCCATTTCGCTTTCGGTACTTCAATATATCGACCAATTGGACCACGTGGCATTTCTGAGAATGTTCCACGTTTGTATTGTTTCTCAAGTGCTTCTATTAGTCTTGGCATATCATTTCCATACACGTTTAAGGTGTTGTTACTTTTTACATCAATTTGACGAATTTGGGCGGTTAATTGTGCTGCAAAAAAAGAAATTTTTTCAGATTAAAAATATAAAGACAAAACTATAATTTAATTCTGCCGCTATTGAGTGGAGTAGAGTAGTATCTCTATAATGATTTTTACAAGCGAGAAAAAACTAAAAGTGAATTCAACAAAGAGTTATTTAACACATAAACATAATATAAATGAAAACAGGACGCCAAAAATCGTGTTACTACATTAAAAGCTGCTTTTAATGTAGTAACACGACAAACGACACGTAACGACAAACAAGATAAAAAGTTCTATGTAGTTTCGACAGATTATCGTAAAAGTTAACCATCAACGGCAACCATAAAGAACGACTTAGTGAAAGTTTTTGTATTTTTGGATACATCTTTACTTCAATCTCTGGATGTTAGGTATGAAAACGAAATATATTCATTTTTACAACATAATTTCAATTGACCAAATACTATGTTTAGTTAGTATTGATTTGAATTTTTTTACGTTCCTGTCAAATGTTATATCCTGACAAGTTTAAACAAAAATCAGTACGAACAAATTGTGCGTATTTATACACCTGATGTGCTAATTTGTAAATGTTTTACACAGCAATAACTTCCTAACCCCAGCAACATTTTAAGGTTTATAATAACACTAGCAAGTTTTCATAAGTTGAATAGTTTTCTTCCGGTAAACATAAATTGATTCAAAATCGTTCAAATTAAAAACCCACAGCAGTTTATGGTTTTTTTTCATTGATTAGTTAGACATGTTAAGCACACTAAATATGAAATATTCATTATTTAGACTCTGAATATCCGAACATATCATGTCAACTAGAAAGGAAGAAGGTTGGGAAAATGGAAGAAATGAGGATATGGGCATAACTATACTAATTGTTTTAAATGATGATTCACATTTTCTTTAAATGTTTGAGGGGCAAATTCATCAGGAAAAAATGGAGGCGGGCATTGAGTTCCATAACTTGGCCACTCTATTAAAATAATCGTTTTGGAAGGACACAGTTACAACGAGGTATTTGGACAGCAAATGGGTGGGATAACTCTGAAGATCTTGTTCGTCGATTATACTGCGCACACGATAGAAAGATATTTTGAATTTCCTTAGAGGAGAATTCGCTAAAGCTGTATTTATAGTAGATTGACAATTTAGCCACATTTCTTCTGTGCTGGAGTGAATCAAGCTGATTAGATAGTTCGGTATTATCAATCAACCATATTGCTTTTCTCTGTACAGAGTCTAGACATTTTATTTTTGACTGACAAGCACCTCCCAAATATGACAGCAATATTCCATACATGGACGAATAAAGGACTTATAGGCCAACAAAATTAGATCGGAATTGAAAAACTTCTTACATCGGCTCAAGAATACTATTAATTTTTGCATTGCAGATTTAGCGAGATTGGACACATGTTTATTCCATTTCCGATTATTTTCTATATCTACTCCAAGAAGTCTGACTGATTCAACCTCATGTAGGCTGGGGCCGTTATGGATTTTTATAGCTGAAATAAAAAAAATTAGTAGCAGGTAACGGCCGGCTGGAATATATAGTTGAGGTCATAAACAATGAAAAAAAAACTTTCTGCTGTGTAAGGGGTGAAAACCGTTTTTCGTTATTTGTAACGAAACTAGGCCTCCTAGAGAAAAGTGTTTCATACAAAAGTTGTAGATAGTAAAAAAATCTAAAACTTTTATTTCATATATTTTTCGACATAACCTCAAAGTTTGCGAGAAAATGATGGAAAACCGATTTTTCTGTTTTTTATTTTTTTTTCGCGTGAAAATCATTTAATTTAAATGAAACTTTGTGAAAGTACGTAATTATTTGCATATAATAAGCATGAATTTTTTCAATTATGAAAAATAAATATTTTTCGAGATTTTACCATTTTCCCGAAAAAACACCCCTATCTTCGGCGAACAACTTTATTGATGTTTTTTTGGATTTTGATGTTGTACTAGTGCTTATTTTTTTTGTGAAGATGCTTACTCTCAAATGGTATATTGATTTTAATGATTTATTGTTATTTAGCAGCTTAAAATTGAGAAAAACCGAAAAAAAAAATTTTCGAATCTCGAACTTGTCGATTTTTTTAATTTTTTCAATGTTTTAGCATATTTCTGTTAATAATTCATAATATTTTAAATAAAAAACTTTCTTTGGTATAAAATAAATAAAGTTGAATGAATTTACTTATTGGAAACAACGCTAAAATTGAATAAAGTAAAAACTAAAAAAATGCTGTTACGTATTCAAACAAAAAAAAAATTTACAAAGTTTAAAATTTAACAGCATACTATAGGATTGCCACGTGTCCTACTTTCGGTAGAACAGTCCTACTTTGGAGCAAGAATGTCCTACGTCCTCCTTTACAATAAAAATGTCCTACTTTAGGCAAACTGTAATACAATATCTTACACTGAAAAAAATAGATTTTTTTTCTACCTATTTCTCTCAATAAACGCGCTAGCAAAATAAGTAATTGTTATAGCATCTTTACTTATATTACAATTGTAACTGATTATTTAACTTTATGTCGAAAGGTTAGTAACAATAGCAAATAATTTACATTGCTGACATATGTGAATATCTATGCATTGTTTCAATTTTGAAATAAACCCACCGTTAAACCTCTGTTTTTTTAACAGAGGTTTTAAACCTCTGTTAATTTAAATAAAACCTTTGGCTACAGAAATCTAACGATTTTGAAGGAATATGAAAATACACAAAACTACTACTACTTATGAGTAACTTATACAGTTACTTAACTACTTATGAGAAGCTTACAACATAAGTTTATTGATTCTTTTGAAAGTTCCAATGAATCAGCAGACGGCATGTTTGGCTGTATTTCTGAGTTCTTAAAACTTTAAGTTTAAGTTTTTCGAGTGTTACCGCATTGGAGGCTAATAACATCAATGCGAATTTGTATGCCATTATTCATTATAAATAAATAAATTAGCATTACAGAAATAACGCCCATACATTCATTCATACATTCATACTTACACCAAACCGAAACCGAATTTTTTTAAAAAAAATTAATTTTTAACTGAAAAATGAAGTGGCACAAATCCAACGAGATTTTTAGTTTTGAGACATTAGAGATAGTGTGTCCTACTTTGAAACTTTGAAAACATGGCAACCCTGAGTATACAGGTATTTGAAATGCCCGCCCAAAACGACTGAAGGTTGGGGGGAGAGAGGGGTAGGATAAAGTGAGCCTGTACAAAAGCAGCAGAGCTCGTTCTGTTGTAGTAGTAAATCTCTATTCATCTAGTTGTGTGAAAGTATTTTGGACGGATGTGGAATTTGCAAATCGAGGCTTCAGCCGAGATTTGCACCCACAATAAGTCCAAAATAGCTTACGTCCGTGCATCATATACTACTTTTTATTCGCCGCAAACATGCCGTCTGCTGATTCATTGGCACTTTCAAAAGAATCAATAAACTTATATTGTAAGCCAGCTACTCATAAGTAGTTAAGTAACTGTATAAGTTACTCATAAGTAGTAGTAGTTTTGTGTATTTACATATTCCTTCAAAATCGTTAGATTTCTGTAGCCAAAGGTTTTACTTTATAACAAAATTCGGTTCAGTCATTTTATTTTATTAATAATTCTAAGAACAGGTACTTTGTAGCAAAAGTTATTTAAAAAAACAGAGGTTTAATGGTGGGTTTATTTCAAAATTTAAACAATGGTGGTTTACCACCTGAATAAATCGTGCAATAAAGCATAGATATTCACATATGTCAGCAATGTAAATTATTTGCTATTGTTACTAACCTTTCGACATAAAGTTAAATAATCAGTTACGATTTTAATATAAGTAAAGGTGCTATAACAATTACTTATTTTGCTAGCGCGTTTATTGAGAGAAATAGGTAGAAAAAAAATCTATTTTTTTCAGTGTAAGATATTGTATTACAGTTTGCCTAAAGTAGGACATTTTTATTGTAAAGGAGGACGTAGGACATTCTTGCTCCAAAGTAGGACTGTTCTACCGAAAGTAGGACACGTGGCAACCCTATAGTATGCTGTTAAATTTTAAACTTTGTAAATTTTTTTTTGTTTGAATACGTAACAGCATTTTTTTAGTTTTTACTTTATTCAATTTTAGCGTTGTTTCCAATAAGTAAATTCATTCAACTTTATTTATTTTATACCAAAGAAAGTTTTTTATTTAAAATATTATGAATTATTAACAGAAATATGCTAAAAAATTGAAAAAAATTAAAAAAATCGACAAGTTCGAGATTCGAAAATTTTTTTTTTCGGTTTTTCTCAATTTTAAGCTGCTAAATAACAATAAATCATTAAAATCAATATACCATTTGAGAGTAAGCATCTTCACAAAAAAGATAAGCACTAGTACAACATCAAAATCCAAAAAACATCAATAAAGTTGTTCGCCGAAGATAGGGGTGTTTTTTCGGGAAAATGGTAAAATCTCGAAAAATATTTATTTTTCATAATTGAAAAAATTCATGCTTATTATATGCAAATAATTACGTACTTTCACAAAGTTTCATTTAAATTAAATGATTTTCACGCGAAAAAAAAAATAAAAAACAGAAAAATCGGTTTTCCATCATTTTCTCGCAAACTTTGAGGTCATGTCGAAAAATGTATGAAATAAAAGTTTTAGATTTTTTTATTATCTACAACTTTTGTATGAAACACTTTTCTCTAGGAGGCCTAGTTTCGTTACAAATAACGAAAAACGGTTTTCACCCCTTACACAGCACCCCATTTCACTACTTCCCTTCATCTCAAGTTCGAAAGTTTTTTTTTTTCATTGTTTATGACCTCAACTATATATTCCAGCAGGCCGTTACCTGCTACTAATTTTTTCATCTCAAAAAGGTAACGGCCCCAGCCTAATGCACTTCCTCATGGTTTATCTTAATAGGGAAGTTTTTATGTCGCTCTATTCGTGAAAGAGGGGTTTAGTTTTGGTTGGATTAAATGCAACAAGATTACGACCACCCCATTCCATTATACGGACCGAGTCCTCGTTGATAGAATCAATTAACAGCTCTCTGTCAGTGGTGACTGCAGTATGATATCGAAGTTTAGGAGATGCATGTGATGCATGCAATGTGCTGTCATCAGCAAAACTATATATTGGGTGCACTGTAGAAATAAGTAAATTATTTCAGGAACACCAGCATTGGTTGTGAAAATATTTGATGCAACACCATCTAAATTTACATGGAATTGGCGACCTGCTAGAAAACTTTGAATCCATGAGACAGTAAGTTGATCTACGCTATAAGATTTCTATGCCACACTTTATCAAATGCCTTAGAAATATTAAGTGAAATGCTGAACGTTTCTCCATGGTTCTCCAGTGATTTGTTCCAGAGATGGGTTACGTAAGCTAACAGATCACCTGGTGCATGACTTCCACGAAAACCATACTGCTTATCATCAATAATTCTTGATATCTCCAAATATTCTATTAAATTGTGATTAACATAATATTTTTCAAATATTTTAGCCAAAAACCGACCAAATTGCAATTGGTCTGGAAAAAAAATAAAATAAATATATTCCGGTTTCCGGGACATATTCCAGTTTTAAAAGATAAATAGAAGATCTTTGTTAGAATTGGAGCTAGTTGCCCAGAAAATTTTTTTAGAATGAGGGGTTGTGACCGACCCACCATTTTAGTTTACTTAACTAGTATACTTTAAGTATCCAGTGTACGATCGCGCTAAACATTGTATTAATATCCAATTTCACAATTTAAACATTCTCGTTAAATTAATGGAGTAAACATAATTACTTCGGTCTGAAAGACCTAAGTATTACATTCATGAGCCAAAAGTGAAATTCTTACCCCCACTTTTTTTGGCATTTCTCGACGTTTTAGGACCTACTGATTCTAAAAAAGCAACAAAAAAAAATTCTGTCTGCCGGCCGGCCGGCCGTCAATACCTATGCTGCAGGGAAAACCGCTGGAGGTATTTCATAATTTTTTTTTTCTAAAAATAGGTATACTCAAGGGACAGGTCCGAAAGGACGCTGTGTTCGATAAATGTACCGGAAGTGGGTCACAAAATAATCAAGTGTGTCAAAAACAGCAAATTTTCATATTTTTGGCTTAAAAAACGTCCATTTTAAGTAATTACGAGTAGGAACATTGAATTTGGAGAAATCTTGACGGTAGGGATGTATGTGAGATCAAAAACTAGATTATTACATTATAAGTTAGTCAAAAAAATGTTGTCAAGTGTGTCAAAAGAAAGATTTAGATTTATTTTTTTACCCAATTTTTTGGAAAAAAAAAATTAATTAAAAATTTGAAATGAAATTTTATTATTATTATTGAGAATAATGGCATTATAAGTTTGTCAAAAAAATGTTGCAAGTGTGTCAAAATAAAGATTTTTATTTATTTTTTTACCCAATTTTTTGGAAAAAAATAAAATTAATAATTTGTATGACATGATATTATATTATTATTATAGAGAATTATGGCATTATAAGTTTGTCAAAAAAATGTTGTCAAGTGTGTCAAAATAAATATTTTTATTTATTTTTTTACCCAATTTTTTGGAAAAAAATAAAATTAATAATTTGTATGACATGAAATTTTATTATTATTATAGAGAATTATGGCTTTATAAGTTTGTCAAAAAAATAATGTCAAGTGTGTCAAAAAATGATTTCATTTATTTTTTTAGCCAATCTTTTGGAAAAAATGTAGCTGTTTTTATGAAGTAAATGTAATTGAACATGAAATGAATTTTTGGAATATTTTTAGAATTTTGAAAAATTTTAAATTTTTTCTTTTATCATAATTTTGGAAAAAGTTTCAATTTTTGATATTGTTTTAATTTTTGCAATATGTTTAGAATTTTGGAAAAAGTTTAAATTTTTGAGTTTTTAAGAATTTTTGGAATATTATTAAAATTTAGAAAAAGTTTAAATTTTTGATTTTATTCTAATTTTTGGAATATTTTTAGAATTTTGAAAAAAAAAATAGAATTTTTGAATTTTATATATATTTTGAAAAAAGTTTCAATTTTTGATTTTGTAAGAATTTTTGGAATATTTTTAGAATTTTGAAAAAATTTAAAATTTTTAATTATATAATAATTTTTATAACTTTGGAAAAAGTTTCAATTTTTGATTTTGTTATAATTTATGCAATATTTTTAGAGTTTTTGAAAGAGTTTTAATCTTTGATTTTGTAATAATTTTTGAAATATTTTTAGAATTTTGTTTGAAAATAGTTTGAATTTTTGATTTTATTTAATTTTTACAATATTTTTGAAATTTTGAAAGAAATATGAATTTGTGATTTTGAAATATTTTCTCGAAACGCTAAATGGAGAGGTTTTGAGGAGTTTGCTGATTGTATAATCTTTTCACTAAATTATGTTAATTTATGATCTGTTATAATTTTCGACAACGTATTGAGTTTCGTGTTAGTTTTGTAATACATATCTAAACAGAGATAAAAAATACATGTACTCTAACAAAAAGTTATGTTTGATATACATCGCTGCCCAGAACTAAAAACCATGTCCTCATAAAAGTTTTTTGCCGAAAACTATATAAAAATCCTTAACCCAGACTGAAGTCTTGATATCTCAGAGGTGTGAGATTTCAGCCCCTCCATATTTTTATCGAATAATTTTATAATTCACTTAAAAAAACAAAAGTTTTAATTTACATTGTATGATGGATTTATATTTCACTAAAAATGCAAGAAACCATTTTTGATCACGTAGACCATAAGAATACGACTTAATTTCATTGGTGGATATAGAATCACTTTTTTTGATTGAATAGAATTTTGATCGAAGTTTGGAACGATCTCGAAAAACGAAGTCAGTCGTTGTGTGGTATCCTAAGTGAGTAGTAAGTTAGGAGCTTAGAAATATTAATTAGTTAGTGAAAATAAATATAATATTTTGAATTGAAATATTAATTAGTTGGTGAAAATAAATATAATATTTTGTTGTAATTGTTATGTAATATTTTGTGTAATTGTTGGTGAATTTATTGAGCTTCTGAAAATAAGAGCTCTTAAAAATAAAATAGGAATTGTTATCCCTATTGGTTGGTCACATACTACGACCGGGAGACAACAGGTGGAATACCATCGGGCCAGCGGATTTGTTGATATTGATAGAAAACAGCAGTTTTCGTACAATATTACATCGAAAGATAATTGGCTCCATTTTCGTTTCAACTGGGGAAATTAGTGTAGGGAGCTTAGATTATAAAATACACAGGATAAGTAATATTTGTTTCATTTGAAGTTTCTTTTATCAACATAAAGTAGTGTGCGAATTTAACGTGATAGTGTTTGCATTGACAAACACACAGTAGCCTAGAAATCTAAATATCATCGAGGTTTTGCGTTGCTTGACCATATATGCTTACAAAATAACAGACTTATGTAGATATTTTGTATTTAACATTTTTACCAATCAGAAAATGACCAACCTTATTCAATTTTATTTTATTTTCTCAAAAGTATTTCTATTCGATAATATTAAAACTGAAAATTTGATCCTAGCTAAAATTGCATCATGTACGCCTTGTATATTTTTGTGAGGAAAAAATTAGTAACAGCATGAAAACTTTTGGATAAGGAAGAAAATATTGCGCAAATGATGGGCAACATAAATAAAGAAAGGGTGATCCGAGTTACGAGGGTGAAATGGGGTGAGTTTTTTGGGGTAGAAAATGGTTTTTCACGATTTTCAGCAAAACTAGACCTATCGAAAAAAGGTTAAAATAAAAGTTGGAGGTAATAAAAAGGTCTATAACTTTTATGTCGGCCTTTTTTTCACATAACCTAAAATTTGCCGTGAAAATAGAAAAAAACGAGAAAAAAAGGTCTTTTCGTTTTTAATTTTTATCTCCCACAAACAAATTTTTTTTTTCACAAAATTTGGTGAAAACGTACCTTATAATGTCCCTAATCCGCAGTATTTTTTTGGAATCACAATATTCATTTTTACGTTTGATTTTGATTTTAAACCAAAACAGTGAGCTCATTTTGACACGAAAATTCTCCTGTGCTGGAAACAGTTTTTTAAAAATAACAGTAATCTTTATTTTTGTTGAAACGTCTACTTTTAGATGGTGTAAAAAAAATGAACATTACCATGGAAAAAAATTATATTTTTTAAAGATTTCAACGGTAAATTTTAACAAATAATGAATATTTTTAAGCAATCATTGAAAAAAACTCTTTAAAATCAAGTTTATTCAGTTCTTCGCATTTCCTGGAAAATGTTTCCGTGTTTATGTTATCTTAATGTTTATTTTTTTTACACCATCTAAAAGTAGACGTTTCAACAAACATAATGATTAATGTTTCTTTTTGAAAAAACGTTTCTTTTTGTGAAAATGAGGTCACTTTTTTGGTTTAAAATCCAAATTAAACGTAAAAATAAATATTTTGGTTTCAAAAAATTACAGCCTATTAGGGACATAATAAGGTAAGTTTCCACCGAATTGTATGAAAAAAAAAATTTTTTTGTGGGAGATAAAAATTAAAAACGAAAAAGCCTTTTTTTCTCGTTTTTTTCTCTCGTTATGTGAAAAAATGGCCGACATAAAAGTTATAGACCTTTTTATTACCTACAACTTTTGCCTGTTTTCAAATTTTTTTTCGATAGAAGGTCTGGTTTCGCTGAAAAACATGAAAAACCATTTTCTACCTTATTTATCCAATAGTTTTCATTCTGTTACTAATTTTTTCCACTTTTTGCCTGTTTATAAGGTATCTAGACTGGTCTATTGGCTTTGGTTTCATTTAGAATAATTTTAGAGTGAAATGGATATTGTTTGACGGTTGATTGTTTTTGGTTTTGTTTTTATTTAGAATGAAATTAAAATAAAATGTATATTGTTTGGCAGTTATATCTTTCTGGCAATAGAAGCATAAAATTTTTTTTCTATAAATGGAAAGAGATAACCATGCTAGATGGGACCCTGTATTTTTGTGTTTATTTTTATAGGAGCCTTTTCTTTTTTGGAAATTATTTTCAATGCGAAATTTGAATTTAAAAACCAGCTTCAATTTTTTTGTAGTTTTATAGTGTACATAAATAAAATATATAAAATATTGCTTATCCTGTATATTTTATAATCTAAGGTAGGGAGCAAGGAGGTTCAACTGTGTTTGAGTTGTCTGCGAAAATACGACCCTAAAGATCCGCCTTCTCTTTTGAGTCACTCACGGGAATGTCACTCAGAACTAAAGTTGGAATAGAGGATCGAGAGAAATTGCTTTGGACTAATTTGACTGACTGAAAGAAACTACGAGAGCCAGATGATGCTCGACAAATTTGTTTGCTTTCTTCTGGATAAACGCGTATTTGTCCAAATCTATTTTGTAGTTACTAAAATTTCTTGCTTTTTTTATATGCACTCAGGGTTTCTGGAGATTTGTTTGAGTTATAGGCATTAAATGCTTTGCGTTTATTCCTCACCAACTCATTAACATCCTGCGTGAACCAAGGCTCAGTTTTAGGAGTGATTAGCCAATTTGGAATAGACCGCCGCATTCCATCTTTTATAGCTTCAGAATCTCTTAATGCAGATGTGCTAGAATCCTGCTCAGCACAACAAACAGCTTTCCAATGGGTTTTTTCATAAAATTATTTCAGTCCCTCCCAGTCAGCGCGTTTATAATTCCAAACTCGACGAGGATTGGCTTTAATTGGTGTATATGATGTAAATTGTACTACGGTTGATATTAGCAAATGGTCCAATGATTCGAAGGGTTCTTCAACTTTTATGTTCGTTATATCGGGTTCGTTTGTCAAAAACAGATCCAACAAATTATTATTATGATGTGTATTGTCTAGTATTCTAGTCGGACACTCTATGATTTGAGTCAAACCATGGTAATCGGCGAGCAATAGTTCAGCTTATCTTCCTACGTCGTCAGTGCGTGATGAGTATTTCAGCCATTCTTTGTTCTGAATGATAAAGTCCCCAAAAATCTTGCTTAGGGGTAGTCGGCGCTAATTTTATCTAGGTTAGACGAAAGTTTAAAAAAAAAACGACAACCTTGGGGAGAGTTTGAAGATCTGTATATGCCTATTATAAAAATACTTTCATCCACACCTGAGATCTTTAATGCCAGAGAATTATGGTGCCTAGAGTTCAACTCGTAAACCTCAATTCTCATACATGAAAGTGAATTTCGCACAAATACACAAACACCATGTGTGTTATAAAAGGAATGTTCCAATTCGTAACTAGGTATCCGGTATTTATCGAGATCTAATTTCGATGCTTTGCCACCAACTATTGTTTCGGTAAGAAAGAATATGTCAGGTTTTCTCCTTTCGATATGGTGGTAAACCTCATTTAAATTGGAATTAAGCCCCGGTGACTTCAATATTCGCAACAAGTCGTGGTTATAATTTTTTAATACGACCGACGAAGCAGACAATGGCAAACTGACAGCTATATTTACTGCGTCATGTGGCCTGTATCAAATTGCAGCACTGCCACTTAGTTCTTAGAGTGGAAAAATGAAAATATGTAATGACATTTGCAATGAAAAGATGACACAAATTTCTTCATTAACTATAAGTTTTTAATTTCAACAGTGTAAATAAAGTAAGATGATTTAGTTAATATCTAGTTAATAATAGTTGTATTAAGTAACCAGGGTATTACAGGTCTTGGGTACGAGGATGACATTGTCATTATCGCCAGAGGGAAGTTCGAAGAAACACTCTGTGATATTGTACAGAGGGGACTGAATCTGGTAGACACCTGGTGTACATCTGTGGGACTAAAACCCAATCTGAGTAAAACTACGGTAGTCCCATTCACCAAGAAAAGAAAACTCAGTATGAAGCCAATCATAATGAAGGGCTCCTTAATTGAATCTGCACAGGAGACCAAATATCTGGGAGTAATTCTCGATAGTAAATTCCTGTGGAGAAACCACATGGAAGCGGTGGTAAGCAAAGCCGTAAGAGCTATGATGGTATGCAAAAATCTAGCGGGTAAAACCTGGGGAGTGGGGGTGCAACCTCGGTATCTTAAGGTGGATGTATACCATGATAGTAAGACCAGCCATCACTTACGGAGCAGTCGCATGGAACAAAAGATCCAACTTAAAGCTGGGAAGACAAAGTTGGAAAAGTTGCAGAGAAGAGAATTGCCATCTTGTCGAACAGCCAAGCAGCAGTTAATGCGTTAAGCTCAAATTGGCAAGGCGAAGTGCTATTACATCTTTTGTCGGCCCGGTGCCTTTTTGTGGATTGGGGACAAAAGCCATCCATGAAAGGATGATTATTTATTATTATTATTATTATTAATTTTATTAGTTCAAAGAACTTTGATTTACACAAAAAAAATACATTCAGTAAACCGCTCAGGTAAATATAAATACATGTATGATATAATACATAGAGCTACACATTAAAAATTATAGTATAAAATTTAGTGGTTTTGTAATATATGTAACGAAACTGCTTTTTTAAATGTTGACATATTCTGCATATTTTTAACCTCCTCAGGCAGTTGATTGAAAAGACGAACACCTTTGTACATCACCGAATTTTGTGTAGCACTTTTATTGAATTTATGTAGTCTAAAGTCATTAGCATTCCTTAATTCATAACCGGTAAATTCCTTAACATATCGAAGACTCTTACTTAAATAAGGTGGCAGCATATTGTTTTTAATTTTAAAAATAAAAAGAAGTACTTTAAAAGAAATTCGTTGTTCCACATTCATCCAGTTAAGCTTAGATAGCATCAGACTTGTTCGAGTATAACTATTTAGTTTAAGTATTGAACGCATGCCTTTGTTTTGCAAGACTTGGGGCCTTTCCTTAAATTCAACATTTGAACAAAATATGATATTAGCTGAATAATCTAAGTGTGGTAAAATCAAAGCATTGAATAGCAATATTGCTGTCTCCTGTGTAAGACATGATCGTAACCTGCTTAAGAAGCCCATTTTTTTTGCAATTTTACTACACGTTTTATTTAAATGGATATCAAATTTCAACTTATTATCTATTATAATTCCAAGATATTTAATATTATTGACAACCTCGATTCGCTCATTATTAATTTTCACAATGGGATCATCTTTTGAATTGAATATCATGCATTTAGTTTTTGCTGAATTCAATTTTAATTTATTCATATTTATCCAATTATATATTTTTACTAAATCATCATTTAACTGCTGAATCAATTCATCAAAATTCTTTCCAGTAATATAAATTAGGCAATCGTCAGCAAATAACGCAATTTTTGAATTCTCGAGTACAGAGCCAATATCATTTATATACAGAAGAAACAATAATACCCCCAAAACTGAACCTTGAGGAACACCAAAATTTACATTCTTCGACGACGATGTGGAAGATGTATCCACTCGTACCTTTTGTTTTCTACCATTCAAGAATGATTCAAACCAATTATACGGCAGTCCATGAATTCCATATTTATCTAATTTATTCAATAATATATCTCTATCTATAGTCTCAAACGCTCTTTTGAAGTCTAAGAAAACAGTAATTACTATATTGCCAGTATCAATTTCCTTTTTCCACTCAAAAGTTATCCAGCTAATTGCTGTTTCACAAGAAAACCCTTTTCTAAAGCCTGATTGCACTGGCGATAATATATTATTTTCATTCACATATCTTACTAGCTGCCCGTATACATGTTTCTCTAATACCTTTTCATACAATGGTAACATATTGATAGGTCTATAATCTTCCATCTTTTTAGAATTCTTTACCTTAGGTACAGGAACAACAATCGACTCCTTCCAACAATCAGGAAATATTCCGGAAGTAATGGAACCGTTAACTATATTTAACAAGTAAGGAGATATAACATCAAATGAATCAAGCAGCATTGAAGTGTTGATACCATTGAAGTCTTTTTTATTCTTCATATGCCTAAGTATCGAATTTAAATCAAGGTCAGACATTAAATCAATATTAAATCGTGATGTCACATTGCTAATTTGGTTGACATATGGCACTACGATTTCTACAATACTTTCAATGAAAAAGTTATTTAATTTATTAGCAATTTGTAGACTGTCTTTAATCACTACCCCTTGGTAATCGATTTCTATGATGTCGTTATTAACATTTTTTTTAAGAACAAATTTTTTGATATTCTTCCATAATGCTTTTTGATCTTTCCCGCTTTCTTTAATTTTATCATGTATAAACGAATCCTTTGCCTTTTTAATTTCACACTTATATGAGTTTCTTATTGATATGTATTCGTTCCAAAGCCCTTGATCACCAGAACTATAAACAGCATTCATATACGCTTGAATTTTTAATTTTTTAAGGATCTTTAATTGATCATTAAACCAGCCAGGAATGATATTATTTTTATTATTTATAATTATATCTCTGGAAAACGATTTAATACATGCTGTTAAATTAAGTTCAAAAATCCTAGCCGCACAGTTAACATCTGTAAATGCCATTGAAACATCATGCTGAAAGAAATAATCAATTAAACTGTGACTAAAATGCTCTTTATCGTACTTAAACACTTTAACAGATTTAACACTTTCATTATTTCTTTTAGGTACTTTAATATCAACTAAAATTGTTTCATGATCAGAAATTTTATAACAAGGGTTAACTTTGAAGGACACACTATCACAATCACTTTTTACTAATAAATAGTCTATTAGTGATTTGCTAACACTAGTGATTCTAGTTGGCTCACAAATTAATTGTTTCAAATTTTCATCACTTATTATATTTGACATTGGTCGTGAGTCAATTTTTAATAAATCAATATTAAAGTCCCCCATGATAATACAATTTTTTTTGGGTTCAATAAACTCTTTACAGAATTCAGAAAAACATTCCAGGAAATATCGAATTGAATACACAGATGCAGGTGACCGATATAATACTGATATACACCATTCCGAATTAACTACTGATATTTTAATTGATATAATCCACAACGATGTTGATTTTACTGTATTAATAATATCAAATTGAATTATTTTTTTAATGTATATGGCAACACCCCCAGTATGTCTAGAGTGTGATAAACACAAAATAACATTATAATTGTCCATTTGGTATTCAGATTCATCCACTTGATCGGTGATGTGCGTTTCACTTAACAAAACAATGTCTAAGTCTAAATTACAGATGAGAAGTTGTAATTCATTGAAATTATTTAACAACCCGTTTATGTTTAAATAGGCACTTCTTAATTTATAATTGACATTATTTGGTTGCTAGAATATTTTTTTTCTTTCCACATTAAGTTTCCTTTTATATACCTCACAGCTATTTGAATCAAATGCATTATGGTTAATATCAAGATTTAACTTAAAATCTC
Organism: Diogma glabrata; assembly: GCA_963693315.1. NCBI lineage: Eukaryota > Metazoa > Arthropoda > Insecta > Diptera > Cylindrotomidae > Diogma > Diogma glabrata. The sequence goes on from OY856186.1 coordinate 252,352,116, forward strand.
TGTTCACTGAAACACAGTTGATACATCTGAAATCCACATTACACTCTATACCATCCATATGTTCTTCGGCACATTTATAGCATTTTTTATTATTTGATGGACAATTATTGCTAGAGTGTTGAAAACCTAAGCATTTATAGCACCGCTTTACATATGTTCCTTCGTAAACTTTACAAATATTCCATCCTAAGCGTACTTTCCCTTCTTTCATTATACCATTAAATATGTCAATATCCACTTCAATAACAGCACAGAATGGATTAAAACGTGATCTACCCTTAAAGAATGCCTTAAGAGAAATTGAACTTTGGTTTAATAAATCATTTTGTCTCTTTAGCTTCTCAATGATGTCTTCTTGTGTGATGTCATCAGATATTCCAACTATACGAATTCTAGGTTTACGCTCAACAGCTAAACTTATATTATAACTTTCACCTAAAGCATTTTGAGCTACATCTCTGAATTTATTAGTGGATTCATTATTGTCCAAATCTACAATAAGAACACCACTTTTCTTAACTTTCATTTGTGTAAGTTTAACATTATTTTCAACGGGATCGATATATGATTTTATATCCTTTCTTGATTTTTCCGCATCTTGTTTACTTTTAGGTTTAATAATTACAGATGGTGCCTTTTTGACAATCTCAGCAAATGATTCATTTTTCTCATCTTTCTTACCATTTAGTAGAGATAATTTAGTAACAGCTATATTTTGGTCAATCATACATTGTTTCATCTCATTCAACACTTCACAGTTATTCAACTTCAATGTATTAATATTTTCTTGCAATAAATTCATCGTTTTTTCATGTTGGAGAATGTTGATTTTGTTATCATTAACAACAGTTATAACATTTTCAATTTTTGCAATTACTGCTTGTCTGTATTCAATACAATCATCGCATATCAACAATATGTTATTATGACTTCGAATTCTTTCACTATCATACTCACTTATACCAATGCATTTCAAATGGAAAATAGCACCACAACATCCGTTACAGCTAATAGATCCATCATTACGAAAACCTTTATTACACTTTTTACAGTTCATTGTTTTTTACATATGAAACTTTATTCACTACAATTTTTAAGAAAGAACATGAAGATTAAAGTTGAAGCACTTAATCAATCACTATTTAATAACTATAAGAATCGGTAAAGTTCGAAATTCTATCACAACCTTTATTATATCAAAATTTATTAATATACTCAGAGCTTAATTAAACACATGCTATCACTTTGAAAGTCAAATTTGTTTTTGAGGGAAGTAATTATGATGGAATGGTCCCAAACCTGGAACAACACCGCGGGCTTAAGGCAGTCCAAGGAGTTGATTGGACAGTTTAATCAAACGAGGACAGTAATGGGCTCTAGGATGAATAGGAACAACCTGAGAATACTGACAGGGGTTCTTACAGGACACTGTGAACTAAAAAAACTCGTTAAGAACATTGGGGTGGAGCCGAGGTACGAATGTAGATTCTGTCTATTGGAAGAAGACCCCAGCTCATCTTCTCAAAGATTGTGGAGGCTGATCTACACGAGAACGTTGCATCTGGGGGAGTATAATATTGCCGGACATGACCTGCATAAACTTAACCTATATCCAGAAATTCCTAAGGGATGCTGGATTGGAGGAGGTGCTCTAGCTGGGTATGCACCAGGGAGTAGTAGGGTGGGGTACAATAGATCATTTTGGTCGCAGTACAACATATCACCACCGAATTTAATCTTAATTTTAATCTTAGTTAATATCGACCCAATATGTTTTTGTTTTCGAACACTGCGTTTCATCTAGTAAAATCGAACTAATTAAATTGATTTAATTTTATTTGGTGTAGAGAGTGTAAATGAGAGACAGCTCTAGTTGTTTTCTTTCTTAAAGCATTCCAGTGCCGCGGTGGACCAAATGGTTCGCATCTTAAATCGTCGGCAGTCATGTGCTTTACAAAATGGAATTGTTCAAAATTGAATAGATCAAGTACTCGAATCAGAACCTTATTTACTTTGTAACGTTTAGAAAGTAAGCATTCTGCCTTGTATGCATCAAAATGAATTTTTACTTTTCAACCGCCGGCATTCAAACAACAAAACAACGGCAACGTTTTAACATCTCTTCGTCAAGCAATACGGAAATTATAGAAAAATATTAAACCATATAACTGACACAAGGTGTGATTAAACGAGAGATTAGTCGGGATGACCAAGGCTCTGAGACCTCAGGTTTAAATCCACGTCAGTGCAAAACGAATTTTTAAAGTTTTCTTGGAACTATCCGGTAACCTACCACACTCCTGTCTGTAAATAACCAATTGATAAAATTACCATAGTAAAATAATTTGTAGACACCATCATAGAAGATTGCAGCATAATGGATTTAACGGTCTACATGTCAATTTATGAAAAGCATGATCTTTCACAAAAAACATATAACTGACACACTGAACAAATCACAAACAGACTCGGAAGATTTCGATGCGTCTTGATATCTCCTAAAATTCGCTATTTTACCCAGAATGACCTTCAGGTTTCAACCAATCTTTTTCAAAAAGTGTGAATGCATCAATACTGTCTTAATACTATTAAGAAAAGGAGAGAATTTTACCCTAAATTCCGGCGAGGATGGAACAACAGATTCACAGAAGAGAGTTTCAAACTGGTTTTAAAGCTACATATATAGACGAACGAATTGAAAAATTGTGGAAGAGAAGGTGCGAGAAGATTGAAATTTCCAACACAGAACATCAATGACAACATTTCGTTCAACAGATTAGACATCTGAAAAAGAAACCGGAAGCTTCATTTCCGACATTCAAAAAGAAGGTGTATGAGAAAATATTGGAACAAATTTAGGTAGTTTAATCTATGATATTGGGAATCAATGCTCAACGCAGAAAATCGATTTTGTTACACAAATAAATCCTTTTCTTAGATCACTATGTGTCACAAACCTAACACCAAACTCACGTAATACAAGCCAATGGGTAAATCAGTGGTTGTCTCTGGGTCAGAAAAGTGGATCATTACGAACAAACTGATCACTCAAAACATATCATGTTTAATGTAAAATTTTACCCATTATTTTTCGTTCAACAAAGACAGACGATGGAGAAAAAAAGTGATGAAAATGAAAAGATGAAAAATGTAACAGCTTGTTTAAAAAATTACACATTTTTAAAAATATTAAAATTTAAAAACAAAAATAAAAAAACTGGAAGCTTTGCGAAAATTTGTAAAGAACTTTCACTCCTCGTAATTGCGTTGATAACAGTTTTCTTCTAGATCTCAATCTCACATCTATGCCAGATATTACGAGTTTCGATATCGATAAGGTTAGTATTGAAAATTTTGAACCCGTAAAATGGCATTTGTAAATGTTTCTCCTAAAAACCCATACATCAAATCCTGATATCTTAAAGCCAGCATAATCCAGCCAATTTTTATTTATTTAGCGTATGGTTTTTATGACACATTAAAAAATAAAACTTAAAAAAGGTAGATTTTTCTATGAAATCTACCTAAAACAAAACATGAATACACATTAAATGAGCTTACAATCAATTTGATTGCGCGTCTTTAGTTAAAAAGTAAAAATATTTGAACATTGGGCAGTACATTTGAACATTAGATGTTTACATCGAGTGAGTCTATCCATGTTACTACATCGGGCGTTGCCAAATGGATGTCTGCGATGTTGCCATTGTATCGTCGAATTGGACACACAGTTGCAATGTGTTTTATGGTTTGTTGTGGAGCTCTACAGTCCCATTGAGGGGACTCTGAAATGCCCCACTTATAGAAAGAATCAGCACAACGTCCACGATTCGTTCTTATTCGGTTTAGTGTAGTCCAGGTATGACGTGGTAAATCGAATCCAGGCTGGGTAGAGGTCGGGTTAGTAACAGAAAGCCCAAGTGAATTGTAATGATGCCAGGACGTGTCCCAGGCATCCAAGATATTAAAATTAGTTGCCATCAGGTTGCTGGCAGTTTTATGTGGAGGCTTTCTTGACTTCAATCGACAACGAATATGGTCACCGTAATATTCGTGCAAGGGTAACGTGATGTTGTTGGTTACCTTTTTATGTTCACGCATAAGCGCATGTGGGCGTCTGAGTGCAGGTGGAGCGATATTGCTCAATACAGGGAGCCAAGGTAAAGGAGTAGACCTGATAGTACCACTAATAGTACGCATCAGGGCATGCAGCTGGCAGTCAACTTTTTCAGTATGTGTGCTATTCAACCAGACTGGTGCGCCATACTCAGCCACTGAGTTAACCAGACTTAGAGCAGTTGTGCGGAGGGTAGCTGGAGTAGCACCCCATGTCGAGAATGCCATTTTGTGCAATATATTGTTTCTCGTTTTAAATTTTTTTGACGTATTCTCTAGGTGGAGTTTAAAAGAAAGAGTTCTATCGAGAGTAATGCCCAGGTACTTTGGCTGTTGATTGTATTATTATTATTATTATTATTATTTTTATTATTATAATTATTATCACTTAACCTTGACAAATCATCACTATTACTATTTTAACATTTAGATATAGATATATATATATATATATATATATATATACATAAATACATTTGTAACAACATATTTCTATATAAAACATCTATCAATTATTAGAAGCAACACAAATATAAAGTTATTAAGCACTATAATTACTTTTATTTAATAGCATTTGTTATGCTAGTCCTTTGTCCGTGACCAAGATCAGAGAGACAGTAGTGGACGATTTGACAACAAAGCTATTTTGCAAAATCATATATAGTGGGAACAGAAGCAGTAATTAAAGATATAGCGATACATTTATGTATTTGCATTCATGAGTTTTCTAACTCGTGGAGGAGTATTAAAAGTAAATATAGTAGGTAATGCAAAGGACTAGATGAAACATAATATTAAGAATTCAATACAATAAAGCTAAACTATTAATTTCAAAAGCTTTTCAGGATCGTTTTGTTCAAACAACCAATCTTTCACATTTTTAAGGAACTCTTTGAAAATATTGCATTGTCGAACATGTAATGGTAGTTGGTTGAAAATAAATGGGCCCACCGATAAATAATATCGACGAAAATGTTCTGTTCTAGATCGTGGTACAGTACACAGGAATTGATTATTAGACCGGGCATTGTAACTAATAAGTGTTTTGATAAGTCTGTTGCCGCTACGATTAAAAAACATTTTTAGGACTTTAAAGTAGTATAGGTGACGTAAAGGAAGAATACGATTGTTGATGAAAAGAGGCCAAGATGATGTTAAGCGAGATTTAAAATTTAATAGACGTAAAAAATGTTTTTGAAGTATCACAATGGGTTTGATTGTATTTTCATATGCACCACCCCAACACGCAATCCCGTATTCAAGCTTAGAGTGGACAAGAGAAAAATAAATGTTCTTTAAGACCTTATGAGGACATAAATTCCTCGCCAAATAAAATTTACGTAAAACAGCACAAAGATACTTAGACATGTTTATTGACTGACGTTTCCAATTAAGGTTGCAATCAATGTATACACCCAAATATTTAAATTCGTTTACACATTCAATATCAAAGCATGTATCCAAACATTGTATTTTTCTACAGCCGGCAACATGATACTTAATTTTAATTATATCCGTTTCATGAGCTCCAGAAATCTGAAAAACCATAGTTTTTGTTTTCTCACTAACAATCAAACCATGTGAGTTAAGCCATACGGCCAGCAAATCCAAGTCTTCATTTATTTGGACATTAATTGAACTAAAGTCGTTGCTGGAATATACGAAGGCCATATCATCTGCAAACGCAACAATTTTACCATTAAATTTCACACTAAAGATTGAATTCAAATAAATTAGAAAAAACAAAGGTCCAAGAACAGACCCCTGCGGAACGCCTCTTTTTAAAGGTTTTAAATTACTAAATGTTTGGTTAACTTTCACGCATTGCTGTCGATTTGAGAAGTACGAACTAAGCCAATCAGAACTAATACCACGAAAACCTGTTAAATATAAAATTTCAAGCAACAAAGCTGGATCAACTAGGTCAAATGCTTTTTTAATATCGACAAAGACTCCTGCACATTTTAAATCTGCATTAAGTGATGTGTAAACCTCATTTAAAAATTCAATTAAGGCTGATTCGGTATTCAAATTATTCCTAAACCCAAATTGTGAATTGCTAAAATATGACAAATCGTTCAAGAAGCTGAGCATTCTGGATTTCATTAATTTTTCTAAAATTTTAGACAACACTGGAAGAAGCGAAATGGGACGGTAATTACTTTCCAATAAACAATCACCATTCTTAAGCAGAGGAATTACTATCGCAGTTTTTAAGCGATCAGGTACGATTCCACAACTAAAACTTTAGTTGAACAAGTATGCCAGCACATCAACAATATAAATACAAATCTTTTTTACGAGTAAGTTGCTTAGGCCATCTATGTCAGAAGATGTTTTATTTTCGAGTCCATTCACGATATTGCAGAGCTCTATTGGTGAAGTCGGGGTCAAAAAAAAAGTTTTATTTATTGGTTTCACGTTACTAGGGAATCTAGCCTCACAACCAGTTTCGCCTTCTAAAGTAGTTGCTACGTTTACAAAATGCGAATTAAAACTATTTGCAATTTCTAGTGGATTAGTAAGAAGTACACCATGTGCAGACCGTATACTGCCTAAGAAATCATTTCGCTGGGAATTACCTTGAATAATATCATTAACCAACCTCCAGTTTCTCTTCGGATCATTCCCATTTTCCCTAAACTTAGATAAATAGTACCGTTCTTTCTCTTTAGCTGTATCAACTTTAATTTCTTTGCAAAGTACTTTTAGAGATAACTGGAGATTTGCATTAAGAGGAGAACGTTTAAATTTTTTGGACAAGCTATTTTTTAGATTAATTTTTTTAACTAGCATATCAGAAATCCAAGGCTTTAACCTTTTACTTTTGTTTGCATAAACTTTGTTGCACGTATGCAAATTCACATAGGTTTTAAGTATGTTCATAAAAATTTCAAAAGCATTGTTTGGATTACACTCATTATAGACGTCGTACCACGTTTCGCTATCCAAATCTCTATTCAGGGCGCTATAATTTACCTTTTTTTGACAGACTGTGACTTGGTATCTCTAGTAGAAAAGCCAGAGTCAAAATACAGAGTTCCCATAATCGTACAATGGTCAGTTATTCCAGTGTTCAGAACATTCACGGAAAGATTGCAACCAGCAGATAATCTTGAAAAAACATGGTCTAAGCATGTACCAGAAGCAGGACGGGTAGCGCAGTTTACATTTGACTCCAGTCCAAACGAGGACATTAAAAACCAATACTCATCACATAAATGACTACTGTCTAAAATATTAATGTTTAAGTCACCCAGAATGACTAGATTTTTACATTTGATTTTATTCAAAAAGTGCATCATGTCGCTTACAAAAACACTAATCGAGCAGCAATGCAAGCGGTAAACACAAACAAAAACAAAACTCTTGCCATCTACAATCGTATCAATTTTCATTATGTCAGCCGATTTAAAACTAGTCGCAGTTGCTTCACATTTAACACCTGCACGAGAAAACACAATAACACCGCCAGACTTATAACTATTATTGCAGTTGGCATGCGATACATAATTGCTTATGGTATACCCTTTCAATTCATTGTCGAAAATAAATACTTCTGTTAAAAAAATAAAAAGAGGATAATCCTCCAGAGCACTTAACTCTGCTAAAAAATGATCAAAATTTGTTCGCATGCTTCTAATATTTTGAACAACGAAAGTAAATTTAGAGTTTTCTGAGGGAAAAACATAATTATTAATTTTAAGATTACTCATTATATAATAAACTTATCTATTTATGGCTAAATGTGCGTATTGTCCTGTTTTTTTGTTGCCTCAATACTCTTAAATAAGTAGGATATTGGTTGCTCTTCGTATCATGATTTACATCCAAATTTAATTTTAAATTTTCATTCGCCCGCTTACAGTTTAAACAACTTGAACCCGTACTTTTACAAACATTTGAAAGATGGTTTTTATCTCCACATTTATAGCAACACGCCCCAATAGAACAGTGCTGTGCTTTATGGTTGAAACCCCAACACTTTAGACACTTCATTACATTAAAATGTTCATACACTTTGCATCTAGACCACTCCACATTAAGTTTGACACATGCCATGATTTGATTAAATGCATCACCATCAATTTCGATAATTGCATTAAATAAATTTTTGTTTTTAAATGATTCATACACTCTGTGGCATTTTAACTCCTTGAACATAAAATCGTTTTGAGCTCTTATTGATTTTTCAACCCTCTCTGTAGTAATTTCGTCCACCAATCCAACAACTAATAACTGGGGATTTTTTAATTTTGTTATCTGCACATTGTAGTCATTCCCCATTTCATCAACTAATTTATTTTTAACTATCTCCGCTGATTCCTTATTAGAACAATTTATAACCACTCCAATGTTGTTTTTTAATTCGTTGATGTTGTCAATTTTTACAGACAGATCAGCTGGGTTAATACTCTTTTTTATCTCATTTTTTGTGATGGCATTTGATTGCTCTTTCTTTTCGTTTTTAGGTATAATATAAACCGGTAATTTTAAACAATCTGCATATGAAATTCGCTTGACATTGTCTTTTAAACTCCTCATATCATCATTTGCTTTTATTTTAGTTATTGAATCAGTTATATCATGCATTTTGTCCACAACCATGCTCAATTTAGTTTCCACATTTTTAATATTATCATGAATGACACTAAAATTATCTTTAAGCCATTCAAACTTGTTTTTGCAATCCTCACAAATAAAATTTATGTAATGATTTTTTCTCATTAAATCCACATCGTATTCCGTTAATTGAACACATGCTTTGTGAAATTTTTTGTTGCAAAAACCAACACAACTAATGTCTAACTGTTTATCTTTTTTGGATTTATTACACTTAGCACAATCCATAATAGAAAAGTTTATAATTTATAAATTAAATATTCACTAAAGCCATAACTTAAATTTTCACAAAATATTATAAAGAAAAAAAAGCTCAAAGAATTAATTTCCTTCAAAATTTTAATGTTAAATCTTAAATTTCAATGCTAATTATGCAAAATGAAAAAAGTAAAATTTTACGAAGAAAAATAAAATGCGTCTATACTCTTTAACCACATTTTGATAAGTGAGTAGTATTAGTATTTAATGACAGTGCCGTTAAATGACACTGATAGTTCGTGTTTTGCCAGTTAGTTGTTTAGGTGGAAACAAGAACTCTCGGTTTTACTTAGATTAGGAAATAAACTCCACGTTCGAAAATAGTCATTCTTATTGCCAGGTCAGTTGAGAGCAAATCTTCCAAGAAACCCATGTCTTTATTTTGAGTGGCCAGGGTCTTATTATCAGCGTAACCAAATTTCTTTGATGTTGTGTCAGGAATGTCATGAATGTACAAATTAAAAAGTAATGGCGCCATTACTTTTTAATTTGTACATTCATGACATTCCTGATACAACATCAAAGAATCCAGCCAATTGACAGAACCAAAGCCAAACGACTATGTTAATATCTGAAAAAATGTTTAAAGAGCCTTTACTTCGGTTTGAGAAAACCATGTGCTGCGCGTATACCATCAAATCATTTTCAATATCGTGAGTGTACGACATTGAAAAATTGTTGTTATCTGACTGCGTATTTCTTTTTTATGAGATTTAGAGATGGCGGTAATTCAAAGCCGAATGTACCACTTATATAATTTATATTATTCTTTCCAAGTGTCCGTAGTCTAGAAACGCTCCGGCAATTTAATGGTATGTTTGCTCTAGCAATCTGCACCAATATACCGTTAGACTCGTTTGACAAAGTCAACGACTCAAAAGTGAAATTCTTACCTCCACTTTTTTTGGAATTCCTCGACGTTTTAGGATCCTATTGATTCTAAAAAAGCAAAAAAAAATGGATGTATGTCTAACTGCTGGTCGCTACAATCGTCGGTACAGAGAAAACCGCTGGGGCCATTTAAAAAAATGTTGTTTCTAAAAATAGGGTAACTTAATGGTAAGAGCTGAAAGGACGATGTGTTCGATAACTGTACCAGAAGTGTGTCAAACAAGAATATTTGCATATTTTGCTTAAAAAACGTTCATTTTAGGGATATCGAGTAGTAACATTGAATGTGGAGAAATCTTGATGGTCGACATCGGTATGTGAGACCAGAAGCTTGATTATTGTGTTTTAAGTGTGTCAAAAGAATGATTTTTATTTATTTTTGTAACCAATTTTTACGAGAAACATAAAATGGGACATATTTTCGATTAGAAACATTTGTCAAATAAAATTAATTATTTGTATGACATAAAATGTAATTGAACATTGAATATGTTTCTATACAGTTTCAACTCCTCTCAACATACAGGAACAGTTGGAAAATATCAAGTTGTTGCAGATTAAATGTCGTTTTTTAACAAAAATTGTAATTATTAAGGAGATATTTTTGAGTAATTTTTTGTGTAATTCAAAATTCCACGACTTCTGAGTAACAGGAACAGTTGGAAAATAAGTTTGAATTTTTGATTTTGTTATAATTTTTGCAATAGTTTAGAATTTTGGAAAGCTTGTATTTTTGATTTTGTTATAATTTTTGCAATATTTTAGAATTTTGAAAAGTTTGAATTTTTGATTTTGTTATAATTTTTTTAAAATCAAATCAATCTATTCAATCAGACCTTTGAAAAAAATAAAACTAATTATTTGAATGACGTGAAATGTAAATTGTAATTGAATCTGAAATTGGTAGAAAATGGGTTTATTTTTTTTCGAAAATTTGAAATTGTTTAACGCTAAATGGAGAGGTTTTTGAGTAGTGTGCTGAGTGTATCATCGCCTCACTAAATTATGTTAATATCAATATATGATATCACCTACCTACCTCACTACCTACCTAAATCCTTACTTGAAAAATAATTAAACATATAAAAAAAGACACCAATATAAACTGAAAAACACCAATATAAGATTTGACAGCTGATCAAATTTGTACCAAGATAAACAAGAACCACACTAGTCCAAATGTCAGAAAGATTCCGTATGCTCCATAGTTATAAAATTTTAAATGAAACCAACATTATATATGCTAGCCTTCTTTAAAATGTAAACCACACGATACTGATTTTATTTAAACGACCAAACATTTAAACCATTATCTTAATGAAGAGAATAGTCAATTCGTTTAACAAAATTAAACTAAACATTAAATAATTATATAAAAACAATATTACATACTTTCTTTTAGTGAAGCATCTTTTCGTCTATCTCTTAGATCCTCTAATATATTTTGCATTTGTTCAATATTGGATTTAAGTAATTCTAAATCTTTTTTTGAATTTTCTTCCATTATTTTAATGCTATCTCGTTCTAATAATAACTTCCTTAACTTATTCTCGTTTTTTTGTTTTAATTCTTCGATTGCATTTCCTGAACGACCTTCGATTGCTTTTTCTAATTCTTTTCTATCGTTTTGTAAACGCTTTAATTTTGCCTCGTTTATCTTACATTGACGTTCTAGACCAGCTAATTGGTTCGATCTTTCTGTAAACGAATTTCTAACTGAATCATAATTATTTTTCTTCTCCGTATACTCTTTTTGAATGGATTCTATTTTTCTGGATATTTCACTATAAATATAAATACAAATTAATAAAAATTACTTTAACAACAGAATGCCTTACTTCTTGGTTTCTTTCAACGAACAAATTTGTTCATTGCGATTTTTAATTTTATTATGTATCTGTTCGATTTTTTTTCGAAATTGATTTAAATTTATTTCAATTTCTTTACATTTAGCTTCTTCAACACAAACTTTATTCCATAATAATTCAATTTTTAAATTATATAATTCTTCTTTTAATGATTCAACAGACAATAAACGATCATACTTTTCTTTTATCAACGAATGATTAGATTTATTTTTTTCAACTTGTTTTTCAAAAACTTTTAAATGTGATACTGTTAAATTATATGTTTGGGTTGCTTCATCTAATTTTTCTAAAATATTTTCAATTTGAGTTGATTTTAAAAACAAAACATAACGTTTCTTCTCGTCGGCTCTGCAATCATATAAAATGAGAATATTTTTAGTATGTCCAATTCCTGAATCAAAATTGTAATTTTATGTTACTCTTTTAAAAATGTTCTTGCAGCGTCCTGATTTAAAACGCAAATAGGGTTATCTACTTGTATATTAAAATACATTAAAATTTTGTGCAAATCTTTTACACTTTTTGACACAACGTTTCCTTTAACATCCTTAATTTTATAACTAGAAGCACCAGCAGCTGTTATATGACGTACAACTGTTATTCTTTTTCCAAATTTCTCTTCCTCATATGGATCAAATCCATCATTTAACAATTCAATTTCTATAGTTGCAGCAGTTTCACCTCTTCGTATAAGTTCTAAAATACAAATATATAATGCATTAATAGTTAATATAATAAACAGTTATAGAATCAGAATTACGAGATAATCTTGAACTTCTTTCTGTTAACGCAGCGTTTCCACCCAATCCGACAACTAGGGAAGTGATAATTGCACTTTTACCACTACCATTGCTACCAACAAATATATTAATTTGTTCATTGAAGTCAATAACAAAATTTTTGTGACACATAAAATTAATTAAATGAATTTTTGATATTCGTCCACCCTTTGCAATCCTGGAGGGTAATTTTCGAGTATCCAAAAGAATATTTTGAGAAGAAGAAGATTGTTGGCTTGATGATGGTTGTGTCGGCAATATTTTTCTTTTTTTTGCTGTTGGAGGAGAAATCTAAACAATAAAAATTATGCTATGCCATAAAGCGCAATTTAAAAACATAAATATGTACCTCAATATCAGTGTTGTCCGAATCACTCATTTCAAATGTTTTCTATAATCTTAAACAGTGATTTTGGATATATTTGCATGAAATGTATAATATAAATAATTACGTTTTCCGTTTAAATGCTTGTATTTTGAAGATATACAAATAAATACGTCAAACACGTGAAACAAAATAAAAACAATGGACTAGATTAGATGATTTAAAGTTTTGATGCGCCAATCAAAGGTGGCGCCCTAAACCAACATTTCAAATAAAAAGTTTGCGGTTATAAATAAATCAGGTAAAAACAAATTTAAAACTTTAATGTTAATAGACATGGGGTTCGTTAGTACAGACCAAATCGCTTGCTTTTATTGGATTCAGTGCTGGAAAATCGAAAAAGAAAATCGAGAATCTCAGCAACATAGAAAACTATATGCACGTCAACATAGACTAATCAAGGCAGATAAAAAAAACAATACCACAAGAACTATAGCCAAAGCACTGGCTTTAGAATTAATAAGCAAACTAGAAGCGAGCAACGATTGCAATATTGAATATACGGATGGATCGATTTCAGAAGAAGGTAGTTGAATAGGTATTTATGTCTAAGAAGAAGACAAAACCCTAATGTATAAAAGTCAGAAGGAATTATCAATAAAATCCCTGGAAATGTTAGGCATATCAAAGGCCATAGAATACAACAGCAAGAGCAACCTAGATATATTAACAGTCTTTAATAAACTTTAGATCTCTCAATCACTCTAAGTATAAATAAAGGATAAATCATAAACGACAAAATCAAGATAACCATAAACTGGATAACCAGTCACACAAATGTACAAGGAAACGATAGGGCAGATAAAGCAGCTAAGACAGCCTCGAGTAAAGGAATATACCTTTACCATCAAAAGTACCGGTAGAAGAAGTGATAAATGTGCACAAAAAGAAATTATATATAAGATGGAACGAGAACTTCCTACAGAGGACCGAGATAAAAGGGAGGTCTCACAGAAACAACATAAGAGGTGTGACAAAAAACAAACCCTGGTTCCATAAGAAGGGTTGGAAAGCAGGTGATATAAAAATAATTATACTAGAATCAAAACGAATCATATATTTGATAAAAGGTATTTAAAACTAATAAAGATAATCGAGAAAGACGAATGTTGCATCTGTAAGGTTACAGACAACGCGAAACACCAAATAGAAGTATGTCCCACATACAACAACATCAGACAAAAATATAAAAGCATAAGGCGTGCTATACACCTGAGCTAAACTATGCGAAATATGTTTTTAAAAAATAATGTATATAACGTAATTATAGAAAAAAACATTACGGAAACAAAACATTTAAAAAAGAAAAGAAAAACGGAAACATTACATTTTTTTTAAAAAGCTTTATTCGCATTAAAACATTACTTTTTTTAAAAATGGGATCAAGTTATACGATGGGTATAAAGTTAATGTAAGAATAAATCGCCATACATTGCTATAACGTAAATACAGCTATTAGGGTAGTATAATCGGTATGCTTAAGTCGTTAGGATAAAATATTGAGAATAGAAAAATCATACAGAAATTCGATCCAATAATCTGTAGTACTCATTCTTAGGCAGCAAACAATAATAATGAAAAAGTAAAATCAATCAACAAAAATGTTTTTTCTTTAAATATCGAAATTGACGAAACTGTGTAAAAGTCCCGGAAAGGGGTGGTGGTTGTAGTATACACGTTTTTAGGGGTTTGTATTAGTTATTTGCGATTTGCGGCTAAACTATGTACCCTCTAGTTGTAGATAATAAAAAAATCTAAAACCTTCTTACTGGACATTATTGACCATAACCACAAAATTATCGTGAAAAATGCAAAAAACCGTTTTTTATGTTTTTGATTTATAACTATCGCAAAAGTTTTTGGCTTCATCTCGGAATTTCGGAAAAATGTTGGTGCCAAACGACTATATATGATAAGCGGAGACGGGAAAAAATTTTTTTTGTATATATATATATATATATATATATATATATATATATATATATATATATATATATATATATATATATATACAGGAATACCTCGCATAGTACGACTTCGATTAGTCCGGTTTCACTATAGTACGGTTTTGAAATTTTCAAAAAAAAACATAAATGAAAAGGAAAAAAATTCCAGGGAAAAATTATTCTTAAAAAAAATAATATGTGCATACATAATACATATATAAAACTATTTTTATAAGCAAAACTCAGACAACGATGACTGTGCTGAAATGTCTTCAGAGATTTAACGTCTGAACAGCTTTCAAAAGTTATTGGAATGGTCGAAAAAGTTTCAGGTTATGTTAAGGAAGTTGATCCTAATATCGAACGTATTACAATTCGTCGAACAATAAAGGGTAGTGAACATCCGAAATTCTACGTTCACGCCATGCTACCTGGGTAACGCTAACAGAAGTAGGTTGGTGTAGTTGAGAGGGGCAGAGTAAATACTGCTTATTCTCAATGATTCTGCACCATGGCGAGTTATATTGGCACCATAAAACCAATGCAACTCAAGCGTCTGTTCTCCATGTTAGGGGCGGCTTGGAGCGGGCATCTGACTTGGATCAAGCGGCTCGCGGCTGTCTTGGATCTAGTGTAGAAAGCGTCTGTTCTCCATGTTAGGGGCGGCTTGCAGCGGGCGTCTGTCTTGGATCAAGCGGCTCGGACAGTTCAACCTCTCAAATGGTTGTTTGTGTCTAGGTTGCATAAGGAAGTTAATTATGAAGATGTTAGGAACTACATTAAAAGTAAATTTGATATTGAAGATATGGTACTAACGCAATTGAAAGCTAAAGGTGACGATGGTAACCGTGGCTATGTATCTTTTAAAATTGGTGTTTCTAGTAGCACATTTGATTTAATGCTTGCTCCTGAAGTATGGCCTGATGGTGCTCTGGTAAAAGAATCTACAAACCGTGCAAAATATGGGAACCGTTTTTTACGCCCACGCTTGACTCAAGAGGGCTTAAAGTAAATCACAACATATACGATGGTCATCAAAATGTAGGGGTTATTGGATCAAATTCTTCTGATAATTCTTATTCAACTTCACTCAAAATTTACTATCAGAATGTTAGAGGCTTACGTACAAAAACTATTCAATTTTCTTTAGCTTTAAGTGACAATGATTATGACATTGTAGTTTTAACTGAAACATAGCTTTCTCCTGATGTCTTTGATTCGGAACTTTTTTCAAGCAATTACGTAGTTTTCAGGTGTGATCGTTCATATTCTCGAGGCGGAGGTGTGCTGATTGCATTAAAATCTGACTTTATTTCCAAAAAGATTGATTTTGTATCGCCATTGGACTGTGAGGCTGTGTGGGCTAAAGTTAAAACTCCTTTAAGGAAGTTTGTGATTGGAGCTCATTACATTCCCCCCAGTTCTAATTTAATATTTTATTCTGAGCACTGTAACATCATAACGTCTATTGTTGAATCTATTGACGATAGTACAATAGTACTGGTGTTCGGCGATTTCAACTTACCGTATATATCTTGGCAAATGAATTCTAATAGCCTTCTACCTAATAATAATCTCTCTGCTCTTGAGTCTCATTTTGTAGACTCTCTAGCATCCTTAGATTTGAATCAAATTAACGGCTTATTTAATTCTCGTGGTCGGTTATTGGATTTAGTTTTTGTATCCGGGAACTTCTTTAAATCATTGTATAATTTGGAGGAATGTCATGATTGTTTGGTTAAAAACGATGAACATCATAAGTCAATTCTTCTAACAATTGATCTTGGTAATATTGAATTTGTAAGTAATGTTAAGAGTTCGTATTTAAACTTTAATAAAGGTGATTACATTAATTTAAATTTATTTTATGATGATGTTGATTGGTTAGCGCTGTTTGATTTTTGTGACTTGGATCTTGCAGTGAAGAGATTCTACGAGGTAATAGCTCTAGGAATTCAAAATTTCATTCCAATTTGTGCAAAGCGTCAACCGAAAACAAATCCATGGTCGGATAACGCGCTTCGGCGGGCCAAAAACCGTATGGATCGGTTACGGAAACAGTATACAACCCGTTTTCATTTATCTAGCTACTATGCGTTTAGAAATGCTCGGCGTGCCTTTAAAAAAATGCAACGATTAAAGTTTCGTAAATACGTAAGTAATATTGAACTTGGAATAAACAGGAATCCTAAGAAATTCTGGTCTTTCATAAATTCGAGGAGAGGCATTTCTGGTTATCCTCGATTTATGAAATTCCGATCTCAAGAGTCTGAATGTTCTTCTGTAGTAAGTGAAATGTTTTCAACGTTTTTCTCTTCAAACTTTTTACCAGTGTCTGAATCGTGTAAATTGTCTGAATCGTTATCTGTTTCCGATGATGATCAAGCTATTGCTAGCATTGGTTTCATTAGCCTTGATGTTAATCAAATTTGTGAATATCTTTGTAGCCTTAAATCTAATCATAATTCTGGTCCCGATAATCTACCTGCCATTATTTTGCGCAACTGTTCTTTTTCTCTAGCTTATCCCTTGCAATTGTTATTTAATAGATCACTTGAAGTTGGATTTGTTCCCGCTTGCTGGAAGTCTTCGTATGTCATTCCGGTGTATAAAAGTGGAGATAGATCATTAGTTGAAAACTATAGACCCATTTCTATTCTATCTGCTACCCCTAAGTTGTTCGAACGTATTGTTCGGGATATATTGTTTAAGGAGATTGGAAAGTGTGTCATTCCCCAGCAACATGGTTTTTTTCCTGGCAGATCTGCTTCTACAAATATGATTGAATTTGTTGATTTCGTTGTGAATACAATAGAAGAGGGTGAGCAGGTGGATGTAGTATTCACCGATTTTAAAAAAGCTTTTGATAGAATTTCTCACGAAATTGTAATATCTAAGTTGCGCTGCGCTGGTGTTCACTCTGCCATGCTTTTGTGGTTAGCTTCTTATCTTGAAGATAGAATACAAAAAGTGAAATTAAGGGATCGTATATCGTCTGGGATAGACGTTACTTCAGGGGTGCCACAGGGTAGTCACCTTGGACCTCTACTATTTTTAATATTTATTAATGACGTTGGTAGTTGTCTGATGCACTCAAAATTTTTGCTGTATGCAGATGATATGAAAGTATTTGTTAAAATAGTTACAGTAAATGATTGTAAGCTTCTTCAACAAGATTTAAACCGTTTTACTGTATGGTGTCAACGAAACAAATTGGAACTTAATATTGGGAAATGTCGAGTTATGAGTTTTTATCGGAAGAAAAATCCCATAAGCTACGCGTACAATTTTAACAGTACTGTTATTGAAAAAGTGAATGTGCATAAGGATCTTGGCATTCACCTTGATTGTAGCCTAAATTTTATTCAACATACTGAAACAATAATAAATAAAGCCAATGCTATGCTTGGATTTATGTTTAGAACATGTAAGGATTTCCGAGATGCTTCTACGTTTAAAACATTGTTTTTTTCTTTAGTTCGATCACAATTAGAATATTTATCTATAATTTGGAACCCACATTATGTTGCTCGAGTTAATCGTATTGAACGCATTCAACGGAAATTTAGTCGCCGAATTTGTCGTTATTGGCTTAATAATCAGGAGTATATCCCATATTTAGAACGTTGTGTTCAGCTCGATATTCTAACACTTGAACAAAGGCGTTCAATTAGCTCTGCTTGTTTCATTTTTGATTTGTTAAGTGGACATACTGACTCACCCATTCTGTTGTCTATGCTTGATATTCTTGCTAAAAATTTAAACATTCGTGACCGTGCTTTATTACAACCACGATTTCATAGAACGAATTATGGTAAAAATAATCCTCTGGATATGGCTATAAACAGGTTTAACATGTTCTACAGCGCTTTCGATTTCAACATCGGTAGAAATGAGTTTAAAACTGAAATTACTAAATTATTTAAAACATAAAATTTTATAAGTAGGTCAATTAAATTAAATTTTATTTGGTTTTAATTTTAATTATTAAATTTTAATTAGATGTTAGCAAATTATTTAAATTTTAATATGTATAGGAGGTCGGTTAAATTAAATTTTAATTTGTTTTTATTTTTATTATAAATATTTTTAGGAGTTCCAAAATGTTTAAAGCTTAAAATGTAGGTCAGTTAAATCATATTTTGTTGATCAATTGAATAAATAAATAAATAAATAAATAAATAAATAAATTACAAGAACTAAGATGGCCAGGCAGTGGAATCCATGAAACAGCGTAAGGGTGCACTCTTTATTATTGCGGTCATCAAAACGGAGGAGAATTTAGAGTTGGCTTTCTTATACACCGTCGCGTGAATCAGCATGTTATCGACTTCTGCCCAATTAATATGTGGTTATGCACACTGAGAATCCGCACGCAAAAATTCAATGTAACGATTGTCGTGTTCATGCACCTACTGAAGATAAAACAGATGATATTAAAGACCTGTTCTTCCTAGAACTCGAAGAATTCATCAATAAAATCCCGCGGCACGATATAAAAATCGTGGTAGGTGACTTTAATGCTCAAGATGGTAGGATTGCAAAACTTAAAGCACATATTGGCCCTAACAGCTTGCATCATACCAGCAACAACAACGGCTTCCGCGCAGCCGAGCTGGCTATAATGTATAATCTAGTAATTCTAAGCACTTTCTTCCATCACAAGAGAATTCACAAGGCAACATGGAAATCAAATGACGGAAGAATGGAAAATCAAATCGATCAAGTCATGATCTCTAAGAGACACTCTACAAGTATAACTGACGTTCGATCATACAGAGGTGCTGATATGGATACTGAGAAAAAGGCCGTGCGCTGGAATGTCGAAGCATTTAAACATCCGGAAACGATGAATAGATATCAGGAAATAATAACACAAAACATAGAAGAGCATGACATCTCTTCTGAGATGCCATTAAACATACAAGAAGAATGGCAAACGCTTCAATCAACCATTATAGCTGCAACACAAACTACAATCGGAAAACGACGCACAAAAACAAAACAAAAACTGCGAGAAAAATGGTTAACAAGGAACACCCGAAGCTCCCAAGCTGATTATCTATGCGCCAGGAAAGCCTCAGCAAAACTTCTACGTAAAAAGAAACGCGAAAACATGAAGAGCTGCATCAAAAACATCAACCAACATGCGGCCAACGGAAATTCAAAAAAGTGTTTTGTCAATGCACGGAATCTGACAAAAGATTTCCACCCAAGAACGACAGGGAGAGGGAGAAAAACAAACAATACAATTCATTGCTACAAAGAACTGTTGTGGAGAAACCACCAAAAATGATCCAGACATCGTTATTTCAATTTTTTGGCAAAAAAAAATTAATTAAAACATTAGAATTTAAAGTGAATTGTGTGAATTTTGTTTATCTAGTTGTTTTAACCATTTTAAATTACCTTTTTTTTGTTTGTTTAGTTATTTTTAATAAATATATGTACATTTGAATATATTACTCTCGTATTCTTTATTGAAAAACAGGAAAAAACAAATTGTATGGAACAAATTATCGTTTTTTGTATGTAGTTAGTTTCTCGATTAGTCCGGTTTCAAATAGTACGGCTAAATGGTGGAACCGATTAACCGTACTATGCGAGGTATTCCTGTATATATATATATATATATATATATATATATATATATATATATATATATATATATATATATATATATATATATATGTATATATATATGTATATATATATGTATATATATATATATATATATATATATATATATATATATATATATATATATATATATATATATATATAAATATATATATATATATATATATATATATATATATATATATATACATATATATATATATATATATATATATATATATATATATATATATATATATATATATATATATATATATATATATATATATATATATATATATATATATATATATATATATATATATATATATATATATATATTATATACATTCAAAACACGTTTTTTTATACTGTTAGAATCAGGATTTTGTTCTCTACCGAGAGGTTAAGAGCACTTAGTCCTAACTAGTGTAGTTTTTTTTCGAGATGTAGTTTTCGAGATAGAACAATTTTAAATAGTCCAAGTCCATAGTAAATAGTCCATTTCAAACAGTTTTTTGGCTTTCCTGTAAAATTTTAAAAATGTGACTTACTGTAGTTTACCTCCCACCTACAGATATATATAACGATATGAGGTATAACGGAATTTAGCGGCACTCTCACGGTCGCATTTTTTGACCTACACCAAAATAATTTTCTGTGTATGTTTCGGCAAATAATCTCTTGGACAAGTTCCTGAACTGGCCATATCCGGGTACCGGTTAAGCGGCTAGAGCCTAAAAAGTCGAATAATCTAGGGCGCTATAACTTCCGTTTGGATCATAGTATTTTAATAAAAATTTAAAAATATTGAATAATTGAACCTTTTTTATCATTTTTATCCAGATGACAACCTTGGCGTTTCAGGTTGGCGTTTCCTCAAAAATCAGCTGTTTAAAAATTTACTAAACTTTGCTGTCCTTGATCTAGCTGAAAATGGCCAAGCTCATATTTGAAAACTTTTTCTCACGTATATAAAATATATATCTTTCCAAAATTTTCAAAAAAAATTTGTTCAAATCTAAAGGTTGAGACCCTATGGCTGTTGAAATGAAAACAAACGTAAAAAGCAATGCTTTCATCATGTTTCAGTTTATGTTATTTAAATTCATCTTAACTTTTAAGCATACTTTTAAACTATAGCCTCAAAAAATTTCAGCTTTCTAACCTAAAAGGTTCCATTTTTATAAGCATTATAATGCAGCCCTTGCAAGAAAAATATCAAGCCAATTAGAAATATTATCAAAATCTCTTTTGTTTTTATTTTTTTTTACTAAGTAACCGTTTGAAAAAAACATTAAATAAGAACGCAAAAATACAACAACAAAGATGATTTTGAAATAAAACTGTTTGATGATGTTTGATTATAAATTATGTGTGATGGTATAATTGTAGTTGTGACGTAGTTCATTTGATCTTTGGTGGATTTAATATGTTATCAAAAGTAGTTTAAAGTTTAAACCAACTTAAATAAAACTGTTCCGAAATTGTATTGATGAAGTTAGTTCGGATAATGTATTTAATTTGATTCGATAATTTTTTTGAATTATTCTGTTTCTACTTAAATTTTTTATTTAAACTAATCTGACTTATCTAATTTTATTTGGACACAAAACCGTTCGACCCCGAAATCTACCTATTTCTAGTGGGGCAGGTATCCCTGGGATTTTTTTCAATAAAATCGGTGAAAATGTTTTTTTTTGTGTTTCAAACAATCTCAAATTTTTTCAAAGCGACATATTTAATTTTCGATGTTTTATGAAGAAAATTAAAAAAAAGACCTAATTTTCAATCGAAAAATTTGGTTAGGAAATTTTCGATTTTTGAACTTTACCAGTGCTCATTTTTTTCGTTGAAATCCCAACTTTAATATAGAATTAAAATATAATATTGTTTATGTACAAAAAGTTTGTTAAAAAAGCGAAAAACCGAAAAAACTACTTTCAAATCATGAAATTTCTTTTTCTTTGTTGTAAATAAACGTTTCCATTCATAAAAACGGTAATTCACATACGATACTGTGTTATACAAGTAATTTACATATACTTCACTAATCTTGGCTTCTCAAAGTCCCGAAAACATCGTTTAAACTGCAACTAAATAGGCAAAAAATTAAAAAACACAAAGGCTGTGACTGAGAAATTTTTTTTGTTATTTTCTTGTGATTCGTAAGTATTTTACCATGTCAAAGTGTTTTGATGACAAAATACAAAAATTAAAAGTAAAATAATTTCATTGAAATCGTTTTTTTCTTCCCGGGCTTCATCGCCCGAATCGAATGCTTCATCGCCAGAATCGATGAACCTTTCGATTTCTTCATGTTCATTTTCTACATCTTCAATTTCTTGGAGCTGTTCTGAATTTTCCAGTTTATTATCATCATTTTCATTATTATTATTTATTAGACAGTGGATACTCTCTTCGTCTTCGATGTCCTCGAGATTACAAAATTTTTGTATAAGAATTTTTCGGCATTAGAACACAGATCAGAACCGTGAAAATTTATGCACAAAATTGTGCACTTTAAGCCATGTTTGCGACACCCACCATATGTTATTACTGCATCCTGTTTCGCAGCTGCCGCAGATAATATTTCAATAAATTTTCGGAAATTAATTCTTGTTCTGTAAATATAGGTACGATACCATTAACGTGATGTTTCCATCCCCAATCTGTAGCTGTAAATTGATGAACAAGCCAACTTTGCCTTTGAAAATACACCCTGTAACAATGTAGCTTAACTGCTCCTTCAGTTAAAGGTAATTTTTCCGAATGAAATGATGATTTTACAGAAGCCGCTAGGTAGAGTTCCAATCCTAAATCGTGTAGAGATGTATTTATAATTTTACTTTTGTAAATAGAAGCTATTATCGGAGTGAAGCGTAGCGAAACTCCATTTTCCATGATTCGGATTGTTCGAGTCCCCGCATACTCCTTGTAAACTATTAAAGATATTAAAATGAAGTTTTGCAAGTAAGACGACATAGCCATAGATGGATAGATGATTTACAAAAAAATATTGAAAATTAGACATACCACGGAGGAATAATCACCGAAAAAACGGTTCCCATAGACTTACAATGGGAAAATTGGGAAAATTACTTGCTTCGCTCCTTTTATCAATTGCATTTTGCATTGGTTACCTAGTTTTTAATCCATTTTCGGTAATCGTTTGTTTGTCTGCATTTGTATTGTAAAAAATTTCTGCAAGATCAGGAAAATGTTTATTGGCCAATAATGATTTTATAATTTTTAATTATTAATGATTTTATAATTGTTTCAGTTAATATATTGTATTTAATAACATTTTACATATTTTTTATATATTCATTTATTATTAGATATAAGATAATAAGAACAAGACAAAAAAAATATTTACGAATCTATCGAAATATTCATTGATTCATATAAAGTAACTGATTGAATTTTTTATTTTATTATTTTAGCCATCGAATCTAATTTAAGAATTTATTTAATAATTTATTTAAATGATTAAAGTTTAATGCATTTAATAATTCATGGATTTAGCGAAAAAGTTTTTCTGTTTTATTTAAACATATTAGACGAAATCACCTAATGAATTTGATGAATGATTTAAAAGTCTAATTATCATAAAGTTGTATTGAATAAATTAAGGAATATAATTGTATGAAATAGAGATTTTTGTAACTGAATTTACATTTTATTATTAGGGCAAATTAATATACAAGGTAAATTTTCTACACCCTCACCGTGGACCACATCCATTCTTACAATTAGAAAATAGAGTATTAAGTAATTCATCAGGAGTTGGTGGTAATTTTGTTGTCATTGGCTCCAGGAGCTCATTTTGGAGCACCCAACCCCATTTTTGGGGTTCTAAATTATGTCCTAACCATTTTTGAACTTGGCAATAGACACGGTTTATATGTTGATGGGCTGCTGCACTTGTCGGTGGAAGATTACATAGCTATGAAGTTTTGTAGATTTAATGAACTGAGTATATCGAAGATGATCGAAATTATCCTCAGATTATGGAGCATTGTATATCGCTAGTAAGATCCGTATTCCATTATCGTGTAATTGTTGGACAGGGCAAATTTCTTGTATAAAAACATGAGCTAGTTCGTTGAAATTTGCAAGTTTTTCTAGTGATTTGTTGAAAGTTTTTTTCCCTTTTTTAAACAACGCAGAAGTTGTATCATATCCACTGAATGCCAGGTAAAAATAAAATATGTTTTTTGCTAGGGGATATTTGTTTAAGCTTTTTGAAGAATATATTTGTGTTTTGATTTTTCCTCTCCCAACTTTTTTAAAGAAAATGTCTTCTTGATGTGATTGAGTGCGTACTTTGTGACACTTGTGCCACTTTGTGACACTTAATATGTGTTACTTTACTTTCGCACTAATAAAACAATCTACTGTTCTTCTTAAAATCTACTTTCAATAAATTAGAATATACAATAAGTAATTCATTTAATGAATTTTTAAGTACACAAAAAAAGTATTATTAAATGAATATATAAAAAATATGTAAAATGTTATTAAATACAATATATTAACTGATAAATAATACAAAATATTCAAAATTTAAGGCAGCATTCACAGATATTCACGGTTGACCTTGCATTACAGTGCGTATGACTGAACGCTGCGCAATCACCGTCCTCTATCTCAAAAACGGTTAAGCGCATGATAAAATAGTTCGTACAAAATTTGTCACAAATTTTATTCTCTACAATATTAATAATCGATGTTAACATCATTGGAGCAATAGAAACCGAGATAATCACAAAAAACTGTTTTTTGGTACTTTTGACCTTGAATAACTTACGACGCAGACATGAGACTTTTGCGACAACTTAAAGAATGCCAAAATGAATGTATATACAAAAATTCAGCTTATTATCTCACATTCCGAGGTTGACCCCTTTTTTATGCTAAAATGACTGGACTATATGTAAATTACTTGTATAACATAGTAGCCGTGTTCGATTTGACTGAAACAACTGAAGCAACTGAAAAATTAAATGCAATTGTTGTTGTTTTTTCAGTTGTTTCAGTCAAATCGAACGCACCTAGTATCTTATGTGAATTAACGTTTTTTATGAATGCAAACGTTTATTTACAACAAAGAAAAAGAAATTCATGATTTGAAAGTAGTTTTTTTGGTTTTTAAAGAACTTTTTGTACATAAACAATATTATATTTTAATCTATATTAAAGTTGGGATTTTAATGAAAAAAATGAGCATTGGTATAGTTCAAAAATCGAAAATTTCCTAACCAAATTTTTCGATTGAAAATTAAGTCTTTTTTTTTAATTTTCTTCATAAAACATCGAAAATTAAATATTTCGCTTTAGGCCAATAGAATTACGGATTGTACGTGTTGTTGTCGGTAACAGGTCAGAAATTTTTTTAATCTCTGGGGTAGGGTACTCACATAATGTACATGCCGAGTCCACTCACCCGGCACCTGGGGACTGGAGTTATACAACAAAGTGTGCTGGAAATTTTTCTTTGCTTCCTTGTAAGCGATATAACTCGTAAATAGTGCACTTTAGGATACTGGTGACTTAGAACTTTTTTGCTCCTTAAATGTTTTTCTATAGCTTAAAATAAAAGAAAAAACAAAAATAATTTGTTTTGTAGCAAATTTTTACGAAAAATGGCGAAAAAATGCCTAAAAATTGATGTTTTTCAATTGAATTTAGTTATTTGCAAATAATTGTTTATAACACAATTGACCCCTTTATCTTGTAGCAAAAACCTCAAAAAAAAAAGTATGCTTCAGAACGTTTCATTCGGCCTGATAGTTTTTGCACAATTCCATTTTGCACTTAATGCCCCTAAAAAACTTGTTAACTTTGGGCAGGCCGCAAGGTCTGATTTTTCATCCGATCGCAATCTGCTTGACGGGAATTGAAAGGGTGTAGTGTCGGCTTTAAATAGCATCTGTGTTGCACATACCCATATTCAATATTAACAACAATTACAGTGGTTCAAAAAACCGCGAAAATTCCTTAGTTGCAAAATTAAATTTCTCAACGGATTTTCAACTTAACGAGATGCGTTTTTAAAATTTGCAAAATGCTTAGAAAACCTTAGATTTTAGAAAATAGACCTCTCTAACATGATTTGGGACATGATTACACATAAGTAGTTCATTACTTTTTCATTAAATTTATTTTTCATTAAAATAATACTCAATTATACATCGTGTCGCTACGTACGTTTTACGTATACTATACGGGACGTTTTATTTTTTCATAGAGTACGTTACAAGCAGGAGTCAGAGTAACCAATCGCGTGTTGGGTAGGCACAGACCCAGCAACTTGTGAGCACAGCAGTATCATTTTGGAGGGAAATTCTCGGTTCCTGTCGATATATGGCATACAAAATCAATGTCACAATCGTGGTTTCAAAAACAAACTGGGCCATAACTCGGTCCAAATCATGTTAGAGAGGTTTCTTTTTAAATCTTCGGTTTCCTAAGGGATTTGCAAATTTTAAAACCGCATCTCGTTAAGTGGAAAATTCGTTGAGAAATTTAATTTTGCAACTAAGGAATTTTCGCGGGTTTTTCAAACCACTGTAGTTGTTGTAAATATTGAATATGGGTATAGGCAACATAGATGCTATTTAAAGCTGACACTACACCCTTTCAATTCCCGTCAAGCAGATTGCGATCGGATGAAAAATCAGACCTTGCGGCCTGCCCAAAGTTAACAACTTTTTTAGGGGCATTAAGTGCAAAATGGAATTGTGCAAAAACTATCAAGCCGAATGAAACGTTCTGAAGCTTACTTTTTTTGTTGAGGTTTCTGCTACAAGATAAAGGGGTCAATTGTGTTATAAACAATTATTTGCAAACAACTAAATTCAATTGAAAAATACCGTTATTTAGACATTTTTTCGCAAAAATTTGCTACAAAACAAATTATTTTTGTTTTTGAAGTAAAACTTCTTTAGGCGCGTTTTAAGAATTTTGCAACGGAAGATAAAAAAACGAATATGATATTCGGCAAATATACGATACAATTCAATTATGACACACATATAAATGTCGACATATAAATGTCGGAAGTAGTCATTTGAACAGATATATAACCATATATATTCATCTCTATCATACTACAGTCTGATTTTGAATTTTAAACATATACATGCTCACAATTCCAAAAAAACTTAAGTAGAAATTTAAACACAATAAAATAAAAAAGAAACTAGAAGTAAAAAAGGCAAACGAATATTATGTTCGGCGCATACTTGCACACTATTCGATTATGTGTATTGTATTTTGTATACGCTTATTCAGTATCGTATTAAACATTAAATGAGTTGGACGTGTCGATCTTAGATTTAAATATCTAATAATATAATATTCGTAATATTTTATTGGGTTTCGTAATTTTTTAAATTTATATTTTGAATTGTTTTAGTTTTTTGAAGTAAAACTTCTTTAGGGCTAGTAGGGTTATAGTAGTCATTGTGGTCATGGTGGTCATGGTAGTCATGGTGGTAATAGTGGTCATGGTGGTCATAGTGGTAATGGTGATCACGGTGTTTACGGTGGTTATGGCGGTCATGGTGGTCATTGTGTTCATTGTGGTCATGGTGGTCATAGTGGTCATGGTGGCTATGGTGGTTATGGTGGTCACGATGGTCATGGTGGTTACGGTGGTGATGGTGGTCATGTTGGTTATGTGGTCATGGTGGTTATAGTGGTTATGGTGGTCACGGTGGTCACGGTGGTCATGGTGGTTATGGTGTTCATGTTGGTTATGGTGGTCACGGTGGTCATGGTGGTCATAGTGGTAATGGTGGTTATGGTGGCTATGGTGGTTATGGTGGTCACGATGGTCATGGTGGTTACGGTGGTCATGGTGGTCATGTTGGTTATGGTGGTCATGGTGGTTATAGTGGTTATGGTGGTCATGGTGGTAATGGTGGTCTCGGTGGTCACGGTGGTTATGGTGGTTATGGTGTTCATGTTGGTTATGGTGGTCACGGTGGTCATGGTGGTCATGGTGGTCATAGTGGTCATGGTGGTCATGGTGGTCATGGTGGTCATGGTGTTCACGGTGGTCATGATGGTCATGGTGTTCACGGTGGTCATGATGGTCATATTGTTCATGGCGGTCATGGTGGTCATGGTGGTAATGGTGGTCACGGTGGTCATGGTGGTCATGGTGTTCATGGTGGTCATGATGGTCGTGGTGGTGTCACGGTGATCATGGTGTTTAGAGTTTGCATCCCGGGCTTTCCCGGGCGGGAAAAATATTTGTGTTGATTAAATTTGTTTTGTTAAATAGCAAAATGAGTGGTGTAATCTTTGCACGCGGTTGAAATAAATTTCTTTGGCTACTGTGACAGGTATTAATAAAAAGATGAAATATAAAATAAATACGTCATATTGCAATTTAGAGTTGCATTTCATGATAATATAATTTTCAGCATGTGTAATAAAAAGTAATATTTACATAATGTGTTACAAAGTCAATTCAATTTACATAATTAACATAATTGAAATATGAAATTAGAGGTTTATGACAAATTTGCCAAATTTTTTGAAAAATGCATCAATTGTTGTACCAATTGTTAAATTAAGTGGACATGCATTCATCGTGAAATTTAATTTGTAATACGTTGTAAGACTTTGAAAAACATGTAAATATGGCTTTTTATTACACATTGTTGCAAATTATATTATCAAGAATATTAGCAAGAAACTCTAAATTTCAATATGATATATCTATTTTATTTTATATTTAATATTTTTAGTAATACCTGCTGCAGTGGCCAAAGAAGTTTTACTTCAACAGCGTGTAAAGATTACGCACTTCATTTTTTTTTTTTTATTTTAAGTTATAGAAAAACATTTAAGTAACAAAAAAGTTCTACTACACCAGTATCCTAAAGTGCACCATTTACGAGTTATATCGCTTACAAGGAAGCAAAAAAAAATTTCCTGCACACTTAGTTGCATAACTCCAGTCCCCAGGTGCCGGGCGAGTGGACTCGGCATGTCCATTATGTGAGTACCCTACCCCAGAGATTAAAAAAATTTCTGACCTGTTACGACCAACAACACGTAAGCCATATCTTTTTCCGTTATTCTATTGGCCTACTTTGAAAAAAATTGGGATTGTTTGAAACACAAAAAAGAACATTTTCACCGATTTTCATGAAAATATAAAAACTTTTGCGATAGTTAAAGTAGGGGAGCCCAAGCGGGGATTTTGAGAGATACTCGAGCGCGTCAGAAAATCATATGGGGAGAAAACTTGCACCCTGTAATGTACTCCTGCCAAATATGAACCCTTAATGTAGTGGGGTGCGTCGAGGGCAACCCGTCAGATTAGTAAAAAAAAATCAACCGTCAGAAAAACTCAAGCGCGTCAGATTAAGAGAAGGTAAGTTAAATACATCCAGAAAAGTGCATATTTCAATAATCTGACAATTTGACCGTGACATAAGGAAATAGGCGAGTCACAAAGGTGTAAAAAAAAAACGACACCTTGAAATACTCGAGCGCGATAAACTTTTTTTAATTTTGAAGGTAATCCTATCAGGATTACGGAAAACATATATTCTGACAGTTTTCATGGGGCGATTCAGGTAAAATCGTCAGTAAAAGATGGAGCGTACAGATGCTGAGAGCTGTGTATTCCCCACTCCGCGTCTCACTTCTCTCTCACTCTTTCTTTATCTCTTACTCTCTCGCACCAATTCCACTAGAGCGTCTGTTGGCATGACGCCATCTCAGCTGATCACCATAGTGTACACGTTTTTGGTGGCTGCTAGACGCTTTGATTTGTTTGTTGTATTTATAAGTTATTTTGTGAATTTCATGCACTGTTTAAAAATAAATTAAAAACACTCCAAAATCTAGTAAATGTTTGCTCGCTTAATTGCAGGAAAAATCAATTGTCAAATATTTCATATTACATTAATTGTAGTAATCGTAATTTTCAATCCAAAAGCATTAATATAACTGAGATAATCCTAGTAACATAAAACAAAATGGTAAATTATGCTTTTTAACTATTAAATTTACTACAGTTGTAGATTAAAAATACTGTTTTTGAAAAAAATTACATAGAAATAGAAACGACAAATAATTGTCACTTTAAAATTGTCAGACGAACAGTACCCCTCCATATAATTGTCAGATTATCATCCTGGAGGACGAAGACATCAAGTTGATCCCCCTGCATAAAAATCTGACGCGCTCGAGTATCTCAAGGTCACATTTTATTTTTACATTTTTCAAAATCAGCCATGACTTTTGGTCACGTTTAAATCGTCAGTCATTTAAATAGGACACTTTTTTGAGTTCACTTTACATAAGCCTTGAATATCTGACACGCTCGAATAACTTTTTTTTTTTTTGTTTTTCCACCTCTCTATACGCCCACCTCCCTTTAGTTAATCGTCAGATTTATATGTATCAGTTATTAGAAAGACAAAGCGCATATACTCTATGAATATCTGACGCGCTCGAGTATTTTTATGTGACTGTTTTTTTTTACATTTTTAAAAATTCTTACACGCTCTCCCCCCCACTAAAATGGAAAACTTGACATAAACTTTTTTCATTTTAGAACGTAAACTTCACAATCCAATAAGTCCCTATGACGCTCTAGTAACTGCAAATTTAGCATCCCGGGCTCCCCTACTATTATAAATTAAAAACAAAAAAACGGTTTTTTGCATTTTTCTCGATAATTTTGTGGTTATGGTCAATAATGTCCAGTAAAAAAGTTTTAGATTTTTTAGTATACATAGTTTAGTCGCAAATCGCAAAAAACTAATACAAACATCTAAAAACGTATATACTACAACCCCCCACCCCTTTCCGGGACTTTTACTCAGTTTCGTCGATTTTTCCTTAATTACTTAGACCATTAACTACATTTTCCGACCATTCGTACATTGCTATTGCGTATATTTCCTTAATTACTTAGACCATTAACTACATTTTCCGACCATTCGTATATTGCTAAGAATTTTTTTTTCCTTTAACAGTTAATTAAATAGAAGCAAATATGAACTTGAATTGTATAAGTACATTATAAGAACTAATTACAGAACATATGTAGATCTATGTAAACTTTGGCAATATGGGTTGAAAAAATTTACCCAGCCAAATAAATAAATAAATGGAAAACAAAAATTTCCTATTTTGACGTTTGTGGCTGGAAATGGTCGTTCTTAAACTATATTTCTTGCCTATATTTAAGCGAGCGATTTGACAGATATCAGGAGCTGGAAGATCGCTTATACCAGGAACCGTCATAATTCAGCTTCTTACTCAAGCATAAAAACAATATATGTGTTATTATGGTTTTCCATATTATTCACTGTTTGTGTGCTTTTGTCACTTTTGAATTAAAATGCAATATTTAAAAATATACTTTTTACTGTTTATTTTTAAATTTATTTATAATAATAAAACTTCCTTATAGTAACAATTTGATTTTTATTTTTTATTTTAAAGAATATCGATTTCGACTTACGTCATCCTCAGTTCTTAAATTATTATTGGAAGTTTTATTATTATAAATAAATTTAAAAATAAACAGTAAAAAGTATATTTTTAAATATTGCATTTTAATAAAAACAATAGTTTCGCCATTATAACTTGAATTGAATAAATCCGACAATGAAAAATTCTGCTGGAAAGCAAAGATTTTTTTCTTCAATTTATTGAAGTTCTTCAAAACTTCTTTATTTTTAACAATTGAGTTATAAATATTCAAATAAATATTACATATATATTTTTAATTTTCTACTCATTAATATTATAGGGTTTTTGGTTACTTTAGTTAAAAATCTCAAAAAAATAATTAATTTTAATCTACTTTAAAGCAAACAGTCTTTCATTTTGCTTGTAACAATACTTTGTGAAAATATAATAAAACAATGTTAAAATTAAAGACTATACAACAATATTTTAAATTTTGTTTTAATCAACATCATAAATTACAAGTTTCAAATTCAATAGAAATTATATGAAAATATAACAAATTATGTAAAAAAATATAAAATAAAATAAATTGAATTAGGTATATGATAAAAAACGTTGACCAATCTACAATGAATTATGAGAATATCAACTAATTATTGAGAGTTAATAAATATTTTTGACAAAAATAAACATATTTAACTAGTTTTGGATTATAATTTCGTTGAAATTTCAAATACCTTTGCATAAGCAAAACATATAAACGATCGCGATGTTTAGTTATGCATGTATATAAAATAAAAATACATTAAATTTAAATTTAAGCAATGCCTGCGCTATCATTATTGATTTCTTCTTCAACAGTTATGTAAAGACCTTCTTCTTCATATGTAGAATCATGTTTGGCCAATATTCTTAATAATGGTCGAAGTTTTAACCACCATTGTGATTTTGGGATACGATGCTCAAAATCAGTTTGTGGTATTAAATCTAAAACAGGTGTAAATCTATACTGTCGACGTATCAGCCCCAATAAGCAAGCGCTTTCATTAGTATTGGCATAGATGGTGCCATCAGGTTGTGTATTCCTTTTAAGTTGATCACATAGCCATTCAACACATTTAGCAGCCATCTTTGTACCCATGTTACGATCAAACGGTGTTGGTGAGCCACCTTGTTGCATATGACCCAAAACGTTCATCCGAGTTGAAAATAAACCTTTTCCTTCTTCCGAATATAATCGATAAATAAATTCAGTATTGTAATTTTGATTTGCCTGTTCGTTACGTAGAATTAAACCACGTTGGACACCTTCTGCCATTTTAGCGGCCATATGATATACATCTTGTTGGAGATCTTTAATGGTGAATTTCTCTTCAAAAATGTATGCGGCATCAGCACCACCAGCAAGACCTGGAAATAATTTACTATAAATTAGTACACTGAAAAAAATTCTTGCAAAAAATGTATTAAGAATAAGATAAAAATTGGTTGTTTCAACACGGCGCAAAAAAAGACTATAGAACCCAAGCTGGTTAATCCCTTTTGATGGTTATGATAAGTAGAGCGTCCCTTCTAACAACACGTCTTTTAGAAATTTTCACCCAATGATTTTCACAAGCCCCTTTGGCTGGGTTATGGTTCAGATGTACGCTATATAAGTGGAACAGCTCAGTTGCTAACGATGTATCCGTATACTTGGTGCTCTCCGTTTTAATGTAGATGTAGCTTCATCTAATAAACACGAATGCACTAACAGACAAAATACAGAGTTTTGTGAGTTTTATATAACAAACTAAAAACGGACGATAGTAGCTTAACCATTGAATTCAAGGACCAGCGGCAACTCTTGGTAAAATTTGATCACATCTGGTTAAATCCAGGCGAAGGATATATAACGGTTTCGTTACCATTGATCTAAAAATGTATGGTAAAGCCGTAGCTCACCCTTGAATGAAATGAGTTTTTCTTAGGAGAAAATTGGTTCTGAAACAGAACTGAAGTTTCTAGTGGCATCTTACACAGCAAGTAAGGAAGTGCACTAGAGCCTTCCTTTTATGGCCGACCATAAATCTAATCATATAGATAAGTTGAAAACATTATCAAAATCGGATGAAACCATCTGGTGTACCACATCAGTACCATTTGGCAAAAACTAACTTAAATATTTTCTTATCAACTACAGTGACTACGGTAA
Organism: Diogma glabrata; assembly: GCA_963693315.1. Classification (NCBI taxonomy): domain Eukaryota; kingdom Metazoa; phylum Arthropoda; class Insecta; order Diptera; family Cylindrotomidae; genus Diogma; species Diogma glabrata. The sequence continues at coordinate 252,386,249 of OY856186.1, forward strand.
TATGGTCAAACAAGAACTGGTTTTGGTTGCTTCAAAACATCTGGCTTTTCCAATCTTCTGTATCATCTGGGAGAGAAAAAACATCAACGCAAGTGTTGTGTTAATTTTTGACTATCTACTAACCAACAACGTTTGGTCCAAACCAACCAGCAGAATAAAACGAAAGTTCAAGATGTGTCTCACTTATTATATCACAAGGTAAAGGAGTAGAAGGTTTAAACGAACACTCTTTTTCAGACCACTATAGCCTTTAGGTGTCGTTTTTAGCTCGTCAGCAAAGCAACTTATAGGACGCAGAAATCTATATTCCTTTAGTGAAACTATTTTCTTTAAAGAGTATTTTCTCGAAAAATCTTCTATTGTGTTATATTCTATCGTATTCAGTAATCGTCACAATATAAACCCTGGCGAAAAAATAAAACATGATCGACAAATAAAATCCGAATACAAATTAAACGAAAGTTTAATATAAGCTCCTGAGGATAGCGTAACAGCTAAAATTAATCGGGCTACTTGTAAATAAATAAAATTCAAAAAATTTTGCGGAAAAAAACAAGTTTTAAATTGAAAATTTTTTTAAAACTATAAACGAAAGTTGTTGTTGTGCCCAATCTAATAAGAATTTAAAAGTCCACAAAACATAGTATTTCGCAAGAAACCAGCCAAAAGACTTTTGACAGTAAAATTACGTTAAATAAAGTAAATACAATAAACTCACCTGCTAATGTTGCTAAATACCCACAGTATCCTCCCATTGTTTCAATTACAAATACCCGCCGTTTGGTACCTTGTGCAGATTGACGGATACGATCACAAATTTCAGTAATTTCATTTAAGCCAGTATCAGCACCCAATGAAAACTCTGTACCAGGAACATTATTAGAAATCGTTGATGGAATGATAACGAGGGGAATACAAAACTCCTTATAATCAGCACGAGCATCAACCATTTGTCCCAACGCATGATATGCTTCAAATCCTCCAATAATCAATAACCCTTGAATTTTAAACTCTTTCATTCTTTCTGCAATTTCTTTTAAATGATTTTGTGGTAGAGTTCTTTTTGTTCCAAGAAAAGCGCCACCTTGTCCAACCCATCCCGTTACATCTGACCACCCTAATTGTTTAATACTTCCGCTAACAAAACCTTCAATACCATCTGATATTCCAAGCACGGTGTCTCCACGATAAATACAATTACGAACAAACGAACGTACAGCAGCATTCATACCACATGCAGGTGCACCAATATGCACAACAGCCAATGTATAACCTTCCTAAAATATCGATTAAATAAAATCGGATTAGTTTATTAAAAAATCTATGAAGATACTAAAACATTTACGGTTACAAAATAAAACAAACTGTTAACAAAAATATGATATAAAGTTAATGAAAAACAAAAATGAATTGTGCAAGTACAAATATTTTCGACGACCTAAAAACCAGAGGCATTATGAACAGTTTATTATAATGATTAGTAACAAGCAGCGCAAATATAACAAAGGCAAGGTTCCCTGAGTGTAGGAAATTTTTTTGGCAGCAAGGAAAATCTGAATCTTTTAACTGAACCAACAATCAGATTTGAAAAACTTATATAAATCTAGTTGACTTAGACTACCGCAAACCTTTATAATTTAGAAAAATGTAAATTATTATCATTAATATTGTATTAAATTGTTTCTTTTCTTAATATTGTATTATTAAAAACAGCAAGATTTTTCTCGGTATATTACTATATATAACCGAGTTTCTAATTCTCATTCCTATTTAAATAAACCAGACAATTATCCCATTCAGTATTCGCAACACGTTATCAAATTTCACATGGATCTGTTCCCACGCTAGCAGAAGAAACTTTTTTGGTATGAAAGTTCAAAATTGCTGTATAAGTGTTGAAGATGATCATTACGATTTACGTCCAAAAACTCTATACCACTATAATTCCTTAGAAAATTAGGATTTAATTTAGGATTGGAGAGTTAAACTTGGTCTACCAAGCACATTTTAAAGAAAGCATTTTACCGTTATTAATTTTCCATTTTCACCTGATTTGACATATTGCCCCGTTATTCGTTTAGTGCTGAAGCAATCATAGTATATTGGAAGTAAAATTTAAAGTGACGAAAAACTGTTTTTAGCAACATAAACACGAATGCCTTACTTTAAAGTGAGGTTCTCCCAAAATTTCTTTAGTGTGATCGATTTAGATCTCAAAAACCACTCGTTCTCAAATGACACGGAATACTATATATTATAGCTAGGTAGTACGAACGCGTTTTCTAAAAAAAAGTGAAGTTGGGTTGAAAAAAGCATTTCACGCTAATTATACAGAATAGTTTGTGTAACCAATACACAAAATTTAATCGAAATATTGTTGATTATATCAATTTAAGAAATTTAAATCTAAACTAGAGCACGCCATCTTCATTAAAGACTTATACCACGTTTACAGCGATATAGAAAATTAGTAAATGTAATTTAAATTTGTGCTGTAAACACTTGTTATTTTCAGAACTTGCCACTAATTTTTTATTTTGATTTTGCACCTATTGATTTATTTTTAATTTAATATTTGACGCTGTAAACACCATTGCAAATAAATTTCTACACCGTCTCCATTTCCTTACAATTTTAAATCAAAGTTTTATTTATTTATTTTTTTTTATTTATTAATTAATTTATTTATTTATTTATGAGAGAAGAAAAAATTTTTATAATAGAAGAAGTTTTTAACTTTAAGTAAGATGTTTCGAGGAAAAATGAAATAGTATCTCTTAAGAAGCATCTCCGATCTGATGTTGATTTCCTGTCAGAAATCGTGTGCATAACAGATATAAATGGATCACTAACTGAAAATGGTACAGAAGTGGTCTTCTTTAAAAATTAAAATTTTGAATAATGGTGTCTACTGATCCAATATTCTATAGAATCACCCGAACATTTATTTGTTTCAAATTTTTATAACCTTGTGTCCTGATATTCAATGTTGGTAAAACTCGGTATATGAAGTTTTTGTAAAGATTCTAATAATTTTGTATACCAGTTTGCGGTTTATCCCTTTCGGTTAGATGTTTTTGTTGCGTTTTCTACATCGCTAGGCTATAGTTAGGAAGCGATGCTTTTGTTAAGGTTTTCAGATAAGAAAGAACTGATCAATACAAGGTGTTGCGAATAATGCATTAGCTTTGATGAGTAATGTAAAAATTTACATTAATCATTCCTTTTTAATCAGTAATGAAAGTATTGCCTATTAAATTTTTAACAAGGAATGGAAGTATTTCCCGTTCACAATTATCTTTTTAATGCGTAGTGAATTTTAGAATGACTTTTACTTTTTTTATGAGCAATAGAATTCTTTTTCAATAACCATTTGGAGTTATGACAGTACTTTGGCAATAGTTGTATTTTTTAAACAAATAATGGAATTGTAGCTATAAATTTTATATTTTTTTTAGTTTTTTTTGATTTGCAATTTAATTTGAATCTTTTATCTGTAAATTATGTGGAATTTAATCGTTGATGAAGACAGTGCGTCACATGATCAAGAAATATGCCACTATCTAGGATTTATTGTTTAGTTATCCAATTTTAAAAAAAAAAACAAAAATAACAAAAAAAATTCGTACATCGACACCTCAGAATGTGGTAGTGGGTACTATGTAGGTCTTGTAATTTTCTATTACAAAACACATTTTAATTACAAAACTAATCACTAAATGCTCGTTAAAAAAGTAACAGTTAATGGAAAATACTTTCTAAATGAAAAAAGTAAAAGTTAATAAAAACTCACGTTACCCCTCTTTGCAAAAGAAATGGTTGTAAATTTGTATTAATAATTAATTTAACTTTTTGCATTATTCCATAAAAAAGCAGCAGTTAGTATAAATTTTTACATTAATATTTTCGCAACCCTGCAATTAATTAAGTTTTTGGGTATAATAAACATACCCAACCCCCGGTGGGGTTTAAGATTTTTGAGGGACTAAAAATAATTCTGCACCCCAACTTTCGGTTTGCCCTTTTTGGTTAATAGTCCAGGAAAGTTAGTCAAATAAGGGCAAGTATCTCGGAATGAGAGATAGTCAGCTATAAACTTGTATAAACCTTTATTTTGGCACCCTAAATCTTGTCTCAAAACCTACTTGTGGTAGGGTGTCAGCGACTACAGAAATTCCAAGGTCAAAGGTCAAAATCGATTTTTTACACATTTATTGCAAATATCTCGTTTCCTATAGGCTCTTTGCTTTTTGTATCTTTTATAAATATTGTAGAGGATTAAATTCTCTACAACTTTTGTTAAAGCATTTTTTTATATATTGAACCATTTTTGAGATAGAGGGCAGAGCGCGCGCAGTGTTTAGCTATTTAGAGTTATTGAGATTATTGATTTTTGAAACAGCTATTGATATATCTAAACGTCAAAAAACTGCTGTTATAATAAGAGAAGATATAGATTTACTTGTCATTTTAATTGAGCGTACCATATCTCATCAACAAGAAATTTTCTTTAAAAAAGTTGGGAAATGAAAGGTAAAAACTGAAATATGCTCTTCCAAAAATTTTGATAAATATCCTCGTTCTAAAAAACACATTTTGTTTCTGCACGCAATAAGTGGTTGTGACACGACTTCTGCGCTCTTTAGAATAGGAAAAAAAACTTTTGTAAAAACACTCGAGAAACTTCCGAAATTGGGTCAAATTGCTGCAGCATTTAAAGATGAAAACTGCCCGGTTCAATCGTTATTTAAGAATGGTGTGCGAACCTTGTTGGCAATCTATAATCGGTGTGGATGTAGGAAAGCAGGGTTGCAGTGCCCTTTAGCTTGCCCAGTGTAATGGGCAAGCTTGTCTTAATGCTTCACCATATCAGTGTGATATCAATGACTTTTGATCCCGAAATCCTGGAAGAACAGACAAATGATGTTAAAGACGAGAACACAGAGGAATTTGAAATTTTACAGTGACTGGAAGACAATGATAAAGAAGAAGAAGAAAATTGAAATTAGAATTTGTAGTTCTTATTATTATTATTCAATTTTTTAAATTTCAACGTTCATCAATGTATGGAATGGTATTTTTCAATAAAAACATTAATTAAAAATTTAATTCTTTTCTTTTTATTTAGTTAGGAAGTAATTAGTATAAACCAGATTAGAATTAAAAAATAATTAAAGTATTTCCCTTAATAACTTTATAATTACACGAGTAGGTAAGTGTTAATAAATGAATAGATACTGAATTATTGAAAAAAATATTAATTATAACGTAATAATTAATAAAAAATGCAAATTATTTAGAATTATATATTTATCAATAATTAATAAACTTTATATAGCATATTTTGAATCGGGACTTTAGGTTGACCTCGAATGATACTCTAAATAGTTAAATACTGCGCGCGCTCTGCCCTCTATCTCGAAAATGGTTCAATATATAACAAAATGTTTGAACGAAAGTTGTAGAGAATTTAATCTTCTACAATATTTATACAAATACAAATAGCATAAAGCCCATAGGAAACGAGATAATTGTAAAAAATCGATTTTTTGACCTTTGACCTTGGAATTTCTGTAGTCGCGGACACCCTACGATAAGTAGGTTTTGATACAAGATTTAGGGTGCCAAAATAAAGGTTTATACAAGTTTATAGCTGACTATCTCTCATTCCGAGGTGAAACCCCTAATATTCCTGGACTATAAGTTGCGTTTGATTGACATTTATTGTAATGACTTTTCTAAAATTATAAGTAAACTACTACCTTTCGATCGTTAAAAATTTAGAAGCCTTTAAACTAAATTAAAACAAAATAATAAGAATAATTTAACACTAGAAATAACAACAATTAGAAATAAAAGTTTAAGCAATTTAAGAACCCAACCAAAAATGGGAACTCTTTAAATAATTATCCTTACCGATCCCCATAATGTATCTTGCTGATTTATTTTTAATTCGTAACCAGTGAATTATGTGTAACATATAATAAGAAAAATTATACCGATAATGGAAAAAATATAAAATTTATTAATGAATTAAAATTAAATGATTTTCAATTGTACTTATGATTAATGATAATAGTGTGTAATAATTGAGTAACAGTTTCTAGCTAAATAAACAAATTAACTTAATTTATTTAAATAATAAAAAATTTGCTATCTACTACAAACATGTTTTTTTTTTCAAAATAATTAGAATTTTTGATTTAAATTAACGGTTTGACGATGATTTAATTTTCTTTCGAAATCAGGTACCACAAAAACCCCATAGAACGGTGTTATACAATATATTGCGATAAAAGAAATATTTTGCAAACTTCTTCATAAACAGAGAAAGTAAGGCTAACTTTCTAACCTATCAGCGAGACGTTGCTATGAAAAATAGAAATAGAACAAGTGACAGTTAACTAACCAATATTATCAACCGTCGAATTTAATATTATTTTAATTAAAACAAATTCTAATCATTTAAAATAATAAACTCATATACACTCTAATAAAAATTAATAATAAATACATTTTCTTTTTTTATTAGATGAAATAAAATCGGACTCACTCTTTTAAATAACTTTTAAATTAATTTTTCAATATAAATTTTCAATTTTGTTTCCCACAATTTTCGATTGGATGGATGATTGAATAAAACAAATAGTTGTTGATTAGAAATTTTGGAACAAATTGGTTATTTTTAAACATTTAAACACATAAATTATTTACTTACAATTCCTTTTCCAGATTGATCTAATGATTCTTTTGGAGGTTTCAAGCGAGTTAACATTTTATATGTTTCTAAATTTCTTGCAAATGATCGACCACGTAGTTGAACAGCAAGTTCCCATTTTTTTTCTCGCAATGCAGCGGCTACTGCTTGAGTACGTTCAACACATTCCATTAATGGTACACGAATAGCCTTAAATAATAAATGTTTTAATTTAAATATTTGGAAATGAAAACAAATACCTACTTGATTTCCATCAAGTGATACAACAACTGGTCCAGTGGTTTCATCTGCTTCCATTAGAGCCATAACAGCTTCTGCGCCCATTCGACACCCAAGAACACGATCGAAAGCACTTGGATTACCTCCACGTTGTACATGACCTAATACGGTGATCCTTGTATCTTGATTTAATTTCTCAACAACAACTTGACGAATTTTTTCAGCAGTGATTGGATTTCCTTCACGATCAATAGCTCCTTCAGCAACAATAATAATATTCAATCGCTGTCCCGCTTTTCTTTCCTGTTTTATTTTTTGTTTGTCATAGAGTAAAATTAAAATCATGATATTAATATATGAATATTATTTTTATGTCTACCTACATAAAAATAATATTCATATTCTACATAGTTAAAACTAAATATAAATTACAGAGAAATGAAATGAATTTTATGAAAACAAATAAGTAAATCAAAAAACATAAGTATTACATAAAACAGAAAATTAAATTATTTTATAACAAGATTAGTTGAATACGTAAATAAATTTTATAATATGGTAAGCTGTAGTTTGACAAATTGATAAACTAAGGCAACATACATTCGCTAGTCGATATTAAAATCTCGAAGCACCTACTAAACAAGAGCTTGTGTTCAAACCAACCTTGATCCATCTTATATTTATCACAATAGCATAAACGTTAACTGATACAAAAAGAAATTAGTTGGTTCTACTTAGTTTACGAATGATAACTCTTAGGTAAACACATATTTCATATTTATTAGGATAATTTTACTTTTGCCGCCTCATCTATAAATTTTGATTGTTCTTGTATTCAGTTCAAAGTTGCAACTCTGGATTTCAAAATTTTTGATGCAAAATAACGGTTCCTACAGAAGAATCAAGTGGTTGCTAAGTCTTGAAATATTACTGATTCCAGGCTGAAAAAACTTAAATCTTGAGATCGATTTTATCAGGAAGCTAAAGTCTAATTAATTAATTGCTTAACACTACCGCAGTCTAATTTAAAACTAATTACATTTTCCGCAAAACCATTTCCTTATGTACAATTTTTCTTAATTTCACAAATATTCTATGTAAATCCATTCTTTACAAAGAAAGCTTTAGAAATTCTGATGAAATTAACGTCATTATTTTGGATATATTTGATTTCATGTTTTACCCCATTTTCTTCGAAAATTGTGACGTTGATTTTAGTTTTGACTTTGTTTTAGTTGCGATTCTACATAATCGCAATGAAATAGAAAGCAAAATTGTTTTCTACCTCAATTTTCTCTATACAATATTTCAAAACTAAAATCAACGTCACATTGTTTCCAAGAAAAACGGACAAAACATGAAATAAAACATAACCAAAATAATGACGTTCATTTCATCAGAATTTCTGGAGCTTTCTTTGTAAAGAATGAATTTACTAAGAATATTTGAGAAATTAAGAAAAATTGTTTACAAGGAATTCTTTTTGCGAAAACTGTAATTAGTTTTAATTTATACTGCGATTAAGTGTAATTTAATAAAAATATTTTGTGTTTTATTTCGGACGTATTATTATTATTATACAATCAACCGATGGAGTTTTTGAATCTATTGAATATTCTTGCTAAAGAATATTGTTTGCAGAACTGTTTTCCTGTTGTTGAAAAACAATAGCGGTGTTGAATACTAAATAAAACAAAAATATTGTTTGCAGAACTGTTTTCCTGTTGTTGAAAAACAATAGCGGTGTTGAATACTAAATAAAACCTTGCTTACTAATCAGTGATCGAATCCAGAAGAACGAAAGATTCCTCTAATTCGAAGGAAGATAGAGAAACGTGAGAATATTAATCTCGTGACACGTTACAATATTAATTACAATTTAATCAGATTCGTAAAGTAGCTACCAATTTTCTTAACTGCAACTATATTAATTAATTTAAAAATAATTTAATTTTCCTGTTTATATGTTCCTAAAAAATAAAATTATTACAAGATTTAAAAAGAAATCGCTTACAGAAAACATAACTTAATAAGCAAAAAATTATAATATAATAAGTTTAATAAAACAAACAAATGCAATTAAAATAAATTATAAAATTTTTTCTCATTAGCTTATTTAGTTATTAAATTGCTATATAATTTGCAAGCTCAAAGCAAACATCCTCTAAGTTTTTAAGATTTTAGTTAAATTCAGATACGTTTTCTTACTTCAAATGTATGTTTTGTTTATTTTTTTTTTGTTTGAATAGTTTTCTAGCTTTACTATATTTTACATTTATCTTTTTAAATATTATTACAAAGATGGAATAATTTGTGAAATAGTTAATTTTATTAAATTAAAACTAAAATCGGATTTAAGTTTGAACGGGAATATGACAAAGATACAAGCTGTTGCTGAAATAACCATATATTGGTTCAACCAAACTACACCATCGAAAAATAAATTTTTTTTATGTAAATAATTATAGCGACTAGAAAAATAAAATGTCTAGCATAAAAAATATAATAGAAAATTAGATTCTGGTAATCTATCGTTCATCCACTAAATGCATTTTAATCAATATAAATTATTGATTCACTCAAGAAAAATATTTATTTATTATACAATATCTAAAGCAATTGGAAAAGTAATTGAGTTTTTCTTATCCCCATATAACCGCAAAGACTATTAAATTTCTAAACATTCATAATCATAAAATATAAATCAAAATTAAATTATAAAATTAGAAATAAAAATTAAAGCTAACCCGTTATTACTAAGTCAATATATATTATATGTGTGTAGTTATAGTAAGTCATTTCTACCTGAAGTAATTTTTTACATAATTTGTCCTGCCAATTGGATACAGCTGGATCTTCAGGAATAAAAACGTAATCTGCTTCACTAGCTAATGCTGCAACAATAGCTAAATAGCTGCAAACAACAAGTATGGATGTGTAGGTAAATGCAATAATGCAAACAAAAAAAAATTATCATATAAAATTACAATCATATATTTTTGTTAGTAAAAGAATAAGAAATAATTTTTTTCCCTATAGTTTTAAAAATTATTAGTTAATATAAAAACCAGTTACTGATCTTTCACCTGATACGATTATTGCAAACAATGTGTTTTGAATAGTCTCTTAACAGTTTTTACCACTGCTTTAGTAACAGTAATTACAGTTATTCAATTTGTGCAAACTATTTACAACAAAGTCTTTATTTATCCACGAGTATGTAGTCTGTTGTTATTAAATTTTGTGAGCTACATATGGTTTGTTTAATGAGTTGTTTTATCAATATATTACATTGTTGTGCTTATGATATTTAAAAAAAGGTAACGAGCTTTGTTCACCGTTCTTTAAGTAAGACAAAATAAGTAAGCAAGTTGTGTAGCATCAAATCGATTATCATCAAGTAATAGACAATCAATATTATTTCTGGTTAATTAATTGAAATTATGGCCAATCTCTTTTGATTAACTGCTCTAGAATCGTATATTCAGGAATATAAGGAAGATAAAGTTAATAAAATGTCTGAGGCTATGGAGATGCAGATTATGGAAAGCAAAATTCTTGTTCTGAACGCCGTGTTGAGAGATCGAATGAGTGATTGTGATTTAGTCGCTATCTCGATCTGCCTATATTTTTGTGAGTTGGTTTAGCAAGACGCCTTGAGTTGTTATCAAATGTTGTTGTGGGGCCTAGGTCTTAAAAGGTACATTTGTGTTGTTGTGACATATTGAAATCCCTATAACACAACACTTTTTACTAAAAAAAATGACGTAGGAAGAAAACAATTACCGCATAAACAAACAACACTGTTGTGTCTCTGCTGATTTTCTTAAGACACAACTTGGTCTTCGAAAAATTAATCTGCAATATACCTTTAAAGAAATAGGAATTATTACACGACAATAGTGCATGAACATGGTAGGAGACAGACTCTCAGCTTTTTTTGACATTTGGGAGGTTTTTAACCAAACTACCTCGTTTCGAAATGAGCAGTAGGACTGAGTGAATAAAACGCGCAAGTTAGATAGAACGTGCGTTAGAAGATCGATCTCTGATCATTCGAGTTAAGACACCAGGTATAACTGGAACACTTAAATGAGACGGATCATCCTTGCTTTAGAATATGATGGTAAGTTCCCAAGCTAATTTTTTTGTTTTAATGAAAAGGGTTGTGTAATAGAAATTACCACTATGTTTTACAACAACATGCTTTCTTAGGTGTTCGTGGACCCTTTTTTAAACCTTTGTAGGTTGAATCCACACGAGACTATTTATTTCGCCAAATCATTCCAATTTCAGACTGTTTAGATAAAGAAATTCCACAGTCATGACGGTTTAATATGGTTTTCCACAATTTTCCATGGTTTATGTGTTTTTGTCACTTTGATAATTAATTTTACTATAAATAAAAGATTTAAAATTTTTTGGATAATTAAGTTTACTTCTTATAGTGAGTTTTTTTTTATTATTATATTTTTTTTAATAAAAGAATATTCCACGCTACGTTGGAAGAATACCGGCACAACTCAAAAATTATGAATATTGACTTTTCTGCATAAAATGATCGTAATATCATCAAATTTTTATGTGGTAAAGTGTCACAATTTAACCTCACTCGTAAAAACGGTAGGTGGCACTTATGTCGCTATTCAAAATTTGAAACTTTTCATATTCTTCGCAACAACGTCACATTTTCATTTTCTCAAAATTTCTATTTTCCGAGTTGTGCCGCTATTCTTCCAAGGTCAGTGTTGCCAGATCGCGGGATTTTTTCTCGTTTGCGGGATATTTCATATAAAACGGGAAAGCGGGTAAAACATGGAAAATGCGGGATTTTTAACATTTAATAGTAGAAGCGTTTTAAATTAAAACTGGGATTTAGTATATTGTCAAAGCCGCGATGAAATTTCTGCCTGCCTGCTGATGTTGAAATATTTCTTAAGGAGAAAAGTACGTTTCGAAAACCCCAAAGCACCACCATGTTATTTTTATTTCACGAATATTTTGACCCTGCGAAACGAAAAACAAAATCACTTGAAACTACAAGTTTGCTCTCTATGCATCCATGCATTTTAACGCATATAAAAAAAATTGGTATATTTGGCATTACTTTTTTATGTCTGAGCAGTTGTTAAACTTTAAGTATTGAAAAAGAACTATTACAATTTTAAAATTGTTTGAAAATCACGAAATCAAGACATATTTACTGTTTTTAAAAAATTGTCCTTCTCAATTTTAATAGATTTAATGCTCCACCCTCAGGGATCACTGGTCTGATTAGACCGTGATACGGGACTTGGCGAACCCGAGGTACCTGAGCTATAGTGGGCTCTAGCCTGCTATTGCAAACCGTAAACCTGTTGTCATGTCTAGCGGGAACGGGGACCTTGGCTTAGCCGCCCGGGTCGCGGGAAGGTGCTCCCTTATTAGCACCCCCTGGTGGGTACACACTAGAGAGGACTCTTGCAGGGTCAAACCACAAAAGTACCATCCTCTGGGCACCTGTCGCCCCCAGTTGTATACAGACTTCTAACAGGTATAGACGAAGGCCTGTTGGTGACCTTTATTGCGTCTAAACTCGTGGGAACAATATGGATAAATATTTTAGTAACCTTTCAAATTTTTTAAAAACTTTGTTTTCACCTGTTTATTATTTCTTACATCCTATCATGAAATATTGGCCTATGTCGTATTTTGTTATATGATAGGATTTATTGTTTAGTTACCCATTTTTAAAACAAATTATATTTTGATCAAATGACTATCACATTTGATAAAAAACTTTTTAAAATACACATCCAAAATATTTGTGGATTGAATGCCAACCGGGACGCCGTGCAACATCATCTCGAGCACGACCAACCGCATATTCTTTTTCTTACAGAAACACAAGTTTCTGAAAACTATCCCTATGACGTAACACTAAATCCCAAATATAGGCTTGAATCAGCTTTTAAACTCCATCAAGGTGTATGTGCATACATTCATGAGAGTGTTGCATATAAACGCTTTCCAAATTATGAAGTACATGGTGATGGCTACAGTACAGTAGTATTAAAGGTTTGTCTACCTGAAATTTCTTTTTTCACAATAGCTCTATACCGCTCCCCAAACAAACATAATCCAAATTTTTTTAATGACTTGACTAATGTTGTCGACGAAATTAGAGCACAATTTCAAAGTTGTGAGGTTATCGTTACCGGTGACTTCAACGTCCACAACAAATCGTGGTTGGAATTTTCCAAAATGACCGACGACAACAATGGAAGGCAGGCAGAAATATTTGCTGCATCGCACGACCTGACGCAGATTGTAAAAAGCCCAACTTTCACTCCTCGTAATGGCGGTGATAAAAGTTTTCTCTTAGACCTTTATCTCACATCTATGCCAGATATTACGAGTGTCAATGTCGATAAGGGTAGTATTGGAAATTCTGACCATTATCTAATCACATCAGTTATCAAAACTGATTTGCTACAAACTAGAGTTCCCAAATCCCGTAAAATATTTCACTTTTCAAAAATGGACACCAATGGTCTCCGAAGTTTTTTTCAAGGTTTGTCTTTGGATCGTCATTGTTTTTATACTGACGATGTAAATGTTTCTGCTCAAAACTTTACTGAAACCATTCAATTCGGTATTAACAAATTCGTTCCCTTTTCAATAATGAAACCCCAACAAAAATATTTGTTTTCGAAAGCAGCCAAATTGGCTCTTAGAAACAAACGTAGATTATTTAATATTTGGATTCATAAAAAGAACTCTGTTAATCGATCCCAATATTTAAAGGCTAATAAAATATCAAACCAGATAATCGAAAACGAAAAAGCAGAGATTGACAGAGCGAAAGCGGCAAAACTTTCGAGTATGTCAATTTCTGACAAAAGTTTTTACAGTGCCATTAATTCTTTAAATTGTGGTACTAAATCTTCTATCCCTCCTATCATTGATGGTGACTCAATCATTACTGACCCTGCAAGGAAAGCTACATTGTTCGCGGAACGCTTTGCTTCAAATTCAACAGTTTTAGAAACTCCTAAAGAAACACCCCAAACCCAGTCTTCAGGAGTTAATATGAAACAATTACATTTCAAACCCAAAATTGTCGAAAAACTTTTAAAGGGGTTAAACAACAACAAAGCTTCTGGTCTGGACAACATTCCTCCTGTTATTCTAAAAACATTTTCAAAAGAACTTGCACCAACCCTCACCAAAATATTTTATCAATCCTATAAATCTGGTATTTATCCATCCTGCTGGAAGTTGGCCAATGTCCAGCCTGTCCCAAAAAAAGGAACGAAATGTGATATTTCAAATTATAGACCAATAGCCTTACTCCCAGTCATGTCTAAAATATACGAGCACTATATTAATTCACACATATCCAAATTTTTGGAAGACAACCATTTGATATCTGACAGCCAATACGGTTTTAGAAACAAAAGATCAACAACCGATCTATTGAACTATGTGGCACATATTTGGAATAGCATACTTGAGAAAGGTGGTGAAACGTACGTAATCGCATTAGACATCTCAAAAGCATTTGATCGAATTTGGCATGCCAACTTGATCAACAAGCTCGTTGCGTACGGTTTTCATCCCGCAGTCGTGAAGTTGATTCAAAATTTTCTGTCTAACCTTTTCTGTCTCGGTATCTATAGATGGCTTTTCTTCTGAGTCCAAATTAATTAACGCTGGTGTACCCCAAGGCTCAGTTTTATCTCCCACTTTATTTTTAATTTATATCAACGAACTGTTGCAAATCACCAGTAACCCAATAAATAGTTTTGCAGATGATAGTACACTGCACAAGTCATTCGTCCCCCTATCTTCAAAGGGTAAAATGCATGAACGAATAAATCCCGTCCGGAGAGACGCTGCCATAAATGTAAACGAGGACCTAAAAAAAGTCGCCGATTGGGGTGACAAAAATTTGGTCAATTTTAATTCCACCAAAACACAGCTATTGATTGTTTCCAGATCAAAGACCGAGTTTCCCAACGATATTTCAATTAATATGTGTGACGACCAAATACGCGAATGTGAAAGCATTCGTTTATTGGGAGTCACAATATCCAATGACTTACTCTGGAACGATCATATAATGGCCATGGCAAAGAGCGCGTCAAGAAAACTCGGCCTCCTCAATAGATGTAAAAAATATTTTACTTCGCATCAATTACTCCACATTTATAAGTCCTATATTCGTCCCTGTATGGAGTATTGTTGTCAAGTTTGGGGCGCTGCATCTGTTACTATCCTGGCTCTTTTGGACTCTGTTCAAAAGCGAGCAATACGAATTGTTGGTGATCGACATTTAACATTAGGTCTTGATTCCCTGCAACATCGTCGCACTGTTGCTGATCTCATTGTTTTTTATAAATATCGTCACCAGCAGTGCTCGGATGAAATCAGGTCCATAATGCCTCAGACATATGTTTTTCCCCGTCTTACTCGTCAATCGGTGTGTGCGGGCGGTCGAACTATCGAGATTACTCACTGTCATAGTAATAGAATGCAAAGAGATTTCTTTGTGCGTACATCGTACACATGGAATGCTTTGCCCGAATCAATAGTCTCGAGTGCTTTCAATCCACAAAGATTTAAAAAAGGCGTCCACCTATACCTCAAGACGCATGTTGTTGTGGGACCTACGTCTTAAAAGGTATCTATGTGTTGTTGTGACACATTTTGTAATTCCTACTACACAACACTTATTATTAAAAAAAAAAAAAAAAAAAAATTTCATAACAGTACTTTCTCATTCCACAAGTTGTATGAAGAATCGAAAGAATAGTAATTTATTGTGCAAGTGTTTAATGCAATATTTTATTTTTCAAGGAAAAGTTTACGATCTGAGCAAGGCACGAGCGAGCATTGCAAATTTCCGAGAGAATGAAATTCATTAAACACGAACCCAATACAACGTTTTATCTTTCCGGTAGAGTAATATTTATTAATTTAAATTAAATTTGTTTAATATTTATTGATAAAACATGTAAAACGAATAAAGAAAAACAATGAATTTTATTGTATTTTTTTAAATAATTAATTCCAAACAATTATATAAATTTGTTTCAATTTCGACATCTATTTAAATATTTGGTATTTTGAAAATGAAAAGACCTAGAATGAATGACATCAAGTTTTAAAGTAATGAGAAACCAAAAAACAATCTTTTGAAAATTTAATTCAAATTAATCATAGTAGCCTTTACCCTTTTTAATATTCGAGAGAGGGACATGCGCTTCAGTTTGAATTTATTGTTTTTTATATAATCAGAGTGAAAATGTTTGTTTTTGATTTTTTTATAAAATGCAATTAAATTTTTATAAAATACAATCACATTTATTTCAGCATTGAATACAATCAAATAAATCGTTTTATTGTGTGCCGCCACATTTTCGGTATAAAAACAGAATAAAATTAACAGCTCTTTGTTTTATTCTATTACGACTAATAACGTACACAATTATAGTCGTACATAAACAGAAATAAACCCATATTTATAGTTGTCGGAAGGATAAATTTTGTATAGTTGTGGTGGTTTTTGAAGTTTTTCCAATAAATAATTGAATTTATATGGATATTTTTATGATGCTTGATGGGAATTTCGAAAGCTTGATGGGAATTTCTGAGGCATTTTTTCCTTAAAGAAACGAAAAAAATCGGGTATTTTCGATACGTCAACGGGAAATTCATTTTTAAAAATCTGGCATCACTGCAAGGTAGCGATATATATTTCGGCATTACTCCTTCTTCAGTTCTTTTTACTTAACTCTAACAATTTTACTAAAATTAGATCCTTAAATACTATTTTTACGTATTATTTATTATGTGGTCTTACAATTTATTTGTTTTTGTGTTTATTTTTTCGCTCAGTAAATTATCACCATCTTTATGTGTTTGTATATCGACCCTCCTCTTTCGAATGTTATTGATGGTTTTTAGATTGTGGTTGATGTTGATGACGGTATAATTATGTTTTTCATTTTTGAGATGTTGGACGTAAGGCGATTTGGGATTTTCCATATTTATATCACTTATGTGTTCTGCAAATCTTATTTGGAAGGACCGCCCGTTTGACCTATATAAAATTTCTAGCAATCGTTACATGTTAATTTACAAACACCTGTTTCACTATATTGGGTTTTTCAGTTTTTATTATGTTTTTTTTACTGGCTTAAATGCTGGTTATGTATTCGTTTTTTTTAAATGTTATTTGCATGATTCTGTATGTTGTTTTATTGTAGTTACATAATACTAATATATTTTTTTCCTTTATAGTTTTGTCGCTTTTTAGAGTAGTTTGGTTTTGTAAATATTTTTATTCTTATGTTTCGTGTCTATTAAACTTGTGTTATCTCTTGCTTTTTTTCTATATATTTGGCTATATATTTTATATTATTCACTTCTTCTTGATAATCTTTTTTGCTCATTGGTATTATATTTAATTTCTTGATCATGTGTTTGTATGTTGCTATTTTGTGCTGATATGGATGGTGTTAATAATTGTTTATTGTTTGATTTGTTTGGGCTTTTTAAAGATTTTAAATTCGTGTTTTGAATTGTTTTTTCTTATTGATTTGTTAGATCCAAGAAATTTATCTGCTTTGAGATTCAGTTCTACTTCTGGGTATGTTGTTTCATTACATAATAAAGTTTATTCAACTGTCTGTTAATTCCTTGGAATATAATTAAAAAATCATCTACATAACGATGCCAGTAGATTATGTTTTGCCTCAGTATATTGGTGTTGTTGAAAATGTGTTTACTTTCAAGATTGTTGAGGCATATTTCTGCTAATATTCTTGATAGTGGGCTCACGATTGGTAATCCTCGTAAAAAACAGTCAAATTAAAGCTATCAGTATTCAGCAAAAAATTTCTATCTATAATGTAATGCCAAATCATCTCTGATGAACTTGGGGGAGTTTCAATAGCACTTTTTATATTTTAAGTGAAAAGTATGACTAAATGAAACAGTCGGAGACAGTTGTACCATAGAAGGGTATTAAACAATCTTTGACATCGAGCGAGATATCACGAATTGATTTGAAACTTTTGTTCTCTAAGCTGTATTTTCTTGTTGTGTTGTACTTAGTGAGAGTACCTATCCTCAGCAATAGACTGGCATCCAAGATGAAGTCAGCAAAATTGAAATAGGCCGTAATGGAAGTAATATAAGTTTCTTATAGTGATGTTTCAGTTAAAACAATTAAAAGACGACTCAGTATAGCTATAAAATATTTGAATTATCGACTGCTAATTTTGAAGGTAGAGCCATTAGCCACATTAGTGAAAATAATAGTTGAAAATTTGAACGAGACGGTTTCTCTTTGTCTTGACAACAGAACAGTAAGATCAGTAACAATAAAGGACGCTTACCGAGTTTTGCTTAAAAGTTAGTAACAATAATACAGATGTTTTTCTTTCAAAACGTACAAAAATTAGGAGATAATAACGACAGTCAACTGAAAAATATTCACAACTTATTAATTTACGTCCAAATATTACCCACAAAACCAAAAAGTAAACAACTAAAATAAACATGGCTAAATATATAATTTACATAAATGTAAAAAATATATATTATGGAATTGGTCTCCAAGTTGGTTATTAATTAAATAATTATTAAATTTGTTGATTTAATAAAAATGTTTTATTTTTCTAACAACTTTTTATAAAATATAAAAATCAGACCGGTTTCAGATATATATAGGTGCGTTCGATTTGACTGAAACAACTGAAAAAACAACAACAATTGCATTTAATTTTTCAGTTGCTTCAGTTGTTTCAGTCAAATCGAACACGGCTATATATCTATCATCAGTGAAATTTTTTATATTTATGACAATATTATTTGAAAATTTGTTTGTTTCTAAAAATATGCATACTAAATTAAACATAAAAAGTTTTTAAAATAAAAATTGGAAAGATTAAAATTGTAAAATATGATAAGAACAAAAACAATAAAGAAAAATATTAATTTATAATTAAATTGTACAAAATATTAGAACAAAATGATAGTTGTTCATTCAAAATTAAAAATGGTGACTTCTTAGTAGGTTTATATATTTCAAACTCTTCCATTGAATCCTCTCATGGACCTTTGTTACAAAAATGTAAAACTTCAAAATTATTTTCAAAACTTGTATATGAATGATTTTCATCGACTACTAGATGTTGAGCAAAAATAGATTTTATATTTTGAATGTTTTTTCGTTTAAGTAAATGTTCTAAAAATCTGGCGATGAATTTTAAAATTGATTTATTAAAAAATATTTTGAGTGGATTCGGATTTTACAATTATGTATAAACAAAAAATAAAAAAATATTATGTTTCAGTGAAATAAAATATTATCTTTTAAGATATATGAGACGTTATATTTCAAATTAAATAAGTCCAACCGACAAAGTTCATTTTTCATAAATCGATGTTCTTGAAAGCAGAATCATATTGTTTCTGTCGTTTGAACTTATAATATTTAAAAAAAAACTTATTCTATTTTTTAGCATAATTTAAAGCCATGACATGTGGCAATTCTCCCTCACACCAACGTATCATTCAATCACAAACTTGAGCTTATGCTATACAGAACTTATTTATGTTGAGATAAACATAGATCAACAAAACTAATTGAAGAAGTATTTACATTGTTTTATAGTGTAACATGAAGTTTTAGTAAAGTGTTTTCTAGGACATAACACATTTGTAACACAACATGATTTTTTTTAGATTATTTAATTATCAATCAATCAACTTGCAAACATATGAAAATCAAATGCAATATATTAAACTACAGATCTATATACTATGAGCGAAAGTACGGATGTAATGATTTATGATTTGATGTTATACAATGAAAAATTATTGAAAAATTTGAAAAAAATATTCGTTTTCAAAAAAAGAATAATAACCAAAATATGCATCTAAACCATTATTTCAATAAATATGTAGTTGCTCATTAAGCTAACTGTTTTATAATCAAAGGATAGTTACCAATTTTAAGATAATTTTAATGTGACATTAAAACTATCATAAACAATTGGCAATTAAAGAATCTTCAATATTCTAATTTCGGTTTACTTCATACACTATAACAATAACTAAACAATTTTGAAGCACAAAAGATAATTTTTCATTGTTAGAATAATGATTTTTTGATTTCTAAAACAAAAAATGATTAAATTATTTGAATTATGATAAAAATTAAAAATTAAATAATTATCAAATTATAGATTGCAGTTTCTGCTTTTCTAATTATGTATCTTGCCTGAGATAATTGCTGACACAAATGATCAGGCCAATCTACTTTTGGAGGAGATTCTGGAATAAATATGTAATCAGCTTCAGTACATAATCCGGATACTACAGCCAAATAACTGCAACGTTTTGTTTTTAACTTTGTTATTATAAATGTCATTTGTTTATGATTTATAAATAATTATGAGTTTAAACTAAACAATTATGTATGTATATTAATTTTAAAATGTGTTACATCAAAAAACAACATACATATCTATTAAAGTATAATAGATTGTAAAAAAAGTTTTGTTTTTTAATTTAGGAGAATAAACAACTACAAAGACATTCTAATGAGGTATCAATCAGTAGAAAAAAATACAAAACCTAAAAAAACACTCCGGACTGATATCAATACTACAATCAGCTTAAATAAAGGGAAAACAACCAAAATGCAAACAATCGTAAAATAAAATTAGAAATGCAATCGCAGCGAAATTTGATTTAATAAAAAATAGTTGAATACAAATGAGTCGAAAATATGAATTGAATGGAAAAATTTGGCTGATATTCGTGGCGGCTTATTAATCTCAAAAGGATGTGTGAGTTATTTAAGTTCGAATAACTGTTTCAAATGCATCTTCATTAATCTAAAGTATATTGTACTGTTCGTGAGTTTGGGAAAGTTTATTATTTTTTTACGCTTGTTGCTTACGATTTTAGCATAAAAGAAACTTTTTGTAATATATAGTAATCTTGAGTTTATCCACGAATCTATCATTTGATTATGTTTGATAAATAATTTTGCACGTTAGATTATTTTAAATTGCTATTAGCTTCAAAAAAACGGTTCGGGTCAAAACTTGCAATCCATATGTCATGTCATATATGTACTTATTAAGTATGAGTCAAATAAATAAATAGATTCTTACATAATCGTTTAATTTGTCACCAAGAATATGGTTACTATAGCCCTATTCCGGAACGTCGTGAAATAAAAATTGAAGGCCACAGGATTTCCTTTAAGCAAAGGAAATTCCCGCTCGTAAAAATGAAAAAACATATACCGACATATGTCAAGATAGCTTTACCGTCTCATTTGTGTGACTTTAGTTGGATATATAGATTTAATTCGATTAGCCCAATTAAGTTTTAAATTCAAATTTATTAAATGCAAATAAGAAAAAACGATTACCGATTAACTCGGAACGTCTGCGATTATTTCAGTGTCTTTAATAAATCGAGAGAAAAGACATTAGCAGATTTTATTTAACTTTTATGGAATCTCACGGCACCGACAACCCCTTCTCACCTCTCTTTTTACCACTCCAACCAACCTGATATTCAATCACTTTTTTTTTGTAATTATAATTGTGTATCGCTCTAAACATTTTCACGAAAAAAATACTCATTTACTTTATCTGTAACAATACTTAAATAAACTTTAAACAAATTAGTTTGAATTTGGCCATTGTCGAAATTTTAATTTACTCATACAAACGTTTACGTCACTTATATTCATCGGCACATTCGCACAGACTCGACTTTAGAAAAACTTTAAACTTTTTTCCTTTACAATCTAATTTTCTTTGCGTTGCCAGTTTTTCTTCTTTAAAGTTTTGGAGTTGTTTTCGTTATATTCTTATTGTTTTATCTTCAAAAGCAAGTATGAATGCAACGTTTACTAAAACTCGTTTTTTACAACAAGTGGATTGCAAGATTTGACACAAAGGTTTGTAGTCATATAAAAGAGGGTAAACCAAAAGTTTATCGCACGGACAAGAACTTGAAAATTTGTTACTCGTCGTATGGCTTTATTTTTGGAGCGCAAGAAAAATATTAAACGACAGATCTCGTAATTTGTGCGGCTTTTAAAAAGCATATTTTCAGAGAAAATGCAATAGTTTATTTCTAGTTTCGAATTTTTTAAAACTTATAAATCTCGTTAACGCATATTTTTAACGAGTTCGCATATCATCTTCCTGCTTTTTTTAAATATATTTGAATGATAACCTATTATTGTAAATTATTCAACAAAATACTGTTAGTCATCAAAAATTCTTTAACTGTAAAATGTTTATAGGAAAATGACCCCAAATAGAGATTGCACTGCAATTTACAACTTACGGTAAAAATATTATTGCAATACTGTTAAAATAATTTCTGACAAGAAATGATATGACGATCACACATTTATTGAATTAAAAGATCTTACAGGTCAGTTTCTCAAATTATGGAAAGCGTAATAGCAAACAGTATCTATAGTAAATTTTAAAAAGTAATAATTTGCAAGAAAACAAATATTAAGTAATGACTAGCACTAATTTATAAACGTTTAAAAATGAACGCAAATATTGAATAAAATCCAATTACAATATACTTCAATAACAATTAAATTATTGTATTAAGAAATTTGAAAACATTTCTGTTTTTTTAATTTTAAACTCACAACTACTTTCGTTCGAATTATTGATTCAAAAAAGAAGCCGCCACATAAACTTTAATTTATAAAATTTCCAATTAAGTTGCGAAACGTTTTTTGCTGAGTATGAATATTCTTGCCTGTAATAATTTCCCACAAAGCTTTGCAGGCCAATCATTCGGTGGTGGTGATTCTGGAATAAATACATAATCTGCCTCTGATACAATTCCAGCAACAACTGATAAATAACTAAACATGGAGTGTTTCATAAATAAAATAAAATTCTTTGAAAATTTGCACGTGAAATGTTAAATTTCATTTTAAAAGGGTTTAGATTGGATAATATATGTAATTGTAATTTTAATATCTATTTTAGAATAATTTAGACAATAAACGATAACTCACCCACAATGTCTTCCCATAACTTCCATAATGAATGTTCTTTGATGAGATAATGCTGTACTCACGATCGCATCAATAGCTTCAATAATTCGATGAAGAGCTGAATCAGTTCCAATAGTCATGTCAGTTCCACAGAAATCATTATCAATAGATCCTACCATCCCAGCAATATGGAGAATACTATGTTTATTTCTTTGTTCCTTTGTAATTTTGTTTTGCGCTAGTAATTCATCAATTAATCCTAACCATTCAATACGGAATAAATTGGCACCAGTTAAAGACCCATCACCACCAATTACAACTAAATTAGTGATTCCCCTTGATATTAAATTATATGCAGCTTTTAAACGTCCTGCGCGTTCTTTGAATTCCATACATCTTGCTGAACCAATAACGGTTCCACCTCGATGGATAATACTGGAAACTGATGACCAATTTGCTTCTTGTATATTATCACCACCATCGATCATTCCTTGATAGCCTTCACGAATGAAATATGCCTTAAAGAAAACAAATAAAAACATTTATTACTAGCGTCATAACTTAAATCGATTTAAACCGGTAGCCAATATGAAAACCTAATTTGTTGTGGTGATTTTGTTTAGTTCTTAAACGGCGTAACTAACTTATACACAAAAACACGAAAAGATAATTTAACCGAGAAGGCACAACTAACCACTATTTATCATATAATATTGGTACGATTCTGACAGAATCGTTTAATTTTTACGACATGTGACAGCATTAAAATCATCATACACTGCAACTTCTCTTTTTTAAACGTAGACGGAAGTTCCAAACAAAATGTGACTATTTTTGTTGATGTTAATAATGTTAAAGAAATTTGGGTAAAACGTCCATTTTTAGGAAATTATTGGTGATAATAGGAACTCACTATTGGTGAGAGTTTTTCACGACATGTGAAAAATATATGATTTATCTCGTAAAACAAAACTCATAAGAACATGAAATGTTTATAAAACTAACCTGTTCACACAAGTCGACTCGGTAAAAAAATGTATTTTCTTAAAACCCTCACATCGCAAACCCGCAAAACAAACGAAAACAACTTTATTTATTTTTGATTTGGTGGTGAGGCTTTCTCAAGATACATTCTTTTACCTAGTCCACTGGAGCCTCATATGAAAGGGTTGTACTTAAATATTCAGTATTTATTAAATCGCTTAAAAATTCAGTATTTTAAATTTTTATACACTACAATTTTTATATAATTTTGAATAATAGCGGATTTTCATATTTTCTATCCCAGTTTAGAACACAATTACGCATCTAGTTGATCGAAAAACTTAAAAAATGTTTGAAATGTATTTTTGATAATTTTGCATGTCATTTTTTGAAATATATTATCAAAAAGAGCCTTTTCCCATGAAGTTGAATCTTATATGTGATATCTCACGTTAGCTCGTACGTCGATAACAGGGACCAAAGCACGCGGGGTCGTCACACCCGTAGATCAAAAATGATCAAATTTACGGATCAACAAAAACTTGTCCCTCCATGCGGGAAAAAATTACTTTATGAGTTTATGCTTTAAAACCGGGCGAGCGAATTTTATTCGGCCGTTTTTTATTGATGTAGTTAAAAATTGAGTTTTTCCAGTTAAAAGAGTGTAGATCTAGCTGTTTTTGATTTTGGTTAGAATTCGAGATTAATGTTTAACAACCTTAGACTATTAATAAATAAATATAGAGAGAACATAACTTTGAAATTGTATGAAGAGAGACATAACAAATGGGGATCACTGATATATCATATTCGATTTCTCTTCTCTTTTCGTCATTTTCATTTGTTATCATTTAAAACCACAAACTTTTTATTAAATTACAAATTAAAAACAATTCAATAATTTAAAACAAAAAAAAAGTTAAATGTTTTCTTTATAGTTGTGCTAATTTTTATAAAATGAATGAAAATAATTACGAAAGTAATTTAAAGTTGGCATCATTTAAATCAGATTTAAATCACTTTGACTTTTTTATTAAAGTCATTGATTTAAATCAATTTGCTTTTTTTCTATAAAACTGTTTTTTTTATAACATAAAGCATCAAATATTGTAAAATTAGTGTATATATATCCATACCAGTGTATATATATCCATACCAGTGTATATATACCAATAACTTATGACTGCATTATCGATATATAACAGTTAACGTGAATGAACGGATTTTCATAGACAAATATTTTCATTGTTTGCTCTGAATTAGTTCAAACGGATTAATCGTCAGAGACACATTTTGAAAATAAATAATTAAACAATAACAACGCACTCCAAGGTTAACCCTAATTAAGCAAGAGCAGGTTCGCCAGTCATGGTAAAAGTTGGCACAGAAAATATGATGATCATTCAAAATTTTGTAGTAATTAACTATGTACTACAAAAAACATGAAATTGATGTTCAAGTTGCACGTTTTAGTTTTCAAGAAATAGTTTCGAACAGTTAAAAATCTAGAATTGAAAAGGATGTGTTGTGATATCCACACAGGATATATGCCACCGAATCGAAAACCGATAGGAAGATCCATGGCGTTTCATGGATGGTCAAATATAAACAACCAACCTATTGTTTGCATCATTACCACTCAAAGAGAAATTGTATTAGTGGAAACATTAGACACATCGGGAACATCACATAGTAGTGAAAATTTAGACAAGCTGCTCTTACAGTTAAATAAATAAATAAAACCAATTTAATGATCAAATTATGTCGTTTGTACCCGATAATGAAAGTAACAATAAATATGCGACAAAATATCTCATGAACCTCAGATTATCTTATAATATCGTCCAGATGTGCAGCTCATATTTTAGAATCTGTTGGTTTAAGATATCCTGGTAAAACCATCATTCAAGAAGTTACAAAGGCAATTAAATATTTTAAAATTCATAATGCTCCGAGAAAGCAGGCGGATCTCTTATTCTCTATAGTGAAGATCGATGAAATTCAAACTACGATTCTCTTAATTCGCAAAAGTATCAGAAGAGAAAAAGAAAACCCTAATTTTAGCAGAAATTATTGAAAAATATACCTGAATTTTCTCGTTACACGGGGAGTTGAAGACATCAACAAAAGCGCTTAAACCTATTACAAGAGCAGTAAAAACAATAAATCAAAATTTAATTAATTATATTAATTAAACAATTATAGGACAAATTTATGAAGATAAACTCATTTTTGAAGATATAAGTTTTGTGTAATGCCATCCATCTCATTATTAGTCCCTGGGCCGAGTCAGGTAACCCAAACATGCCAAAATGTCAATTGTCGGGCTCCACCATAGCAGACACATTTTTGTCGGACAAGGTTACCTTCGTGTTCTAAAACAAATTTCAACCTCCCATAGATGAAGCATTTTTCAGAGTTTGCCGAACGAAAAAGCGACCGAATCGAGGAAAATGGCAGAACAAAAGTTTTCGGACTCGTCAAGAACAGGCGCCTCACGAAGTATAAGATATGTGGTAATCATCACATAAAATCGGCATGGGACCAGGGACTATATATTGTCTGTCTGCTTAGTCAAAAAATGAGGTTTTTTAAAGAAATTTTGTTGTCATCAGTGGAAAATAATAGGTCTATCAAATTTATGGAGGACAACTTTAATATAATTTTCATGGCAATAGTATATGGGCAATATAAGCACCTTTCGTCGAGTTGAATATTAGTACATATACGTATTAAAACGTGTATTTAAATAAAAATGCCAAAAAAGTCTGATTTAAATTAAAAAAGTCAGACCTCATTGACTTTTTTATAAAAGTCATGACTTTTCCAACCCTGAATTCGGTTGTTAACAACGCAAAGACAAATAAAAGATGTCAAGAAAAAGAAATGAAATAAAAAGAGAGATGAAGATAGCTAAAAATAAAGAAGGGTATAAGAACGAGAGTGTAGAACGAAAATGAAAGAATCAGAGAAAAGGTATCGCTTTAAAGAAAGAAAGGCTGAAGAAACTTGAATAGAAATGGTAAAGAAAACTGAAAGTTGTTGGGAGGATAAAGCTGGAGTAAAAACCTATGCGCACAAAACGAAGATATTTAAGAGGAAGATGGAAAAAGTGATAGAAAGAAATGGATTAAGCAGATGATTTGATGTATAATGAAGACCAGTACTGTGGAGATGGTCACAAATCTCGCACAGCAGTACAATTCAAACACAAAACTTCTACAATTCACCACATATTTTCTTTTTCATGGTTTTCATGGTTTCAAAAATGATGGGTGACTCACTTTTATCACAAAAATTAAAAATTACTTTAGAAAATATAAAAAATTACTTTAGATTTGAAAAAATTGCAAACTATTCAGTACAGTACAAACTGCTTCACTTAACAATGAAGTCAACTAGGGTATGCGGATGAACATTTTGGGTGACATCGTTTGTTTTATTCACCTGGTTCGATTGATACTTGGAATCATTGTTTTTGTACCTGCGAAAATTAAGCTCTGCCGCTTCATAAAATGTGTTCTCTCTCTCTCTCTGGCGTTTACATCCCATGAAGGGATTTTGCCGTCTGTGCAATAAGCTTCCAATCATCTCGTTCCATGACCAGTTGACCCCAGTTTCGACATCCTATATCACGAAGGTCTTGGATGATGTCATCACGCCAGCGTTGTCTAGGTCTTCCTCTTCGACGAACACCAGCTGGTTGTTGTTGGGACGCTTTTTTAATCATTCTATCTAATGGTGCCCTTTCTACATGACCAAACCATCTAATCCGGTTAGATTTAATGAATCCGGTTAGATTTAATGAATCCGATTACATCGCAGTCTCCAAGAAGCTGTCTGATTTCGTGATTCTTTCGGATTCTATACTGATTTTTAGCAACTTTACATGGACCATAAATTGTTTGTATGACCTTCCTCTCGAATGTTGATAAAATTCTACAATCGGAGGAAGTCAGTGTCCAGCTTTCACTTCCAAATGTAAGCACAGGTCGAATTAATGCTTTGTAAAGTGTGAGTTTACACGACCGCGAAAGATGTTTTGATCGCAGAAGTTTTGAGTATGCGTAGAAAACTCTGTATGCGGCAGAGACACGGGCTTTGATATCTGCCTGCATGTCATTTGACGATGTTATTACAGACCCGAGGTATTTGAAGTTTTCCACGCGTTCCACTTCGTAGTCGCCAGTATCCAGATTTCCGGGAGGTATGTTCTTGGATGTTGTTAACACTTTGGTTTTGCCGGTGTTGATGCATAATCCAAGTCGTTTAGCATTTCTTTCAAGCTGAGAGAGACTATCTTTAATATCGCTCGTTCTACGTCCGAGAAGCACAATATCATCTGCGTAGCCAAGAACTTGACTAGATTTATTATATATGCAGTTTTGCGTCTCAATTCGGCTTTTTCTTATCGCGTACCCCAGCGCCAAATTAAACAGTACAGGCGCGAGTGCATCACCTTTTCGAACACCTGATGTTATATCGAAAGGATCAGAGACTGACCCTTCGATTACTATTCTACAATTTGATCCCGATGTTGTGAGTTTGCACAGAGAAACAAGTTTCTCTGGGATACCAAGGCATATGAGTGCGGACCAGAGGTTGTCGCGGATGATACTATCATATGCTTGCCTGAAATCAACGTAGAGCTGGTGAATGCTGATGTTGTACTCCCAACATTTTTCCAGAATCATCCTTAATGTAAAACATTGATCTGTGGTTGAGCGGTTGGGACGAAAACCACACTGATAGTCACCGATGATAGATTCGGCGAACGGGATGAGTCGAGCAAGTACGACATTAGCTAGTATTTTATATGCAGTGTTCAACAGTGCGATGCCACGATAATTCGCACACTTTAGACGGTCACCTTTCTTATGTAGCGGAACAATGAGAGCTGTTTTCCTTTCAGTAGGTAGTTCTTCTTGGTCCCAGATTGCAAGAATCAGATCGTATATACGTGAGACCAGAGCTGCTCCTCCATTTTTAAGTAGTTCTGCGGGAATTCCATCGAAACCTGGTGATTTGCCATTTTTCAGTTTTTTTATTGCAGCTTCCACTTCCTCTATTGCTGGGTAAGGGACAAAAATCTCTTCAGTTGATGGAGCAATTGCTCGAATAGGATGAACTTCATTCGTCCTTCTTATTATTTTTGTTTCAGCATTGCGGTCATATGGAGAGTAAAAATAAAGTGTTTTGTTTAGGTCAATTAATAATAATTCTTGATTTCTTTATTATTTAACATAAACCAAAATTTATTCTTATCCGTTAATTCATGTATGTAGTTTATCGACGTTTCGATGTATTCTAAACATCATCATCAAGGATCTGTTTGTTCGAAATTATTATAAGATATTACTACTACATAAATGTTAAATTCTATAAATAGTTCTATGTTACTTACATAATCCACAAGATCTAACAGATAATTATTTTAGTTTATTTAATAAATTATTTTTTTCCAAAAATTTTTTTGTTTTTGTAAAATTATTTTACATTTTTTTGGTTTAATTTTCTTTGTGTAACTTGATTTGATTAAACTAAATAACATATTACAATTTTGAATAATTTATGGCACAAATAATTATAAAACATGCACTTAGAAGTATGATTGCTAACTAATTTAAAATTATTGAAATATTTCTATATGTAACCGATTGCTCAATGCTAATTTGTTAATGTACGGTTTATATTTTAATTGTTAATTCTTCGCCGTTTTCTGTTGGGTTGTGTGTTGTTTTCAGTGTTTATGTATTTATCAGAGAGTTTTCTTTTTTTGTTTTTGAATTTTCGTTTGTTCTCAATGTCATTTTTGATTATGTTACAGAAAAGTGGAGTTATTAGATCGGTATCTCGTTTGATGTTGTATGTGTTTTGTGTGTAGATGTGTAGGGCTTCAACTGTTAATCTTTTGGACCAATTATCCTGTCTATCTAATATACGTACGTTATTGAAGTCTGGCATATGTTGCAACTGTAGGTGGTGCTCCACAAGAGCGGTTGTTGGTGAGTCTGTGTTATGGATGGTGGTTGTTGCTCTCTTTATGTCATATTTGTGATTTTTAATTCGTTTTTCCAAATATTGTTTGGTTTGACCAACATAAGTCTGTTCGCATTTATGTCCAATTTCACCGGTACCTAGGCATGGTATTTCGTATATTACATTTGTCATTTTTGATTTATCAATCGGATCTTTTAGTTTCGAGTATAATTGTTGCATTTTTTTGTTGCATTTAAAAGCTAAATTGACGCCTGGGCATATTGTTTTAGTTATTTTGTTGATTTGGTCGGACATTCCATTAACGTATGTCATGCTTTTGAATATTTTATTGTTTGTGCTAGGCTCAGTTGGTGGAGGTGCTATACTATTGGTTATCGGGATATTAATGGTGGTATTAATTAATTTGTTAATTATTTGTGGTGGGTAATTATTCTGTATTAATGTTTTCTTGATATGTTTGATGTTTTTGTAGTGGTATTTTGATGTACTTAGTGATAAGACACGTCTTATGAAATTGTGTGCTGTGTTGATTTTTTGTGGGTGTGGGTGTTGGGAATAATAGTTTAGTATTCTATTTGACGAGGTTTCTTTTTGATACCAATCAGTTTCTATACTACCATTTTTTCCTCTAATGACTAATATATCAAGGTATGGCATTTTGTTGTTTGCTTCTATTTCTACGGTGAACTGTAGTTTGGGATGGAAAGAGTTTAGTGTATTCAGAGTGGTTGAAATTTGCGTTTTTGGTATTATGGTGAAAATATCATCAACGTATTTTACAAAGATTTTGGGTGTATATGTTAAAATGTTTAGGGTGTTACAAATTAGCCGTTGCATTATGATATCAGCGATGATCGTAGAAAGTGGGTTGCCCATGGGCATCCCAAATATTTGTTTATAATAGGTTTTGTTAAAAACAAAATAGTTCGCTTCAACCAGGCAAAATTGTAATAGGTCCATGAATAATGCTTTAGAAATTTTTGTGATATTAGTTAGATCCGTCCATCTTTCATTAATAATATCCAATGCTAGGTGCGTTGGTATGTTAGTGAAGAGAGAGATGACATCGAAGCTAACCATTAGTTCATCGGTTTGTAGTCTGATGTTATCAATTTTTTCTTTAAAACTGTAAGTGTTATTTATATTGATATTGTTATCATTAATGAGGTGATTGAGTATATTTGCTATTAATTTAGATAAACGTGCTGAAGGTGTGTCAATCGAGGCTATTACTGGTCTGACAGGTATGTTTGGTTTGTGTATTTTAGGTTGAGCATAGAGTTTGGGAGCTGTGGAGTTATAGGTGCCTAGTGATCTTCTTTCTTGTACATTTATGATTAATTCATCAAAAAGTCGTTTGATTAGTTTATTGTTTTTTTCTGTTGTAAGCTGTTAGTGGGGTCATTAGTTAGTATTTCATATGTGTTTTTATCACTAAGTAGCTCGTTCACCTTTTTATTATAGTCTAACTTTGCCATGATAACGGTTGCCTTACCTTTATCACTTGGGACTATTATTAATTCCGGATGTTGTTTAGTAAATATTTTAAATTTATGGTATATGTGGTTTATGGTGGTGTTAAGTCTATTCTTTTGTGTGTGCGTCCAAAATTTATTGTTGGAAATAATATTAGCGAATTTAGCTTTTGCAATTTCTTTGTTTTGTGCATCGTGTATACATTTTAATATTTCTTCGGTATCCGCGATGAGGTCAAACAGTGGGATGTCGTTTTCATTATGTGGTATCGCGAATTTTGGGCCTAAAGAGAGTAGCCATTTTATATCTATTGGGATGTCAATTTTAGTTAGGTTAACAAAGCTTTTTTCATCTATGTATAAGTGTAATGATTGTATTAATGTGTAGTGTAGTTTGTTAAATTTTTTAATGAGTACTTGTTTGTGGATTTTTTTAGTGTTGTCAAGGTATTGTTTTTGTTTTGTAAGAAAATTTATAGCTATATGTTCTGGCATTGTATTTATTATTTCCTCCTGTAATAAGTAGGTATTATTGTGTGCTAGTGTTAGTTTGTTGCATTTGTCTTTAATAATGACATTGAGAATTTTAATGTGAAAATTTTGTATTATATTGTTTAACTTATTGGTGTACTTACTTTTAGCATCGAGCAATTTGTTTACTTGGGTAGTGCTATTAATTATAAAATTCGGTATTATTGCATGTTTGCGGCATCTAATCAGAAAAGTTCTTGATGGTATTGATTTAGCCATCATCTTAATTTCTCTTGCGTATGCTTTAAATATGTTGGCCTTTCTTTGTCCGTAGTTTTTGCGTATGTTCTTGTAGAATTTAATCATTTTATATAGATATATTGTTAATTATGCTTTTAACGATTATAATTTATTGTTGTTTTTTGATTCGACCGTATTTTATTGTTTTCTTATTATTTTTGTTTCAGCATTGCGGTCATATGGAGAGTAAAAATAAAGTGTTTTGTTTAGGTCAATTAATAATAATTCTTGATTTCTTTATTATTTAACATAAACCAAAATTTATTCTTATCCGTTAATTCATGTATGTAGTTTATCGACGTTTCGATGTATTCTAAACATCATCATCAAGGATCTGTTTGTTCGAAATTATTATAAGATATTACTACTACATAAATGTTAAATTCTATAAATAGTTCTATGTTACTTACATAATCCACAAGATCTAACAGATAATTATTTTAGTTTATTTA
This sequence comes from Diogma glabrata, assembly GCA_963693315.1. NCBI lineage: Eukaryota > Metazoa > Arthropoda > Insecta > Diptera > Cylindrotomidae > Diogma > Diogma glabrata. The sequence continues at coordinate 252,418,919 of OY856186.1, forward strand.
ATAAATTATTTTTTTCCAAAAATTTTTTTTGTTTTTGTAAAATTATTTTACATTTTTTTGGTTTAATTTTCTTTGTGTAACTTGATTTGATTAAACTAAATAACACATTAAAAGTTGATTTGATTAAAATAAATAACATATTACAATTTTGAATAATTTATGGCACAAATAATTATAAAACATGCACTTAGAAGTATGATTGCTAACTAATTTAAAATTATTGAAATATTTCTATATGTAACCGATTGCTCAATGCTAATTTGTTAATGTACGGTTTATATTTTAATTGTTAATTCTTCGCCGTTTTCTGTTGGGTTGTGTGTTGTTTTCAGTGTTTATGTATTTATCAGAGAGTTTTCTTTTTTTTGTTTTTGAATTTTCGTTTGTTCTCAATGTCATTTTTGATTATGTTACAGAAAAGTGGAGTTATTAGATCGGTATCTCGTTTGATGTTGTATGTGTTTTGTGTGTAGATGTGTAGGGCTTCAACTGTTAATCTTTTGGACCAATTATCCTGTCTATCTAATATACGTACGTTATTGAAGTCTGGCATATGTTGCAACTGTAGGTGGTGCTCCACAAGAGCGGTTGTTGGTGAGTCTGTGTTATGGATGGTGGTTGTTGCTCTCTTTATGTCATATTTGTGATTTTTAATTCGTTTTTCCAAATATTGTTTGGTTTGACCAACATAAGTCTGTTCGCATTTATGTCCAATTTCACCGGTACCTAGGCCTAATGACCCCACTAACAGCTTACAACAGAAAAACAATAAACTAATCAAACGACTTTTTGATGAATTAATCATAAATGTACAAGAAAGAAGATCACTAGGCACCTATAACTCCACAGCTCCCAAACTCTATGCTCAACCTAAAATACACAAACCAAACATACCTGTCAGACCAGTAATAGCCTCGATTGACACACCTTCAGCACGTTTATCTAAATTAATAGCAAATATACTCAATCACCTCATTAATGATAACAATATCAATATAAATAACACTTACAGTTTTAAAGAAAAAATTGATAACATCAGACTACAAACCGATGAACTAATGGTTAGCTTCGATGTCATCTCTCTCTTCACTAACATACCAACGCACCTAGCATTGGATATTATTAATGAAAGATGGACGGATCTAACTAATATCACAAAAATTTCTAAAGCATTATTCATGGACCTATTACAATTTTGCCTGGTTGAAGCGAACTATTTTGTTTTTAACAAAACCTATTATAAACAAATATTTGGGATGCCCATGGGCAACCCACTTTCTACGATCATCGCTGATATCATAATGCAACGGCTAATTTGTAACACCCTAAACATTTTAACATATACACCCAAAATCTTTGTAAAATACGTTGATGATATTTTCACCATAATACCAAAAACGCAAATTTCAACCACTCTGAATACACTAAACTCTTTCCATCCCAAACTACAGTTCACCGTAGAAATAGAAGCAAACAACAAAATGCCATACCTTGATATATTAGTCATTAGAGGAAAAAATGGTAGTATAGAAACTGATTGGTATCAAAAAGAAACCTCGTCAAATAGAATACTAAACTATTATTCCCAACACCCACACCCACAAAAAATCAACACAGCACACAATTTCATAAGACGTGTCTTATCACTAAGTACATCAAAATACCACTACAAAAACATCAAACATATCAAGAAAACATTAATACAGAATAATTACCCACCACAAATAATTAACAAATTAATTAATACCACCATTAATATCCCGATAACCAATAGTATAGCACCTCCACCAACTGAGCCTAGCACAAACAATAAAATATTCAAAAGCATGACATACGTTAATGGAATGTCCGACCAAATCAACAAAATAACTAAAACAATATGCCCAGGCGTCAATTTAGCTTTTAAATGCAACAAAAAAATGCAACAATTATACTCGAAACTAAAAGATCCGATTGATAAATCAAAAATGACAAATGTAATATACGAAATACCATGCCTAGGTACCGGTGAAATTGGACATAAATGCGAACAGACTTATGTTGGTCAAACCAAACAATATTTGGAAAAACGAATTAAAAATCACAAATATGACATAAAGAGAGCAACAACCACCATCCATAACACAGACTCACCAACAACCGCTCTTGTGGAGCACCACCTACAGTTGCAACATATGCCAGACTTCAATAACGTACGTATATTAGATAGACAGGATAATTGGTCCAAAAGATTAACAGTTGAAGCCCTACACATCTACACACAAAACACATACAACATCAAACGAGATACCGATCTAATAACTCCACTTTTCTGTAACATAATCAAAAATGACATTGAGAACAAACGAAAATTCAAAAACAAAAAAAGAAAACTCTCTGATAAATACATAAACACTGAAAACAACACACAACCCAACAGAAAACGGCGAAGAATTAACAATTAAAATATAAACCGTACATTAACAAATTAGCATTGAGCAATCGGTTACATATAGAAATATTTCAATAATTTTAAATTAGTTAGCAATCATACTTCTAAGTGCATGTTTTATAATTATTTGTGCCATAAATTATTCAAAATTGTAATATGTTATTTATTTTAATCAAATCAACTTTTAATGTGTTATTTAGTTTAATCAAATCAAGTTACACAAAGAAAATTAAACCAAAAAAATGTAAAATAATTTTACAAAAACAAAAAAATTTTTGGAAAAAAATAATTTATTAAATAAACTAAAATAATTATCTGTTAGATCTTGTGGATTATGTAAGTAACATAGAACTATTTATAGAATTTAACATTTATGTAGTAGTAATATCTTATAATAATTTCGAACAAACAGATCCTTGATGATGATGTTTAGAATACATCGAAACGTCGATAAACTACATACATGAATTAACGGATAAGAATAAATTTTGGTTTATGTTAAATAATAAAGAAATCAAGAATTATTATTAATTGACCTAAACAAAACACTTTATTTTTACTCTCCATATGACCGCAATGCTGAAACAAAAATAATAAGAAAACAATAAAATACGGTCGAATCAAAAAACAACAATAAATTATAATCGTTAAAAGCATAATTAACAATATATCTATATAAAATGATTAAATTCTACAAGAACATACGCAAAAACTACGGACAAAGAAAGGCCAACATATTTAAAGCATACGCAAGAGAAATTAAGATGATGGCTAAATCAATACCATCAAGAACTTTTCTGATTAGATGCCGCAAACATGCAATAATACCGAATTTTATAATTAATAGCACTACCCAAGTAAACAAATTGCTCGATGCTAAAAGTAAGTACACCAATAAGTTAAACAATATAATACAAAATTTTCACATTAAAATTCTCAATGTCATTATTAAAGACAAATGCAACAAACTAACACTAGCACACAATAATACCTACTTATTACAGGAGGAAATAATAAATACAATGCCAGAACATATAGCTATAAATTTTCTTACAAAACAAAAACAATACCTTGACAACACTAAAAAAATCCACAAACAAGTACTCATTAAAAAATTTAACAAACTACACTACACATTAATACAATCATTACACTTATACATAGATGAAAAAAGCTTTGTTAACCTAACTAAAATTGACATCCCAATAGATATAAAATGGCTACTCTCTTTAGGCCCAAAATTCGCGATACCACATAATGAAAACGACATCCCACTGTTTGACCTCATCGCGGATACCGAAGAAATATTAAAATGTATACACGATGCACAAAACAAAGAAATTGCAAAAGCTAAATTCGCTAATATTATTTCCAACAATAAATTTTGGACGCACACACAAAAGAATAGACTTAACACCACCATAAACCACATATACCATAAATTTAAAATATTTACTAAACAACATCCGGAATTAATAATAGTCCCAAGTGATAAAGGTAAGGCAACCGTTATCATGGCAAAGTTAGACTATAATAAAAAGGTGAACGAGCTACTTAGTGATAAAAACACATATGAAATACTAACTAATGACCCCACTAACAGCTTACAACAGAAAAACAATAAACTAATCAAACGACTTTTTGATGAATTAATCATAAATGTACAAGAAAGAAGATCACTAGGCACCTATAACTCCACAGCTCCCAAACTCTATGCTCAACCTAAAATACACAAACCAAACATACCTGTCAGACCAGTAATAGCCTCGATTGACACACCTTCAGCACGTTTATCTAAATTAATAGCAAATATACTCAATCACCTCATTAATGATAACAATATCAATATAAATAACACTTACAGTTTTAAAGAAAAAATTGATAACATCAGACTACAAACCGATGAACTAATGGTTAGCTTCGATGTCATCTCTCTCTTCACTAACATACCAACGCACCTAGCATTGGATATTATTAATGAAAGATGGACGGATCTAACTAATATCACAAAAATTTCTAAAGCATTATTCATGGACCTATTACAATTTTGCCTGGTTGAAGCGAACTATTTTGTTTTTAACAAAACCTATTATAAACAAATATTTGGGATGCCCATGGGCAACCCACTTTCTACGATCATCGCTGATATCATAATGCAACGGCTAATTTGTAACACCCTAAACATTTTAACATATACACCCAAAATCTTTGTAAAATACGTTGATAATATTTTCACCATAATACCAAAAACGCAAATTTCAACCACTCTGAATACACTAAACTCTTTCCATCCCAAACTACAGTTCACCGTAGAAATAGAAGCAAACAACAAAATGCCATACCTTGATATATTAGTCATTAGAGGAAAAAATGGTAGTATAGAAACTGATTGGTATCAAAAAGAAACCTCGTCAAATAGAATACTAAACTATTATTCCCAACACCCACACCCACAAAAAATCAACACAGCACACAATTTCATAAGACGTGTCTTATCACTAAGTACATCAAAATACCACTACAAAAACATCAAACATATCAAGAAAACATTAATACAGAATAATTACCCACCACAAATAATTAACAAATTAATTAATACCACCATTAATATCCCGATAACCAATAGTATAGCACCTCCACCAACTGAGCCTAGCACAAACAATAAAATATTCAAAAGCATGACATACGTTAATGGAATGTCCGACCAAATCAACAAAATAACTAAAACAATATGCCCAGGCGTCAATTTAGCTTTTAAATGCAACAAAAAAATGCAACAATTATACTCGAAACTAAAAGATCCGATTGATAAATCAAAAATGACAAATGTAATATACGAAATACCATGCCTAGGTACCGGTGAAATTGGACATAAATGCGAACAGACTTATGTTGGTCAAACCAAACAATATTTGGAAAAACGAATTAAAAATCACAAATATGACATAAAGAGAGCAACAACCACCATCCATAACACAGACTCACCAACAACCGCTCTTGTGGAGCACCACCTACAGTTGCAACATATGCCAGACTTCAATAACGTACGTATATTAGATAGACAGGATAATTGGTCCAAAAGATTAACAGTTGAAGCCCTACACATCTACACACAAAACACATACAACATCAAACGAGATACCGATCTAATAACTCCACTTTTCTGTAACATAATCAAAAATGACATTGAGAACAAACGAAAATTCAAAAACAAAAAAAGAAAACTCTCTGATAAATACATAAACACTGAAAACAACACACAACCCAACAGAAAACGGCGAAGAATTAACAATTAAAATATAAACCGTACATTAACAAATTAGCATTGAGCAATCGGTTACATATAGAAATATTTCAATAATTTTAAATTAGTTAGCAATCATACTTCTAAGTGCATGTTTTATAATTATTTGTGCCATAAATTATTCAAAATTGTAATATGTTATTTATTTTAATCAAATCAACTTTTAATGTGTTATTTAGTTTAATCAAATCAAGTTACACAAAGAAAATTAAACCAAAAAAATGTAAAATAATTTTACAAAAACAAAAAAATTTTTGGAAAAAAATAATTTATTAAATAAACTAAAATAATTATCTGTTAGATCTTGTGGATTATGTAAGTAACATAGAACTATTTATAGAATTTAACATTTATGTAGTAGTAATATCTTATAATAATTTCGAACAAACAGATCCTTGATGATGATGTTTAGAATACATCGAAACGTCGATAAACTACATACATGAATTAACGGATAAGAATAAATTTTGGTTTATGTTAAATAATAAAGAAATCAAGAATTATTATTAATTGACCTAAACAAAACACTTTATTTTTACTCTCCATATGACCGCAATGCTGAAACAAAAATAATAAGAAAACAATAAAATACGGTCGAATCAAAAAACAACAATAAATTCATTCGTCCTATTCAGTAGGTCTTGAAAGTGGGATCGCCACACTGCCAGCACATCACGTTCACTTGTTGTAAGTTCATTATTTTCATTTTTGATGGCTGTAGATCTTGGGTGGAAATCTTTTGTCAGATTCCGTGCATTGGCAAAGCACTCTTTTGAATTTCCGTTAGCCGCATGTTGGTTGATGTCTTCAATGCAGCTCTTCATGTGTTCGCGTTTCTTTTTCCGTAGAAGTTTTGTTGAGGCTTTCCTGGCGTATAGATAATCAGATTGGGAGCTTCGGGTGTTCCTTGTTAACCATTTTTCTCGCAGTTTTTGTTTATGTTCAACGGATTGGCGGCACTCGTCGTCGAACCATTCGTTGTGTGATTTCGGTGGCCGCTTTTCGATTGTAGTTTGTGCTGCGGCTATAATGGTTGATTGAAGCGTTTGCCATTCTTCTTGTATGTTTAATGGCATCTCAGAAGAGATGTCATGCTCTTCTATGTTTTGTGTTATTATTTCCTGATATCTGTTCAGCGTTTCCGGATGTTTAAATGCATCGACGTTCCAGCGCACGGTCTTTTTTGCTTGTCTATTAAATGTAGATGACAACTTGCACTTGTACTTAAAGATGACAAGCATATGATCAGTGTCCATATCAGCACCTCTGTATGATCGAACGTCAGTTACACTTGTGGAGTATCTCTTAGAGATCATGACGTGATCGATTTGATTTTCCGTTCTTCCCAGGGCTCCCGTTTTAAAGTCAGATTGAAAAAAATGGAAAAAATGGAAATTTTTCGCTAAAAAAATGGAAAAAATGGAAAAAAATGGAAAACAAACAATTTAAAATGTGTAATACATAGGGTATCTTAGAACATTACGGTAAAAAAATTCCCTGTTTTTTCAGGTTATCCTGACTCGGTTTTTAATTTTTTCAGAAAATGTTTAAACTACACTATTTTATAATTGATAGAAAAATTAATAAAAATGTACATTTATTCATTTGTTAACACTTTTAATCGTTAATATAACAAAAACCTTGACTCGAAAATTTCAGATTGAATGATTCTCGTACATATTGTTTTTAAAATTGAAATAAAATGAATTGTTAAATTATTTTTATGAAGAAATGGAACTAAAAGATTATTTGATTGAATCTGTACAAAATAGTTGCACCTCATAAGTAAACAATGAATGAACCAATAGGTGAATGTAAAAACATTCGTTTATTGGGTGTCACAGTTTCAAATGACCTACTCTGGAACGATCATGTAATGGCGATGGCAAAAAGCGCGTCTAAAAAACTCGGCCTCCTAAATAGATGCAAAAAATTTTTCACTCCATACCAATTGCTCCATGTTTATAAGTCCTATATTCGTCCCTGTATGGAGTACTGCTGTCAAGTTTGGGGTGCTGCCTCTGTTTCCATCTTGGCCCTCTTGGACTCTGTTCAAAAGCGAGCTATACGAATTGTAGGTGATCGAACTTTGACATCACAACTTGATTCCCTACAACATCGTCGCACTGTTGCTGACCTCGTTGTTTTTTACAAATATCGTCATCAGCAGTGCTCAGATGAAATCAGCGGCATCATGCCTCAAACTTATTCTTACCCCCGTTCCACTCGGCAATCGGCTGCCGCAACCAGTGAAACGGTAAAGATCCCGCGCTGTCATACTGGCAGATCGCAGAGAGACTTCTTTGTCCGAACTGCGTACAAATGGAATAGTTTGCCGGAACACTTAGTCTCAGGTGGCTTCAACCCACAGATGTTTAAAAAAAGCGTTAATCTACACCTCAGAACGCCAGTTGTTGTGGGACCCAGGTCTAGACCTAGGTCTTAAAAGGTATTTATGTGTTGTTGTGACACATATTCTAAACCCTATTACACAACACATTTTATTAAAAAAAAAAAAAAAAAAATATAAAAACAGATAATTTTTAATCCAGTAGTTCATCTTTAAGTGTTTCAGAAACTAAATTTTTAGTTTTAGTAACTTCATTAACATATTTCTTAAAACCAGGTGAGAGTAAAGAGGCTTGTTCAACCATTTTGAACAAAGTTTCGTGAGGAATATTTTAATATTTTTAATATATAATATTTTTCATCGGCCTTTCGACTAGGAGCATTTAAAGTAAGCAAATAAATTATAAGCGAATCAGACTATACAAATTCAACCACAGATCAATTCGTTGCTTTAACTCCAGCGTTAAATGCATTACTAATTTTACGTAAGCCGCAGCTGCCCAGATTCAGAATTTCTTTATTACTCGAATCATGTGTTAAGTCCACCTTTAGATGTCAAATAGATTTTAAGTTAACATTAGTTCCGTTCATCGAAACTTGAATCCAAGTATTGGTTCATGGGATATATAATATGAAAGTTTCTTACAAATTTTCGGCAGCAGTATGTCCCAAATAGATTGATATTAAACATCTAATCGTTCATGATTTGTTTTTATCACCATTCTATATACCATCATTCTTACAATATCAATTTGCTGCTTTAGACTCTCATGCAAATAAGTTACAGCAAAATATATTTTTTGTATTGAATCGATTCAGTTCGATATAATTATTAATTCTATATATCATTGTACCAGTACCTTGGAATTTAGTTAGTTTTAATTTTCGTTCAATTTCACTGACCGAAAACATTGTCTTCATCATAGAAACCCTAATTACAAAGATCATATACCACAATGTAACACCGTCTGTTAAAAAAAAATTTCATCGTGTTGGACAAAGCGAGGCACTTGTGAATAAATAGGTCACGACAAGTGGCATACAGCTATAAACTTTTTATTTATAAACTGTTCCTAATAGGAACGATATTCTTTTTAGTATTTTTCTGGTGAAAATTTATGTTTTTAATTATGAATAATTTATTTAAATCTAGCATAAGTTGATCAATATAACACGTAGGCTTTCTATCGTCTTGGACTTTACACAGTTCGGAGTTTACTAGCTTGCAGTTTCACACCTGCATATTATACGAAGTGAAAGTAATAACTGCAAGTCTGGTTTACCATCATCATCATGAACCGTACTCCAATAGGAAGCATATGGAAATATATTACGGAAGCTTTTTAAAATACATTTCTTTGCACATTTTGTTCTCATTTACACATTTAGTGGTTGCAATCGGCACATTAAGTGGTCGCCGAATTACAATAACATATTATTGTATGTGCAATAGTATTGCAAACCTCATGGATAATTTTTTTAATAATTAAATAATTAGAAAAATACTAAGATCCATTTTATGTTTCCCAAACCTTCACCGTAAATCGAACGCAGGTGTTTTGTGTTAAAAGAAAAGCGTGTTAACACTTGAACCACTTCTGTTATTTGGATTTAATAATTGTTCATATTATATAATCATGTAGTATAGTTGTAATTGAAGCCATTTTGAAAACATTTTTTGTTAATCGATTTCACCAGTATACGAAATGAGAAAAGAAGGAATTGGTATAAATAGATGTTTCCACATATGAGACCTCTAAGGTATGCTTATAAGAATGCCAAGATTGGCTTGTGGCTCGTGAAGTTCTATTAAGTGATTAATTTCTTTAGAGCATAGCGTAGTATAAAGTAAATGCTCCAACAACTCTTGTATGATGCAGCGAATCTACCTGATGATACTGGATCATCAATTGGCTTCAACACGCCTATGAACTCTGTCGACAAAATTTAGATGTTTCTGGTATACTGCAACCCATAAATTGGGGTAGAATTCGTGGATTGGTCGTATAAATTCTTTATACATCGTAGTTATTTCAGATAGAGACAAAAATTTGACTACAACGTACGAAGCAAAGTCGTTGGGACTCTAATTTCGCCACAGAACAAACGTAATCATGCCATTTTCGTTTGTGGTTGATATTAGTACGAAATACTTAAGTGCAGGTGAGTTTAATAAGGCTAGTCTGGAAAACTTTTCAATACCGGAGCTATAGAGTGAGGTTTTGTAGGACTAGAATTAAATGTGATAAGGTTCCGAATTGATTCAAGATCTAGATTTTGGTCCAGAATTGATTCAAGATCCAAGGATTGAACCATTTTTCTACGAGTATAATTAGCAGTTAGACTAGATGGCTGTTTCTTCTTTTCTTCTTCATTCTCTTAATATATGAATCTTAAATAGAACTTCGGAAGAGCTATATATTGGGTTTGTGGTGCTAGATAACAAACCGTTAAAAAAGATCAGAAAAAGAGGTGGCGAAAGAACCGAACCCTGATTAATGCAGGCTTGAATTGAGAAATTATCCGAAACAACACCAACTACTAAGAGATCTCTGGGATAAAAAGACTAAAAATAATATTAATTTGTTGATAAGAGCCGATGCCAAACTCTATCAAACGCCTTGGATATATCAAGGGAAATGTTATGAGACTCACCAAAGTCATGTATTGCTTCACCCTATTTCTCCGTGAGGACTGGATTAGGTGCAGTGGTGAAGATTTTATCAATTGTGTCTTTAAGAGAATTAAACGCATCCAATGGGGTGATTATGGTGGTAAGGATAACTACGGTGTAATTAACACAAATAGATGTCATGTTTATTTGCGATGACTTTGAGACAGATAAAGAAGAATACAGAAATACTACTTGTTTCATACTGGGGGAGCTTTGTATGTTTAAAATCCTTGTGTATATATGTATATCATTACAACACGGTGTTTAAAAATGCAAGCTCGGAGAATGATTTTACATTATTGATATTTGAAACTTGTGTTTCACCTAGCTCAAGTAAATGAGGTTTGTTTGGGTTGAGATCGTATTGGATGCCAAGAAAGTTTTTTGAGATACCAAGGATGTTAATGATATCGATTACGAAGCTAAATAATGGCTAAATAAACAGATTAATAGGAGAAATAACAAATACCAAAACCAGAAGGAAGAAATAGAGTAACACAACAAAGGCCACAAAGATTCGTTCGTTCAGAAAATAAAAGGTACTTCAAAAAAAATGAGGTTGGGGGTTGTGTACAATTATTTCTCAACAAGTGTACAAGCATTTCTCAACGTTTTGGATCATAACCAGTCTAACTGGGCAAACAAAAATGTCCGTCTGTATGTCATTAAAATGTTTTAGGGAAAATTGAAAACGATAGATATTTCAGTTTTCATCAATCACTATCACCAATCACCACAGACCAACGTTTTTGACATATCGGAGTAGGAGGTTTTAAGTCCATATTTTATAAATACTTTGAGATTGTTTATCGAAATTTATGATATTTAATGAAATCTTCGGGTTTGCATTAGATTTATTCGGGTTTATGTTTTGTAGTAGTTGGCAACCCAACCCTATATTCTAATATAAATGTCCATGCAAAATTACATTTGTCTGCAGGTTAACAGAACAATATTTTAATTTAAATTTTCAGCGTTTTTTATAGTAAATAAGGTACTTTTTGTCGACTTTGTCGGTGTTTTTGGATGCCAACGTTTCGGTAGCGGCTTTTGCTCTTTATATATTAAGGCAAAATTAACAAAACTGGTGTTGGACAGAGCAAAGAAACAATTTTCATTTTCTTTCACTTTCAAAACGACAGCATCTAAAAAAACACCAAAAGTGCTTAAAATTTAATTATTATTCTGTTAACTTGTAAACAAAGATAATGTTACATGGACATCTATATTAGAATTAAAACTATGTTTATAACTTTTAATTACCATATTAATGTACATAAACATTAGCTGCATTTCATGAAACAGTGTGATCCGGATCCGCTTAAGTTTTACATGCAAACTGAGATCCAAAAACAAAGTTGGATCTCATTTACATGTAAAACTTATGCGAATCCGGATCACACGGTTTCATGAAATGCAGCTAATGTCTTCTATATAAACAGAAATATCCATTCAAATAAAATCTAGAATATAAATTGGTTTAGTGCCCATCTCAATTAGTTGGAGATTGTCGTCCAAACTCGTAGATCAGTAGAGTATGGAAAACAGTAAAATATGTGTTCGTAGAGCAAACTTCAAGATAAACAATATACACTAGAATTGAAAATTGAATAAAAACAACAATGTCTAACTTATGTAGATCTGATAAATGATGATGAAATTTCAACGTCAAATAGCATCGCTTCATATACAAGAGAAATGGAGTTTTACTCTCACAAAAGTTGAACATATTCGAATTTCAAAATATTTGAATTGCATAATTCAAATTACTTTTTCCTTAGTTACTTGGGTTTAATTACTAAAACTATGAATTGATCGACGAAAAGGTTATTGAGGTTTATATCGATAAATTAATTGTTTGCTCACATATTCTCCTACTATTTCCCTGAATTTGCATTATATTGTTACGATTGCAGAAAATCTAGACGATTACAGAAAGATCTAAACGATTACGGTCACTTCCAGGAAAATAAAATCAACAAAACATAACAGAAATTGAATGAAATGAATATTGTTGTTGTTGTCTCTTCTTAGAAATAGGGTCAACATAAACGATTTTATGAATCAAATCAACATAACGTAAAATAATCGAATATTCTAATATTTTCTCAAGGTTTCTGGAAAGTGATGTCGAATTATCTAGAAGTATTGCAGAAGGTATATAAGAAGATTACCTATTGTAGTTTTTAATTAGTTTTATTTTAAACCTGTGATTGTGAAGTTAAAATTATAAAAGTGATCTTTAAATTAGTTTTGTGTAAAGTTATAAGTGTAATAAAGTTATAAGTTTTATTGAGTAGAAATATTTTGTGTATTATTTTCAACGTTGTGAACTGGAAATTTCTACAATCAACCGTTGGAGTTTCTGAAGCTGTTGAAAGAATATTCTAGTTAGGAATATTGTTTACTGTATTGTTTTCCTATTGTTGTGGAACAATTAAGTTGTTGAATACTTAATAAAACCTGGTGTTTGTGCTTACTAATCAGTGATCGAACTCAGAAAGAGATTGGGAATTACGTTTATCGAATTGTGAGTTAGGCCAATTCGAAGGAAGTTTGGAAAAACGTAACATTGGTGACATCGGCGGATTAGTTAGCTGTTAATAATGGTTTTGTTAAGTGATTTGAAGGTTCTTGAGTTAAAGAAAGAACTAGAACAACGTGGATTGGCAACAACCGGCAACAAAACTGAATTGACTATACGGCTTCGAGAAGCTATGGAAGCTAGTGGAGTAGTTGTGGAAAGTTACCAGTTTGGAGTGATTAGTACGAATGCTGATTCAGTAACAGTTGATGAAGAGAAAAGTTCTGTTGCGGAAACAACAACCTCATTGCCACCTGCAAATTGTGATTTTACGCAGTTAATGGCTATGATGCAACAGATGAGTTTGAACATCAGTCAACAGAATCAGCAATTGGCTGCCGTAAATGCCAATATGAATCAAAAACTGGATGTTGTAAGTTCCAATGTGAATCAAAGCTTGGCTGCTACCAAGGAAGAAATTAGTTGTAACATCAATCAACAAATGGCTGCTACCAAGGAAGAAATTAGTTGTAACATCAATCAACAAATGGCTGCTACTAAGGAAGAAATTAGTCTCAACATCAATCAACAGTTAGAAGCAATAAACACAAACATTGCTATGAGTCGCGATGAAGTCAAACAAATTATGGATGAGAAACTTCTACAAATGTCAACGGCATTCGATGGAAAAGTCGAGAAGATTCAAAACGAAATCCAAGAATTAGAACAAAAAGTGCTTGACGAAAACAAAAAGGTACTTTCCAAGGTTGATGATATCGAAAAACGGTTGCAGGATGTTGAGACGACTAAAGTTACTTCCCAGGTGGTACATCAAGTAGCAAATATTAAATTAAAACCACCATCATACGATGGAACAACATCGTTCGGCATCTTCAAGTTCCAGTTCGAGACCACAGCAGATCAAAACGTTTGGAACGCTGAAAATCGTCTAGCTGCATTGATAGTAGCTCTTAAGGGGGAAGCAGCTGAAGCACTACAGGCAGTGCCAGAAAGTGACCGAAAAAGCTATGCTGAAGTGATGAATGCATTGGAACGAAAATATGGCAGCGACCACAAAAAGGAGCTATACCGGATCGAGTTAAAGGGTCGCTTGCAACGGAATGGAGAAAGCCTTCAGGACTATTCTTCGGCAGTAGAGCGGCTTGTTCATTTAGCACACTCAAATACACCACCATATTTCATGGAGAAGATGAAGATCGAGGCGTTTACTGATGGTATTCGTGATCCGGAAACAAGGAAAGCTGTAATGTTGTCGCCAAAACCAACATTCGCAGAAACCATTGCTTATGCCTTAACAAATGAAACGGCACAAGCAATTATTAAACCATCAATTAAAATACGCCGGGTAGAGTTGGCTGATGATAACAATTACAAGCCCAGAGCACGAGAAAGTATTCGAAGTGACAGAATACGATGCTGGTTATGTGGCAAGTTGGGCCATATTTCGAGAGAATGTCGAGATGTTAGAAGGAAACGAGCAAGATCAGCATCGCCTATGCAGCGACGTCAAGCAGAAGAACGGGTGCAGCAAGCTAGGGAAGACAATGGAGTAGCACCGCATCAGTTAAACTACAACGAGTCAGCCTAAAGGGGCGTAAGCTGGCTCCCACAACCGATTGCCCCATAGCCTTCATCCATGTTTCGAGATTGACAAGGGGAGGTGACAGCCTTACTGTTAGGGCTAATATTGATGGAAAAAGTTGTGTCATCACGTTAGATACGGGAGCAACAAATACAATTGTCCGCACTGATATTGTGAAAGGGAAACTAAAACCAGCAGGAAGATGCCGAATGCAGACAGCTACTGGCGAAAGTGCAAGTATTAAAGGAAAGAAAGTGGTCAACTTTGAAATAGGGAATACTCACTTTCAACATGAAGTGGTTGTAGCTGACATTGTGGATGAAGTCATCCTAGGAATGGACTTCATGAGGCCAAATGGATTCGTTATTGATGCTGGCAAAGGAGTACTCACGTACGGAAATGTCGAGTTGCCACTCCAATTTAATGGTGAAGATTCAAATTGTGTCCGTCGAATAATATTAGATCACAGAGAAAAGCTGCCACCCCAATCAGAAACAATCATTTGGGGAAAATTGGAAGGAGGTTCTGGGTCACCCAGGTTGTGGGTTGTGGAAGCCAATAAACAAGATCAAAATTATAAAGAAGTCGTAATAGGAAAAACCTTAGTTAGATCGGATGCTGATTACAAAATACCAGTAAGAGTTTTAAATCTGTCAGATACCCAGAAAACAATGAAGAAAGGATCAATCATAGGACAATGTGAAGAGGTAGCTAAAATAATAAAGTGCGAGCAGAAAAACATCAATTGCTCGGTCAACACAAAACAACAAAAAGCAGAAATGGAGCAACTTGTGCAGAAATGGACAGAAGGGCTTTCAGAAGAACAGAAGAAAGCAGCACGTCAATTGTTGGAGCGGCACAAGTCTGTATTCTGTAGTACACCTGAAGGGAATGGCAGAACCAATATGGTAAAACATCGTATTGACACCGGAGCAGAAAAGCCGATACGCCAGGCACCAAGACGATTACCATTGGCTAAAAGAGAGGAAGCTGATAAAATGGTAAGAGATATGAAAGAAGCTGGTGTAATTGAGCCTTCAGACAGTCCCTGGAGCTCACCTGTGGTGTTGGTTGGCAAGAAAGATGGGAGCTTGAGATTTTGTGTTGACTACAGGAAACTAAACATAGTTACTAAGAAGGATAGCTACCCATTGCCTAGGATTGATGATACACTGGATACATTATCGGGCTCAAAATTGTTTTCAACATTGGATCTGCAGAGTGGTTACTGGCAGGTTGAAGTTGCGGATGAAGATCGGGAGAAAACAGCGTTCAGTGTAGGGAATGGACTATGGCAATTTAATGTCATGCCATTTGGGTTATGCAACGCGCCCGCAACTTTCGAGAGATTAATGGAACGGGTACTAAAAGGCTTGCACTGGAAAACATGCCTTGTATATTTGGATGACATCATCGTCATGGGAAAAGACTTTGATGACCACTTGAGGAACTTGGCGGAGGTACTGGAAAGGTTGCAAGCAGCCGGTTTAAAGTTAAGTCCCAAAAAGTGTTCACTTTTCAAGGAAGAAGTAAAATATTTGGGACACAAGGTTACGGCAATGGGAATTCATACAGATTCCGACAAGATTGCAGCAGTTATGAACTGGCCAAGACCAAAGAACCTACATGAACTACGAAGCTTTCTTGGATTGTGCACATATTACAGACGGTTTGTGCCAGGATTCGCCAACGTTGCCAAAAGTCTGCATGAGTTAACCAGAAAAGATAAGGCATTTGAATGGAATGAACCTCAGGAACAAGCATTTGTGGAGCTCCGCAGGAGATTATGTACGGCTCCAATTCTGTCCTATCCTATACCAAATGTTCAGTTTATTTTGGATACTGATGCCAGTAATGAAGGTATAGGAGGAGTCTTGTCGCAGAATATAGATGGTCAGGAAAAGGTGATAGCTTATTTCTCGAAAATGCTATCCAAGCCGGAGCGGAATTATTGTGTAACTCGAAAGGAATTATTGGCTATTGTGGAATCCGTCAAACATTTCCATAAATACTTGTATGGTCAGAAATTTCATCTCAGAACTGACCATGGTGCGTTAAGGTGGTTACTCCAGTTCAAAAATCCAGAGGGACAAGTAGCACGTTGGATCGAACGGTTGCAGGCGTACGATTTGGACATTGAACATCGAAAGGGTACTGCACATGGGAACGCTGATGCATTATCGAGACGACCCTGTCAAGTTGAATGTAAGCATTGCAGTCGTCAAGAAAATAAGGAGAACATCATCGATGTCCGATTACTACAAGTGCTACCTGACGATGAATGGACTGCTGAAGCCATAAGGAGAGATCAATTAGAAGATCCGGATCTTGCACCGATCATCGAGTCCAAGGAAAAGGGTTGCAAACCAGTATGGGGAGATATTGCTGATAAAACTCCAACTTTGAAGGCGTACTGGGCGCAATGGGACAGTCTTCAGCTAGAGAATGGATGTTTAAAGAGGGTATGGGAAAGCTCAGATGGCAAGATAAAGCAATCCCTTACAGTGGTACCAAAAGGGAAAATACCAGCAGTATTGAAAGAGTATCACGAAGGAACGAGTGGAGGTCATCTTGGGATCAACAAAACTCTTGCAAAAATACGACAACGGTTTTACTGGTCAGGGACACGGCAATCAATTGTGGAGTGGTGTCAAAAATGCGATAAATGTGCGGCGGTGAAAGGACCCGCACGAAGAAGTCGTGGAAAAATGAAGCAATACAATGTAGGTGCTCCATTTGAAAGGATCGCAATGGATGTAGCGGGACCATTTCCAACAACTGATAATCAGAATAAATATGTGCTTGTGATCATGGACTACTTCAGTAAGTGGCCGGAAGTGTGTGCGATTCCCAACCAGGAAGCAACCACAATCGCTGAAGCTGTGATAAATAATTGGATTAGCCGCTATGGAGTTCCTATGGAGATCCACACCGATCAGGGACGGAACTTCGAGTCAGCTGTATTCCAGGAAATTTGTCAAATGCTGGGGATTAACAAAACGAGAACGACAGCTTCACACCCACAGTCAGATGGGATGGTTGAGAGATTCAATGCTACTTTGGAGGAATTTCTAGCTAAAGTGGTCAGTAAGAACCAACGTAACTGGGATCAACATATTCCTTTATTTTTGATGGCATACAGATCAGCAGTTCATGACACCACGACCATGACACCAGCTCAAACTATTTTTGGAAGTGATTTAAGACTTCCTGGTGACCTCAAATTTGGAGCGGTACCATCAACATCATTGTCTGCGCAAGAATACGTCAACCGAATCAGGGAGAACCTTGAGGATATTCACAAGCTTGTTCGGCAGAAGATACAACTGACCAGTGATAGAATGAAAGCCCGATATGATATACGATCTAATAATAAAGGTTTTGAAGAAGGACAATTAGTATGGCTACACAACCCACAACGAAAACGAGGGTTATCACCAAAACTGCAAGCTGCATGGGAAGGACCTTACAACATTATAACCAAGTTGAATGACGTGGTTTATAGAATTAGGAAAGGCCATCGGGGCAAAGCGAAAGTCGTACATTTGGAAAGATTGGCCTTATACAAAGGAGAGCTAGATCCTGTTCGGGACGAACAGGCTTAAGTGGAGGGTATTGTTACGATTGCAGAAAATCTAGACGATTACAGAAAGATCTAAACGATTACGGTCACTTCCAGGAAAATAAAATCAACAAAACATAACAGAAATTGAATGAAATGAATATTGTTGTTGTTGTCTCTTCTTAGAAATAGGGTCAACATAAACGATTTTATGAATCAAATCAACATAACGTAAAATAATCGAATATTCTAATATTTTCTCAAGGTTTCTGGAAAGTGATGTCGAATTATCTAGAAGTATTGCAGAAGGTATATAAGAAGATTACCTATTGTAGTTTTTAATTAGTTTTATTTTAAACCTGTGATTGTGAAGTTAAAATTATAAAAGTGATCTTTAAATTAGTTTTGTGTAAAGTTATAAGTGTAATAATGTTATAAGTTTTATTGAGTAGAAATATTTTGTGTATTATTTTCAACGTTGTGAACTGGAAATTTCTACAATCAACCGTTGGAGTTTCTGAAGCTGTTGAAAGAATATTCTAGTTAGGAATATTGTTTACTGTATTGTTTTCCTATTGTTGTGGAACAATTAAGTTGTTGAATACTTAATAAAACCTGGTGTTTGTGCTTACTAATCAGTGATCGAACTCAGAAAGAGATTGGGAATTACGTTTATCGAATTGTGAGTTAGGCCAATTCGAAGGAAGTTTGGAAAAACGTAACAATATATAAAACTAGTTGATGAATAACGATGGAAAAGTTTTTTAATTAATATAAAAATGTGTATATGTATTTTAAAAAAATGTTTAAAAAAATGGAAAAATGACGGAAAAAATGGAAAAAAATGGAAAGAACCAAAAAAAATGGAAAAAATGGAAAAAATGGATTCAGCGGGAGCCCTGGTTCTTCCGTCATTTGATTTCCACGTTGCCTTGTGAATTCTCTTGTGAGGGAAGAAAGTGCTGGAAATTACTAGATCATACATCATAGCCAGCTCGGCTGCGCGAAAACCGTTATTGTTGCTGGTATGATGCAAGCTGTTAGGGCCGATATGTGTTTTAAGTTCTACAATCCTACCAATTTGAGCATTAAAGTCACCTACCACGATTTTTATATCGTGTCGCGGGATTTTATTGATGACTTCTTCGAGTTCTAGGAAGAACAAGTCTTTAATATCATCTGCTTTATCTTCAGTAGATGCATGAACATTGACGATCGTTACATTGAATTTTTGCGTGCGGATTCTCAGTGTGCATAACCGCATATTAATTGGGCAGAAGTCGATAACATGCTGATTCACGCGACGGTGTATAAGAAAGCCAACTCCAAATTCTCCTCCGTTTTGATGACCGCAATAATAAAGAGTGTATCCTTTCGATGTTTCATGGATTCCACTACCTGGCCATCTTAGTTCTTGTAATGCCACTATATCTAGTGTGTAGCTCTCGACCTGTTGTGTGAGTTTTAGGAGATCTCCTGGTCTTCTAAGGCTTAGCACGTTCCAGGTTCCCATTTTTAAATCGTAGTCCGGGTACAGTTTCCGAGGTCGTTCCAATAATGAATCCGAGATATTCTGAGGCCTGTGTACAGAATTCATGACAAATAATTTTTTACGGAAATGGGGTGTTAGCCCTTCGCCCAACCCAAATTTTCGTGAATGGGTTCGTTCTGCATCTTAAGGTCACCAGAAACAACCTTTTTACATGTTTATATAGCGAGCCGCTTGATCCAAGACAGACGCCCGCTGAAAACCGCCCCTTACATGGAGAACAGACGTTTTCTACACATTTATATAGCGAGCCGCTTGATCCAAGACAGACGCCCGCTCCAAGCCGCCCCTAACATGGAGAACAGACGCTTGAGTTGCATTGGTTTTATGGCGCCAATGACTCGCATAAAATGTGTTGTGTAGTAGAAATTACAATATGTGTTACAACAACACATAAAAACCTTTTAACACCAAGGTCCCACAACAACATGCGTTCTAATATGTTGATGCACGCAAATCTGTTTTTTTGTTTGTTTTTTTTTATATTATTTTTATAGAAGGGATAACTAAACAATAAATCCTATCACATATAAAATATGACATAGGCCAATATTTCATGATAGGATAGAAAAAATAAAAATAAAATAAAAGGTAAACAGCAAATTTGTATTAACAATTTGCAGGAACAAAACTAAAATGTGGTTGCCAATAATCCAGCTACTGGCACATTTCTTGACCAGGCGAGGCCCTTCTTTCCTCAATGATTAAAGCTCATAAATATGAAGGCTAGAGAATTCGAATAAGCAATAAGGCACTAACTAGGAATACTCCATAGACCATAGCTAAGATTGAGGGTGCTACCGTTGACGGAACATGCAACCAGCACCCTTAAAATATGACCTTGGCTAGTGATATCTCACTGCTATTGCCAGTGGTATGTGATATCTCACGTTAGCTCGTATGTCAATAGCATGGATTGGATTACGCAGAGTTTTCACACCCGTAGATCAAAAATTAACAAATATGTAAAAATAAAAAAAATTGATCCCTTCATGCGGTAATCCCTCCATAATCAAAAGATAACTTAAAAGGGACTAATCTATGTAATCTGGTGGATCTTACAAGTCAATAAAAGTTTTAGATCAATTCCTGGGCAACAAACCACTGATTGGATCCACGAAAACAGTCATATACAATTTGCACCAATCGATCATAACTTATCGACTGTTTCAACTACATATATTGATTGACAATTAAACCATATTAAAGAAAGTCAAGAATAAATTCAAGTTCATTTAAAAAAAATTAAAAAAAACTAATTTAGTTCAAAACTAAATTTACTGTATTGGTTTTGAATTAATTAGTTAGTGAAAACTATTTATATATTACAATTGACAATGAATTTATTTTCGGTTTCTGGTGATAACATTTATTTTAATTTGATGACAACATATGATTTTAGCGATGCTTTCACTGTCTACAACATTTTTTTGATCGGGTTAAGTGACTTTATTATTTAAAATTTTTATATTAAATCAAATATTAAGTTAAATGACGAAGATTCGCAATTTATTCTTTTAATAAATAATAATATGAAATAATTTTGTTGAATATCATTTTAATAAAAAAGTATTTACGCGTCAAAATAGGTCAATGTTTGTTTTCAACCAAATAAAAAAAAGAAGTGTCTTAAAATAAATTTAAATTTTCTTTCACATAGAAAAGCATCGAGTTGAAGAATGTAATTACACTTTTCTTCTATGTTTTTAGTTTGCAATGTTGTTCAATGACCTAGGAGATTTGGTTATTTTAATTAAAAGGTTAAATTAAACAATTAATTTTTAATGACAAAGGAAAGTTTTAGAAAACAACTTTTCAACCAGTAGTTTAGGCCAAAGTAAATCGTATATACATGGAATCGGTTATTTTCATGTTTGTTCCACTTAAGACATAGGATGGCAGTTATAGGACCGATATGATTGAAATCAGACAAGCTCATGAAGGTACATATATTAGCTTGTAATCGATCCCATAGAATTGCTTAGCTTGGGGATGTTCTACAGTACTGTTACAGTTCGGAGCATAAACGCTAGAAACAAAATCGAATATAAAAAACAGATACGTGTTTGTATCAAAAAGATTATAGAATCACATGCAAGCTTAGGTCACCAGTATAGCTAGCTTAAGTATACTGGTCCGTTAAAGATTTAGTCAGCTTCATAGGATGTAAATAAACTATTGCTAGAAGATATAGAAGATCTATACAGTCGACTGCAAGCTTCCATACAATACCAACATCAGTTATCAGGATCATAGAATCATTGCTACATCTTGAGTAACATGCTAACTCACCTGATCTATTACATTATACAAACCAATTTAAATTCAGCATCCATGACTTATCCGCCCGCACTTTACACTTTTAAAACTACAGTTCCACAAACTTCTCACTATCCAGCGCATCGCCATCATCTAACTTTTAATAGGTAGTGACAAAACAGTGATATCCTCAAATCACGATCCAATCCTTATTCCACCCCAAATCAAAAGATTAAACGCATAACAGTACTCTAAGAAATTTCACAAATTGCAATCAGGCGACTCACAACAGTTTATTAAAGAATAAATCAGTCCATGAATAAAGTTTGCGAAAAATGATGTAAGTACATATTAAGTTTGCAAGGTCTATAATTTGGATTGGAGGTTACAAAATGAAAAATCTGGATTTTTTACTGCACTTTAATAACAGGCAAAAAATGAAATTTTTCGAATGCCGGAAAGCGAATTTCTATAACAGCAAAACTGAGTTTTAACATGCGAACTGTCGTATACAATAATCGATCCATATTTAAAATATAATTTAAAATTTTAGACTTTCATCAGTTTGAATTGTCTTGCAGTCTGACGTCCAGTAAGTTCTGTGTAAGATGCGCCCTCATAGAAAAAACGCATATAGTTCGGCAACTGTGCGATATCAATTTGAATAACAAATTACATTCTATACGAGGACAGTCATTCATAATGACATGCTTCAGTCGATTCAACGAACTTCAAAGACACAACTGCAGAGTTATGCAAGGTGACACGACCATAAGAAACGAACCTAAAAACACTCCGCGGTCTAAGAGCTGACACGTGTGTTTAGACCTGGGTGGTAGCTGGGTTCTTACCACTGAGCCTAGAATTGTTTTTGATTTATCAGCACAACATACGTTAGGTAACATATATTAGATGAAAGAGATCGATAGATCACAAAAAATCCAGACTTTAAGCCGAAAGCTGTAAAGAATCTTGAGGACTTATACGAATCCGAATTCGACATTAAATCTGAAACGCGTTTAGGAACGTATTCCACGTTTACATAGCTCCCGAAATGAACGATCACCAAACAGGAGTCGATGGAGCTGATATTTCACCAAACTAACAAAAATAAATTCTTATAGTAAGCTGTGTTTAGCACCAGTTAGAATTAGAACTAATTAGAACTACGCGAAATGCATAAGCTCATAATATATCCGGATCAATTTTTTTTCAAAGCTGTGGTAGGTCAGCTTATGCATCAGCGAGCGTCGTCAATAGCTTTTGTATGGAAAAACAACGAACTGAAAAATCAGAAGTCCTGATAAAAACCACCAGTTAAAAAGAAATGATTGGCTACAACTTAATTTTTTTTTAAAGTTAGGCATGTTTAGTGTTAAATATAATAAATTATAAATTTACGTCTCTGAATATTCGAAAATAATATGCCTAGGGATTAAGTCTAAGTTTTTTTAGAAATTTAAGGATACTGACTTTAAAATTATAAGGATTAAAGTTACCGTGAAAACACAGGAAGGTCTTTCTAGAGATGAAAGTTATCTCTGTTAAAAAAATCACAATAAAAGGCCACAGTTCTGTACTTTTAGGTAGATTCCATATGAAAATCTTCTTATTGCATTGTGCGTCATCTCGGCATTTCGAAAAAATGTTGGTGCCAAGCGGAGACGGAAAAACAAAATAAAAAAATTTATATATATATATATATATATATATATATATATATATATATATATATATATATATATATATATATATATATATATATATATATATTATATATATATATATATATATATATATATATATATATATATATATATATATATATATATATATATATATATATATATATATATATATATATATATATATATATATATATATATATATATATATATATATATATATATATATATATATATATATATATATATATATATATATGAGCAATATTTTTAATTTCCGTCCACTTTTGTTTGTAGTATAGTACATAGTTTAAAAAAAAAGACCGCAAATTTTCAGCCCTCTAGGATCACCTGAACTCGAGAAAATGTTATTAGAAATCACCCAAAAATGTCATTTTTAACCCTATTCTCAAAGACTGTTACTTTTAATTCAACAAGTGACATTTATTTTGGTTCTAAGCACCAATTCTTATAAAAAAAATTTAGAACCTCAAGTTTTAGGGTTCAGTTTTGGGCACCAATTAATTGCATACCAGTCATTCGAAAATTTGACTCTTTCTAATGACTGTCAAAATTGTACGAATAAACATAGGACCTTTTAACAAGCCTTAACTGATAGATTATGACCTTGTCTTCGTTTGAAAATGCTCATTTTCGAGAAAATTGCGTTTTTTTGTATATAATAAACGTAGTATAATAAACCCTTAGTAAAAAACAAAAACAAAGTTGAATCATTATTCTTTTGAATTAAAGGGAATATTTTCGTTGGAAATTTGGAAATGTTTTAGATGCAATATAGTACATTATTTAATTAGGAGCTAAAGTGATACTTTTTGTGTTGAGTCTATAGTTTGACGGCCGACCGCAGGGAGGCCGACAATTATAGACGAAACACAAAAAGTCACTTTAGCTCCGAATTAAATACACTATTTTTTTGGCAAACGTTTAAATTTTTTATAAATATGAAATTAATGCATCAAACTTTTTATAAATAGGAATTTGTATCGTCATAATTACTTCCAAAAAAGAGAAAAAAACATTTAAATTTGTATGAATAAAATTTTTTTATCAAAGCAGCCTTTTCAAAATTTCATAATATGAGAATCAACTTATTTTTTGCTGTCATGGTTATACAATATGTTTGAAAAAATAACAAACTAACAAATAACAAATGCTACTTTACAGCCTCCGTAATATAAAATAAAAATGGCGTTACTTTTGCTGTCGCTAGACGTTACTTTTGCTGTCAGGCTAAAAAGTAAGACTTTAGCTAACTCCCTAGCGGCAGTAAAGTTAAGCTTTACAGCCGTTTGCCGAAAAAATATATATTGATTACACATTTACAAAGGTTTTCCTAAATTGATTGATATTTCTAGTTTTTGAGGTATAACAGTTGTTTGATAATTTTTGATTATAAATTATATATGGTGATATTGTAGGTATGGCTAGGTTAAAATAAAATGTTAATCCACAGTAAATTAAGTAAAACGTTAAGAATAATGGTAAATTTTGTAGTTTTTTTTTATATTCATAAACTTATGGGTTAGAAATTAGTATAACCATATTAGAACTTAAGTGACACTTTAAGAGTAATGATAAATTGTGTAGTTTTAAAGACAAAAATTGATTTGTATGTTCCAGCAATATTTAGTGAATAAGTGATTCAATTAAATGATGTAAAACTACCATATTGTTCTCTTCATTCTTATTATCGTTGAAAGTGCAATCAGTCATTGGGGAAAGAATGCAAAAGATCTAACTGTTTGTATATATCGGAAAATTCATCGGGATTAGCAGAACAATTAGAAGGCATGTTTATTGGATTGCAAATAACGGTAACTGGAGATCTGAAAAAATTTTGAAGGGTAAGTTTTTTTTATTAAGTGAAAACTAAGGGCGAGGATGCATTGTTAACGTAATAAAAGTTTAGGAGGAGTTGTGACATGGCAGCTGGCCTCCACTGAGCCTGGGTGATGTTAATGGCACGCATTCTAGTTTGATTTGGTTGATTTTAAAATTTCTTGTAAAGAGGTCGGGCGGTAGAACCTTCGCTCAATCGAGCTAGCGGCAGGGTATATGGCGTGCACGACCAACTGGTAGACCTTCACGGTCTACCAGACCTCCTACTACCAGACCTCAGACTCGTTTGCTCTTTGGTGGATTTAATATGTTATTAAGTAGTTTTAACCAAATTAAACAAAACTGTTTCGAAATTGCATAGATAAAGTAGTTTCGGTTAATGTTTTGGATAAATCTTTGATAAATTTTTTGGATAATTCTGTTTCTACAAATAATTTAAATTTACATATCAATAAAAACTGATCCGTGATCGAAAAATTATCTGTTTTTTGACTAGTATAAGATTTTTTAATGTAAAAAGAAACCTATTGAGCTTAATTACACATAATAAATAAAATAAATATAGTATAGAAATCGTGCAATTAAATTTATAAAACAAGTTTGTCTTAAAAAATTATTAAAAATTTAAATATAAAAATCCTTGAAATATTTTTACAGCCCCTAAAATAATTTTCGCCGTCATTTGATAGAATCCCTCACCTTAAACAAAACAGCTGTTTGGACCCAGCATGCCGATCAGATCTTAAAAGTGCCCACACATCTCTAACCCTTGTGGTGAACAGCAGCAAGCGCTACCTGTCAATTAGCAAAGAAACAAGTATTGTCGTCTACTCTAGCAGGTGGAACTTAATTCTACTTCATTTCTCCCGTTCTTAACGACCCTCCCTTCATACAAACAGTTAAGGCTATCATATACTAAGACGTTATCCTAGATAGTAGGAGCTCACACCACTAACCTGGCCATACATATCAGACAAAGCAATCTTCGATAGTAGAAACTTGTTTGGACAATTTGCGGTCTTAGTCCAAAAATGATACCGTGGATTCAACAAAACATTTTAGAACTTATTCTGACATATTCCTAGTCTTACGGCCTAAAAACACCGACTATCTACTCAAAATATGTTTACAACAATGAAAAAGGCTTAGGCTTAAAAGTGCTTTCAAAACCACACTAATCTCAGCAATGGAGATACGTTTACCACTTCCTCCACGTGAATGATACGCTGTCACAGATGGCAACTTATTTCAAACATCAAACAAAGCAATCTATCCAAACACTGAATTTAGGATGAAATGAGTGTCATTCACATTTTCCAAAAGATGACAAAACTGAGTAACATAACCAAACGTTCCTCTGTCAAGGTTGAGACGGCAATGAAAAAGGCTTACGGTTACTACCACATAATTTGCTTCTACATGGGGTTCTTGATATAATTTATCGATGGGGTTCGGTTCTAGATATATTTTGTCGCATATTTACCATATTACGTGGATTTTCGGTTACAAACGACGCAATTTATTTATTCACTGTAAGATCAGCTTTGTTCTTGTATTTCTGATGTGGCTAATTTTTACACTTAAACAACTTGATAGGCAATGATGAAGGCACAAACAATAGGTTGGTTGTTTATATTTGGCCATCCATCAAACGCTTAATTGTCCGGTCACTTTTATCTTCACGCTTAACCTGGTCAAGCAATTTACCTTCTATCGGTTTTTGATTTGGTAGCATATATCCATACTACATATTCTTTTAAATTCTTGATTTTCGACCGTTCAAAACTTTTTGTTGAAAAAATGAAACGTGCCACTTTATCAATATTAGTTTTTTCACCATATTTTCTGAACCAACTTTAACCATGGCTGATGAACCTGATATTGACCTTTACAGTACCTCGATGCATTAAACTGGCCTTGGAGTATTCGAAATATTTATTTTCAAAATATGTCACTGACTAGAACTAAACCAGAACAAAGAAAATGCTTTTCTATGAACATTCATTCGTTGATCTTAACTGCTAACTTAATATGATCTTAACGATGCTAACGATCTTAACTAATATATCCATAATGCAGTCATAAATTGACCTATATACACTGGCATGGAAAGGAATATACACTGAAATTAAAATATTTGATGCTTTATGTATAAAAACTATAGTTTTATAGAAAAAATCCAAATTGATTTAAATCAATAGCTGCATTTCATGAAACCGTGTGATCCGGATACGGTTAAGTTTTACATAGAAAATCAGACCCAACTTTGTTTTTAGATCTCAGTTTGCATGTAAAATTTAAGCAGATCCGGATCACACGGTTTCATGAAATGCAGCTAATGATTTTAATAAAAATACCAAAGTGATTTAAATTTGATTTAAACTATGCCAACCCTGATCCCAGGATCTTAAATCCCAAGATGCCGACACATTTTTATGTTCCTGAAAGCTCCGAATTATCACATTTGTCGGGATTAATCAATGAAAACACGGAAGCCTGCTGAAAAATTAGTAATATCAAGTTTGCAAGGCGGGTAATACCAGCGAGATATCACTAGCCAAGGTATTATCTTAGAGATGCTGGCGGATGAACTCTATTCAGTAAACGGCAGTACCGTAGCTCTTTAGTTTGTACTAAGTAAGCTAGAAAAGCAAAGCAACCCATTAGCTCGCGAGTTGACTTGACGATTCTCTCAATAACACGTATAAAGGGGAGGAGAACCGAAATATCTAAAGAAAAAGCGCTGCTTTTGTTGATGACATACAAAAATTTTAACCGTTCCAAGTCGAAGCTGTATAAAAGTTTTTATTGACAATTGTTAAACTTTATATGGAGCATCCGACATGGGATGTTCGCACTTCTCACACTGCTGCATTATAAAGTACAAGATTAGAACGAAAATGCAACTGAGGCTGTGGTTGCGGTCGATGTAGTAGAGAAATGCAATTGGCAAGACAACCTGCAACGCAGTATTAATGCAAGCTTAATACCTTTACAAAACCCTTTGGGTCAGAATACAACAACACAAAATATTAAAGTGCAATTTGGAAAGAAATAAAAACATTTAAACAAAGCGGTCATAGTGTGTCCCATTTCCAGCGAATGTATAATGATTTATTAACCAATCCATCAAGA
The DNA here is from genome assembly GCA_963693315.1 of Diogma glabrata. Classification (NCBI taxonomy): domain Eukaryota; kingdom Metazoa; phylum Arthropoda; class Insecta; order Diptera; family Cylindrotomidae; genus Diogma; species Diogma glabrata. The sequence goes on from OY856186.1 coordinate 252,447,854, forward strand.
AGTGTGGAATCGTAACGGGCATTTCCGGCATTCATTCTCAAAAAATCTAGCAACAATGTTTCATTTTGTGTCGACATTGTTGGTAGCAATGTTCTTGTTCGAAACTAAATTTCGATCACTTCTGGAAAGTGGCTTCGACCATCATAATCGTGCTATTTTTACTGTTTGCAAGGTTACTCATCTCAATTTGCATAAAGTTTGATTCCAAAATATCATTGATCAAATCATATAAATAGATTAATATCTCAACCAACAATTAATATGTATTAAAATTATAAATTCCAAATAGAATACATTACCATGACATTGCTAGAGGACACTGTAATAATAACATAATAAGATTTAAGACATTAATTTCAGCTCAAGAACAAAATACCGGTAAAATTTCAATGATCTCAAACAAGAATTACTTTAAAATGTTTAACGGAGACGGAATTAGAAATAAAAATATTTTGAAGACTTGTCAACTTGTGCAAAATCTGTTGAGTGAAAACTCTTGATAATTTTTTTTATATTGATAACTGAGTAAAAAGAAAACTAAAGGAATTTGTTTTCATCGATAAGAAAAGTTGACATATAATTTAGTTACATAATTTTTTCTAGTTACCTTACATCCTAGATATATTGCCATACGAACACATGCCCGTACCGCTGCATTCATTCCCTGAGAATCACCACCACTAGTGAACACTGCAATCCCTTTTCCTTTATGAGATCCACGTTCAATAAACCGCTGTTTTGTGCCATCTTCGGTCATCCTGAAATATTTTGTTTAATATATTTTGTAAAACCAAAAACTTTAGTTATATATTTGTTTATTTAACGTTAACGTATATAAATATATTCTTAATTATCACAATCCACTGTCACTTTTAATTTTTTTTATACTTTATATAAAATCTAGTAAAAATAACGTTCAATTGATAAAAAATAAAAACAAATGTATTTGTTTTCCTTGTCTGATTATGGTTACTACTCAGTACTCACTTGAACAGATAAAAAACGTATAGTTTATTTAAATAAGAAAATAAATAAAATTATTTCTAGGGCTATATAAATTTTCAACTTAACTCACGAAATCAAATCACAAAACTGAAACTATTTCGCTTATATCAAGGTGACATCAATGACATTTCAAGGTGTAAAACTCAATAGAGGGCGCATCAGTATTTTTAGTCAAAATTTAAATTTATATCTGTATACGTTTTTTATAAAGATACGTCACATGTTTCGGTGTTACATCTGATCTATGACAAAACATTCAATTTGATAATTATTAAAAGTATATAATTAAATATAAAACAATAAGAAAAATTACAATAAAAACTTTAATTAAATTCAAAAGAGAGAAACAATCTCTTTCGAATTTCACATTATCAAATGTTCAAAGAAAAAAACACACTCATGCGCATTCTAGGAATTATTGATAATTTCTATCAAATTCTCTTATATTTAATGACGACATTTTTGTGCATTATTACTGTTTTTTCATCATTCTTTCGTTATTTTAAAGATGTTTGTAATTTTGTTTATTTATATTTATGTAGGTATGTGTTATGCCGGCTAGATTTTGAAAATAAGACGATATCAGAGTGATCTAGTGGGTATTCCATAAAATATGGTTATTATTTATATTCATGCAGATTAGAAACAGATTTGATTTTTTGATCGTATTAGGAAAAATATTATAAACTATATTTTAAGCCAAATAAAAGAAAATATGCTGAATAATAACAGAAAATTATATATTTGGGTTTTGATTGTTTGTTCTAATTAACGGTCATACGTAACAGAAAATCGAAAATACATACGTTATTTGAAAATGATATGGCATGCTGCTTAAAATTTATGATATTTCTCTTATTCCTAAAATTATTTTTGAATCTAATTTCGAATTTTTAATTTTTTTATATACTGAAACTATTAAAATTCACTTAAAATTTTTAATAACATTTAAAAAAAAATTAGAAATCCATTGAACTATTCGAACGAATGCTATGTTGAATATAAAATATTTAAACTGTATTATTGACGATAGAGTTGTTTTGAAATTTATTCACCCTGAATGTTTTCATTTTTTTATACAGAAGTTTTTTATATACAGTTCAACCAGTTTTGTGGTGTTGAGTTTGTTAGATTACAAGAGCCTTGTGAAGTTTTTGATAGATATATATTTAATTGGGATGTAATATATTGTACTACGTACGACCTTAAACATTTATTACATCCTAGATCCTGTTTTAAGTGCTGCTGAGGGAACACTTGAACGGCCACAAAACCACTCTCAGAAGCCATAGATGGATCAAGCATGTCTTAACGCTATTCAATACAACAAATATTGCTATCTGAGATGTCTACGCAACGCAACACCAGGTCCACGAAGGAGAACAATAAACTGGCAAGACAATCCGTTACTTCTTTCAACAGGTTAAAACCTTAAAGAAGGGACCTCAAACTAGACGAACCCACCAAAGATGAATTCGAAGCCGCGCTGTCATCGACGATATATCATCCGAAATGATTGAACATGGTGGTAAAACTCTATCCTTATGATTATTTAAACTTGTTCGAATGATCTGGGGGACTGAAACCATGCAACAGGATTGGAACTCAGCTATGCTGATACCAATCTATAAAAAAGGTAATCGATTACAAGGTGCAAACTTCAGGGAAATCACTCTACTCTGAACATCACATAGATTAGATTAGAAAGGGTTGGACAGGTTGCACGAGGCAGAACTTGCCTTGGCACGCAGACTCTACGGTCCATAGCGCCGTGTCCGAGTTTGGTCTCATAACAACTATTCCACAAACCTTTCCGTAAGCTTAATGAAATCTAAAACCAACTGTATTGGTTGACAGTTGGTTGACAGTTTGATTGTGTCAACCTCTACAGCTTCTGAGCCAAAAATCCTAGCTCTGAACCTAGAAAAGGCTGGGCATACACACAAAAAGTGCTCCGAGTCCTCCTCCTCTTCAAGACAACACCCACACACAGGAACCACAATCAGTCCCATGGTAAGAAAGTGTTTATTTAGATGTCCATGTCCTGTAAGGACACCGACCATAGTGCTGAGAGTTTTCCTCTTCAGACTTAAAAGAAAAGTGACATTTTTTTCTGAAATGCTGATAAACATCTTACTTTGCTTGCCTGCTGATGATGCATTCCACACGGCCTTCATCTTGAGGTCTGCATCAACCTTTAATAGTGACAAGGCAAACGTTTTGAATAACCCTAAGGCGGGTTGAATATTTCATGCCCGCTCCAGCTGTTGCAAGTTCATCTGCTTTTATGTTGCCCGGAATGCCACTATGACCTGGAATCCAGCGCAGTGTGATGTTGTTGTATTGCGCTATCCTACAAAGATTTTCCCTGCACTCGGTGAAGAGTTTGGAAGTAGTCTCCGGGTTAACCAGTGCCTTGATAGCTGTTTGGCTATCCGAACAGATGCAGACACAGACGAGTTATTACATGCGTGTATTCATTGATAGCCTACACCTCCGCTTGAAGAACTGTACAATACCGTCCAAGCGGAAATTTCTTGCTACTAATGACATTATTTGCTTCCACGTATACGCCAGCTCCTGCATTTCCATTCAACAGTGAGCCATCTGTATAGAAAACATAAATGCTGGAGGACCATTCGGACCAAGATACTTCACATTCCTCTCTAGAAGAGATGACCAGTTCAGCGGGCTTCTCAAAGTTGTATACTTTGGTCATGACGTCAATATGCATATCTATTTCGGGACAATCATTCCGTAGTCTATCAAGTATGTAACCATGACCGCATGTTTTCCCTCTGTTTATCCCTGCCACAGGGATGTAGACAGCCCTTTTAGCCATGTACTCGACATGTAGATGTAAAGGAGCCAGGCCCAACATGACCTCCAACGACATTATTGGTGTGGTACGCATTGCACCACTAATACCTACACATGCCATTCTCTGTATTTTATTTAACCTAGCACGGACGTATTGTTTCTCCGTCTTTTGCCACCAGACAACACATGCACATCATATAAGATATTTTCATACATTTTGTTATCCTACATCAATCCTTTTGCTGAACAACTGTTTGCAGAATATCAGTGTGGCTTCCGGAAAGGCCGAGGTACCACCGATGCACTTTTCTCGTTAAGGACTTTCACTTTTCTCGAAAAGTTCAACATACAGCTGTGTACCCTTCGGTGTACTGTTCATTGATTCCAGGCAGTCCTACAACTCTCTCGAACGAGAGACTCTATATGGTCTGCTCTGGTGGCAATGGGAATCCCTGGTTAACTGGTATCACTATCCAAAATGACAGTACAGAACTCTCAATGTTGTGTACGAGGAGAGAACGAAATATCAAAGTTTCTGAAAGTCGACTCTGGGTTAATACAAAGTGATGCTATCTCTCCTATACTCTTTAATCTATGTAGCCTTGGAATATGTGTGTCGTCAAAAGAAACTACCGACTAACAACAATATCTTGTCAATAAACTCAATACAGATGATCGCGTACGCTGATGATGTTGTCCCCACGGCCGAAGCGAAGCTGTTGTGAGTGAGACTTTCAAGTAGCTTGAGAGTGGTGCTAGAAAAATTGGAATTGGTGCTAGGAAAATTGGAAAATTGAACTTTCTACTCAATTAAACCTCTTCTTGGATCACCGTATGTATCAACTAACACCAAACTCAAGTTATACAGGACGTTTATTAGACGGTGGTGATGTATGGGTCACAAACGTGGACCCTTACACAAAATGACGAAATCACATTTATCTGTGTTTGAGCGTAAGATCCTACGCTACATTTTTGGTCCACTTAAGACAGACGATGAAGAGTACAGAGCGAGATATAACTTTGAGATCAGGGACCTTCTTGAGGGTCCAGATATAATAGGTTATATACATTCCAATAGAATTGCTTGGTTTGGGCATGTTTTACGAGACGATTTACAGTCTGGAATGATTAAAAAAATGTACGCTAGTACCCCAGGGACTGGGCGACGGCAAGGTAGGCCACGACTGCAATGGGAGACGGACGTAATAAGCACCCTTAAAAAAATCGGCTGCCATGGTAGTTATGTCGCTGTTGCGAATGACCATGGTAAATATTCGACGCTGATTTGCTCGGCAACGCTCCTACACGGAGAATGAACGCCACAAAACAAAAAAAAAATTCATCCTACCATTGTTCTTCCTGGATACCCCAACCAGTATTGCCTCATGTAGGTGTTTCCTTACCATTACCGTCTTCACAGCCTGCTGCAAGATGATCCATTCGCCTGTAGATCACTGTTCCACAAATATTTAGAAAGTATGCTGGAAATTTCTTCATCCAATTGACAAAAAAATGTGTATTCTGTTGTCTTTTGGTTAAAAAAAACCAATTTATAGGACCGCTATACACTTGTGACATTATGTTATTCCATCGTAATATCAACTTTCATTCTTGCATGGACAGTGTTTGTGCCAATTTCATTTAATTATTCTGAACTGACCAAAGGTGTAGTTTTTCGGCTTCTTCATTACCTACACTACTTGTATGCCTGCCTAGTATTCAGTATATGATAGCCATGTTACCACATTCACTTCAGTCGTAGAACTAGCCGGGATATTCGGGAAAAGGCAATCTTTTCAAGGAAAAGAGGTCAGAAGCTGGGATAAGTATGTAAGGGTACTTACAAAACGAAATGACTAGTAGAAGTAGCAATAGAGTATTTTGTGACAATAACAATATGATTGCATAGCTGGTGACCCCCGACTGGAATCAAATCGCATTTAAGTGGGACAGTCACAGAAGACAAATAGTCTTAGAGTTATGTTCGCGAAACTCGGCCACTTTGAGGGTCACCTATATGGTAGAGGGTAGCGCCCTGAATCTTAGTTATAGAATATTTCTTGATACCACACTATTGCTTGCTTGAAGAAACGAGCCTTCATATAGCTCTGTGGGCTTTAATCATTGAGGAAGACAGTGCGTTTCATGATCAAAGAATACGACTCTAGCTGGATTATATTGGCAACCCCATTTTAGTTTTGTACCGGCAAATTTTTTAAATATTTGCTTTTTACGTCTTATTTTATTTTTAAATCCGTTATCCTATTATGAAATATCGGCCTATGTCATATTTTGTATGTGATAGGATTTATTGTTTAGTTATCCATTCTTTAGCAAAAAACAAGAAAGCAAAAAAACTTGCATCCATCAACACCGTAGAACGCATTTTGTTGTGGACCTTGGTCTTGAAGGCTTATTAAGTGCTGGGTTGACACATACTGTAATTCACAAAAATAAGTGACACAAATCTTGATAGTATCACATCTAGATAGATTTATTCGATACTGAGTACCTAATTGTACCAAAATGATTGAAAGTCAAACTGAGCGTAACAAAATGAACCTGTATAGTACCCATGGTTAACAGAGGAGTAATGTCATTTCAAACATAAAATTTGATGGTAGTTGAAACCCTTGATTCATTGTGCAGCCAAGGCTTCAAATGTGTTGAATAGACCAGATTGCAGTTATTATAGCCAGAGGTTAAGTTTACACTTAAATCTGGCCGATGTGTGTAAATTCGGTAAACTAAACCTAATCTGGATAGAATCAAGGCCATTCCATTTAACATGGCCTCCATCAATGAAGAAGAAACATGAGAATAAGAGACTACATATCTAGAACTTCCTCGAGATAGCAAACTATTGCGGAGAAATTACATAAAGATAATGGTGATTGGTGAGGTTAGCTAGTCGGACGAAGTTTGATGGTTTGCAAACCCTCCAAAAGTTGAAGCACAACTATCGTAATATGGATTTATATCATAATAATTTAACCAGCTATCAAGAGGACAAATCTTAAAGGAAGAGTTAGAAGATACATATACTAACCTTTTTCCCCATCAAGAGGGTGCATCATTGAAGTTGCGCTTAAGTCTAATTACATTTACAAGTACAAGTAACGACAGGATATGAAAGAAGGGGAGATTCGACAATCTAAATAACGAGTTAAACCTAATCCAAAGATAATCCCACCGGTTGAAGTAAAGAAATCTTAGCGTAAGAAAGTTCAACTTCCTAATTGTTTTTTCCATACAGAAAAATCGTGAATTCATGGATTCCACTATTTTTTCAAAACAAAATTCCCTGACTTTCCATGATTTTCCAGACCCAAAATATGAAAATTTCCTGACTTTTTTAAAAAGAAAACTAATGATTTTGTAAAAAAAACCTAAGGGTTTTCAAAATATTGGAAGTTCCGACCAACATTTGACTAAATATACAAAATATCTCGTTGTAGAACAACTATGGCTGCCCAAAACGATTATTTTAATAGTGAATGGTCAAATATAATTCAATACCCCTCTTCATTTTTTTCCCGATGAATTTTCTAGTTGACATTTATTTATTTATTTATTTATTTATTTATTTATTTATTTATTTATTTATTTATTTATTTATTTATTTATTTATTTATTTACTCATTAACATGCCTTAAGCACACTCGGGCTTATGATTGACATTCATAGAACTTATTTATTTAGAACATTTACATTTTACGTCTAAAACTAAAGCTTAAAATATAAATTAAAATAAAACTAAAATGATATTGATTGATATGAAATAATAATATGTTTAATAAGTTTAATAATACGATGAGTTGAGTTTGCAAACTTTTATTTTATATGAAAATACTGAAAATAGTTCCTGCGAAAATTGGCTATAGTTGTAGAGTTTTTAACTGTATTTGGTAAAGAGTTCCAGTATGTGATGCCTCGCACAAAGAATGATTTATTCAAAATATCTATTTTATTAGGTCTTATTTGTATATTGTTAGTCCGAGTAGATTTCAATCTTACCAACCTTCGATACAAATAAATTGGTTTTTTGAACTTTAAAATTTTAAAAACGTGAAGGCAAACCCGAAACTTGTATAAATCAAACAAATTACATCCTATAAGACTTTCAACGAACCGTGACACATGATCAAACTTTCTGAGTTTAAATACATAACGAACACACCTATTTAGAAGCAGCCTAAGTTTTTTCAGTTGCTTAAAATTCATACCAAAGAGAATAGTATCGCAGTACATAAAGTGGGGAAACAAATATCCAAAAAATATTTTTTTACGAGATTTAGTGTTTAATTCCTTACTTATTGACCACAACGTTCTTAGCATAAAGTTAATTTTTTTACTCAAATGATTTACGTGATTGGACCAAGATAAGGTTTCGTCAATAAACAATCCTAAGTTCTTAACAACATTAGAGTAATCCACACCTATATTCCCCACCATAACTTTAGAGAGAGCAACGTTTCGTGATTTAGAACTTTTGATCATAATAGCTTGGGTTTTTGATTCGTTCATTTTCAAACAATTATCATTCGACCATTTTAGTATGGAATCCACATCAATATTGATGCGCTCAATACTTCTAGAAACATTGTTCTTTGGAACCATCCTATAAATTTGAAGGTCGTCGGCAAATATATGATATTTAGAATGTCTAATTACTTCAGGCAAGTCGTTGATATACATTAGAAATAGTAAGGGACCAAGAACGAAGCCCTGCGGTACTCCTACTGTCATTTTTGTACGTATACTCCGCTTACAACCCACCTGAACCTCCTGGTATCTATCGCAAAGATAAGAATACAAAAGATTCGCTGCAGAAGAACTAAAATCAAATGTATGTAACAACTTTTCTATCAAATACAGATGCTCAATACTATCGAAAGCCTTCGAAAAATCAAATAGTACTAAAACATACATAAAGCCATCATCTAAACCATGCATCAAATCACCAATTATATTTAACAGAGCAGTGTTTGTTCCATGCAATTTCCTGTATGCCGATTGGTTTTCATTTAGTAGATCATTATCATCCAAATATGTACATATTTGCAGTTTCACAATCTTTTCAAACACCTTTCCTAATGCTGGTAGAATACTTATTGGTCGGAAATCACTCACAGAAGACGCTTTCTTAGTTTTTGGGATGGGAATTACTTTAGCAGTTTTCCAATGCTTTGGAAACACAGATTTTGTTAGGATACTGTTGAAAACATACTGCAAGTGTGTAAAAATTAATGGATATAGTAATTTTATGAATTTCAAAGAAATACCATCCAATCCAACAGAGTTAGATGTGACAGAGTACAATGCTGTTGTGATAGTATCGATATCAACGTTATGAAAAGTAAAGCCATCTTTGGGTACTTGTTTGTGAAAGGGAAACTTGTTATTATTTTTCGATGCATCGCTTTTAGGAGTAATAAAACTGCAGAATAAATTAGGATCAATTTCAGGCATAGTGTCAACTTTCTTGTTTAACCCAAGTTTTTTAATTTTATTCCAAAACTTTACAGGCGCTTCATTACTTGACATGGTATCTTTGGCTACTAAAGACTTTAGATTCTCAAGATGGACGGGTCTACGCCCCAGAAGTACTTGGAACCCAGTTCCTACCAAGGACCATCACAAAAATTTCGACGGAAGGTGCTACTCCAACACTCCATTTTTTGGATAAAGAAGCAGTTGTCACTGGCCTCACTGCTTCAGATCCTCCTCGTCATGGCCGGTATTGAAAGAAATCCTGGACCAACTAAAATATGGCATTGTGCAATATGCAAAAACATTTTAAGAGCAAACACTACATCCGTCCAGTGTAATAGCTGTAAAGAATCGTGTCATCTCAAGAACTGCTCAGGCCTTGCAACCCATAAGTAATGGACCAAAAACTACATAGCGTTATGTTGCTATGCATCAAATCAACATACAAATACGAGCTCGCAACAGAACACAATGCGAATGAGCACACATCCGGAAACCCCAAGTGATGTGAAAATAATGGAGCGAAATTGTAACGGTCTATCAAACAAAATCGATGATATCATCAACTTTATGTATAAAAACAATATTCTAGTCGCGGTTTTACAAGAAACCAAATTAAATGTTAGATCTAAGGTTAGTGATAGTATCTGTGATGATAGAATCATAGAAGAGAGAAAGACAAATGGATAGAGGGAAGGACAAAGGTGGCCTTGCCTTTATCATACACAAAACCATTATCTACCGTACAACCACATTACCAGCAGTACCGGGAACTGATAAACATCTAGAACAACTGGGTATTACAATAAAATCCGGAAATACGGAGATAAATCTAGTCAATATTTATATTCCTCCAGTAAGCAGCTGTGATTTAGGTTATGAACCGTCCATAGGACATTTATTTTATACCAAAGACTGTCTAATTCTCGGTGATATGAATCCTCACCACGATCTATGGCACTCACACTTGAACACTGACTCAAGAGGTGAAAATATTGCTGATAAAATTGACGGCTCCAACTTTGGAGTCCTCAATGAACCACAACCAACAAGAGCAACAAATAACTCATACTCGTCTCCAGATGTTTCACTTGCCAGCATGTCACTAATGCCAATCGCTGAATGGAGAACTGAAATTGCATTGGGATCAGACCATGTGCCGATCATAATCACCTTAAAACGTTCCTTAAACGAAATGAAATCCGAGAAGAAGACATACATTAATTTTAATAGGGCAGACTGGGATAATTTTACCAATTTTACTGAATTGGAATTCAGTAAGCAAGTTTTACCAATTGACGCCTCTCTGGGGAAAGAAAATTCAGAGAAATTTTTAACAAAGCTAGATCTCACTTCATTCCAGCCGGCAGAATACAAAATATTAAACCAAACTTCCCACAAGAACACAGCTTGTGTACTTTCCTCCCTAAGAGATGACATCCGTAAGGCAGATCTAACTGATTCTAGAATTCCGGGCCTGGAACGCAAGCAGATAAATAAACTAGTAATGGAACACAAACGTAACAAATGGAAAGATTTATTGAAACTCTGGCACAAATAAAAGTCTGCGGAAGGAGATTAAGGGTTTAACACATCCGCGTCAAACGCATAACAACTGCATGATCTTCTTCGATGTTATCCCAACCAAAAACAATAGAAAATGCGCAACAAAATTCAACAGGCAGTTTACAGAAAAGCAAAGTAATCATGAAAAAGAAACTAGGTAAGTATTAAGACATATGCGCAAACTTAATACAGAAAATTTCGAGGGTATCATATTTTCCGAAGAAGATGTTGGCGACCCAATAAAGAAATCCAAACCATCTAAAGCTATTGGACCAGACGGCATCTCAGCCATTGGACCCAATGGATTGAACTTTCTCACTACCATACTCAAAACATCTCTAAATACGCTCCAGATATCAAATATCTGGAAAACGGCTAGAATTGCATTTTGAAACCTGGCAAGCCTGAAGAAAAGGGAGAATCCTATAGACCGATCTCTATCCTCTCATCGGTTGCAAAATTGATAGAACCACTACTACTACCTCGATTAACAGAATCTTGCAAATTGGCGTCACATCAGCATGGCTTTAGGAAAGCACACAGTACAACACCCCGCTTCATAGAATCCAAAACCAAATCAGCGATGGTCTAAACCAAAAACAACCATGTGCTAGAACAATTTTAGTTGCACTTGACCTGTCAAAAGCTTTCGACACAGTGTCACATGCTGCACTACTGAACGACATATTCAACACCTATCTGCCAGGTCTAATAAAGCGCTGGTTATGCAACTATCTAAGAGACCGCCAAACATACGTTGAGTTCCGTAACTCTAGATCTAAGATGAGAGTGCTCAGACAAGGAGTTCCACAAGGTGGAGTTTTCTCGCCTTCATTATTCAACCTTTACTTAAGCAGTTTACCGGCACCCCCCGAAGGAATAACTATCACGTCATAGGCAGACGACTGCACGGTGCTTGCAATAGGAAACAACCTGGAACAACTCACCAATGTCCTAAACACCTACCTTGAATGAATGGTTTAAAACCAAAAAATTGAAACTGTCCACTGAAAAGTCCACTTCCACACTTTTCACCACATGGACGAAGGAGGTAAATACAAATCTCAATATTTGCATTGACAACATACTAATTCCTACAGCATTCGATCCACTACTTAAATTCAACGCTCATGCTCAACAAGTAAATACAAAACTTAAAAACAGGAATAACGCACTGAAAGCTCTAGCGGGTAGTTCGTGGGGTAAGGATAAAAATACAATAATAACGGCATATAAGGCAATAGGAAGGCCTTTCATAAATTACGCTGCTCCCATATGGACACCCCAAGTCGCTGACACCCAATGGAATAAGTTACAGATAACACAACGCAGCCTTGCGTACAGCAACCGGATGTCACTTGATGGCCCACCGAGATCACCTACACGAGGAATGTAACATATTGCTGGTCCGTGAACACAACGAAATGCTTACCAAACAATATCTTTGGTCCTGTCATAGAGAGCAGCATCCCTGCAATGACACCTTATCCATGACAACACCACCTAGAGACATAAGAAGGACGGCGAAATGCTTCCTACAAGATGTTGAAAACAATGAAGACATAAATAACATCGACGAGCCTACGTATAAGAGGGGGTTGAAAAATATACATACAAAAACCGTTGAAGAGACAATAAAGAACTATGCCCCGAATCGAGTTCTTAATAGCAAACCACCACAAGTCGCTGCCGAAGATGTAAAACTGCCACGTAGCACCAGAACCATCCTAGCGCAGTTAAGATCCGGTTGGTCACACATCTTAAATAACTACATGAGTAGAATTGACCAGGAAATTGTTGACAAGTGTCCCATATATGAGGGCACGCCACATGATGCTAACCACCTGTTCAATTGTCCAGAGAAACCAACCGACTTGACGAAGGAAGATCTGTGGTACCGCCCGAGGGCAGTAGCAGAGTTCCTGAATCTGGACTTGGAGCCGGAATAATAGCACCACAACTCGTCGCTACAACAACAACAACTAAAGACTTAAAATAATGAATATTTCATGTTTAGGGTCCCGAGCAGAAATTTGTCAGGGCTCAAGTAAGGCCCTGATCAGGTTTGCCCTTATCCGGATCAGGCATTGGTAGGGCAGCCTGATTGGGCCCTGATCATGAGTGTAACGCTTTTGCCCTATCAGGTCCTGATTGGGATTACCGGATCAGACTCTGATTGGGATAATCGGATCAGGCCCTGATTGGGATATCCGGACCAGATCCTGATGTATATTTATATATTATATACTTAAATTAATCAAATTAAAATAAAAAAATTACCATGGAAAAAATTAAAACATACATACCACACAGAAAGAAAAAATCTTGCTTGATTCAAACATGTTGCATTGTTAATCGAAAATTAAGTGAAAATTGGGGAACTAAATACGTTAGTGATTGTATCAACCAACGCTCCGTATTTAAATTAACAATTTAACCGTTGTTGATATATTTTTTTATAAGTATCACAAACATATTTGACTTAACCATGTTTGTAGTTGAGTCAATTATGATTTAATTTTCAATTGACTACAAACGTGGTAAATTAAAAATTAGACTAAAAATAGTGATATTGAATACGTTTGTGATAGAATCAAGCAATACGCCGTATTAAATCTTTTGGTTTGGTACATCTTTGTTATGTTTTTGCTGCTATCGATGTTTGTATGGGTTCGTTTTTTTCGTAAATATAATATTTGAAATTTTTTATATTAGAAGTATGTATTTCGCATCAATCCCGACAAACATTTTTATGCATAAAGCTAGCGTTCGTATATTTACGTTCTAAATAGGAAATGTATGAGTGTGATTTTGTTTGTAAAGGATGCGTCCATTTTTTCGCCATTTTTTTAATGATACGATTTAAAAGCCCAAAATTCCAGAAATCAAAAAATTTAAATATTTGAATTATGTGTAGAAAATTATACTAATTTTCTATAATTTTCTCATTATTATGAAAAATTAAATTAAAATATCGATAAATGGACATGAAACAAGACAAATAAAAAATATTAAAAAAATATAATAATTTTTTTAAATCACCAAAATTAATTATAGAAAGGGCCTGTTTCATTAACGATATTTTTGTTATAACATTGACTGAAAAATTTCTTTCGCACATAATTTTATATGCAAATAATATGGAAATCATTTAAATTAATTAAACACATCTAAATTATTTCCTAAAGTAAAATGTTAAATAAAACCAGCCATGTTAAAATATATAAAAACTTTTTATTTTTCTATTCCATTATTTTTCTTTATTTTATTTATTAGTTTCTTTTCTCCTAGTTTTTTATTTTAACGAACACAATAATTTTCAAACAAAAACATGAACAAACGAACTGAAAAATATGAACAAGAAAAATTGATCACGCCGTGGTTGATTTAAATAATGAAAATTGTTACGTTTTTTAAAATAAATTGACAATGCTACATTGGTTAAAATAACCACGTTCGTATTAGACGCAAAATCAAACAAGCTTTGTAGTTGATTCTACCAACGTTTTTTTTTCGGTGTAATAAATAAAATAAAGAAAAATAATGGAATAGAAAAATAAAAAGTTTTTATATATTTTAACATGGCTGGTTTTATTTAACATTTTACTTTAGGAAATAATTTAGATGTGTTTAATTAATTTAAATGATTTCCATATTATTTGCATATAAAATTATGTGCGAAAGAAATTTTTCAGTCAATGTTATAACAAAAATATCGTTAATGAAACAGGCCCTTTCTATAATTAATTTTGGTGATTTAAAAAAATTATTATATTTTTTTAATATTTTTTATTTGTCTTGTTTCATGTCCATTTATCGATATTTTAATTTAATTTTTCATAATAATGAGAAAATTATAGAAAATTAGTATAATTTTCTACACATAATTCAAATATTTAAATTTTTTGATTTCTGGAATTTTGGGCTTTTAAATCGTATCATTAAAAAAATGGCGAAAAAATGGACGCATCCTTTACAAACAAAATCACACTCATACATTTCCTATTTAGAACGTAAATATACGAACGCTAGCTTTATGCATAAAAATGTTTGTCGGGATTGATGCGAAATACATACTTCTAATATAAAAAATTTCAAATATTATATTTACGAAAAAAACGAACCCATACAAACATCGATAGCAGCAAAAACATAACAAAGATGTACCAAACCAAAAGATTTAATACGGCGTATTGCTTGATTCTATCACAAACGTATTCAATATCACTATTTTTAGTCTAATTTTTAATTTACCACGTTTGTAGTCAATTGAAAATTAAATCATAATTGACTCAACTACAAACATGGTTAAGTCAAATATGTTTGTGATACTTATAAAAAAATATATCAACAACGGTTAAATTGTTAATTTAAATACGGAGCGTTGGTTGATACAATCACTAACGTATTTAGTTCCCCAATTTTCACTTAATTTTCGATTAACAATGCAACATGTTTGAATCAAGCAAGATTTTTTCTTTCTGTGTAGTTTCTTTTCTCCTAGTTTTTTATTTTAACGAACACAATAATTTTCAAACAAAAACATGAACAAACGAACTGAAAAATATGAACAAGAAAAATTGATCACGCCGTGGTTGATTTAAATAATGAAAATTGTTACGTTTTTTAAAATAAATTGACAATGCTACATTGGTTAAAATAACCACGTTCGTATTAGACGCAAAATCAAACAAGCTTTGTAGTTGATTCTACCAACGTTTTTTTTTCGGTGCACCTTAATCACTATTATTATAGTCTTTCAGCCGAGAAGCGATAACTAAAACATACATGAAACGATTTTAACTATATATTTCTAAAAAGGATAATACTCTAGTGAATTTTAACAAATTAAAATTTCAGCTAGGGGTCCAATACGAAAAACCTGATCAGGGCCGGATATATTCAAATAAGGTAAACCTTATAAGGGTATTCTAAATCAGGCCCGGAACAGGCCCACACCAGAGTGCCCTAATAGGGAATGCCCTTGTAAAACTGACCAGGCCCTGATCACAACCTGACTGTATTCAGGTTTTCCCTAACTAATTTCTGCTCGGGATGTTTAACTTAATAAACAAAATTATATTTTGATGTTTAACTAAATAATAAAACTTATCGAAACCGATCTAGTAAAAAGTTTTCAAGCTCGATAAATTGTTTCCTTCGATAAAAGGTTTCCCTTTCGATCGTCATTGTTTAATGCTGATGATGTAAACGATTCTGCTCAAAACTTGACTAAAACCATTCAATTTATGATTAATAAATTCGTTTTCTTTTCAATAATGAAATCACAACAAAATATACTTTCGAAAGTGACCAAATTGGCTCTTAGGAGATAACGTAGATTATTAAACATTTAGATACATAATAAAAATCTCGTAAATCGACCCTATAGTCGAAAAGCTAACATTGGTTTAATACCACAAAATTAAAAACGAAAAACCCGAAATTGACGGATCAAAAGTGGCAAAACTTTCGACTTTATCAATTTCTGATATGAGTTTTTACAGTGCCATTAATGCTTTAAATTGTGATACTAAATATTATAGCCTCCCTATCATTGAAAGTTACTTTGTTCGCGAAACGCTTTGCTTCAAACTCGACTATTCTGGAACATCTGAAGAAATGCGCCAAATTCAGTTTTCAGGAGTTAATATGAAAATTTCATTTCAAACCCAAATTTGTCAAAAATCTTTTAAGGGCAGGTTAAACACCAACAAAGCTTTTCCACTAGACAACATTCTGTGTTCTAACTTATAGTCCTTTTTCTAATCTGGTGTTCTAAACACATTTTTAAAAGAACTTGCACGCACGTAATTAAAACTAAAATTTTCTACACATTTTATAAACCTGGTATTTTTTTTCGTGCTGGAAGTTGGCCAATATCCAGTCGATTCGCAAAAAAGAAACGAGATGTGATATTTCAAATTATAGATCATCAGTCTAACAGTTCCCACCCCTATTATAAATATGTGAGCAAAATTTTCATTCACATGCAAATGTGAAGCAAATGTGTGTGAAAATGTGTTGCATACTTGCAAAAGATGGTGAAATTACGTTATCGCATTAGATAGCTCAAAAGCATTTGATCGAATTAAGCATGCTTACTTGTTCAATAAGCTCGTTATGTGCGGCATTCACTGTACAATCGAAACTTATTTAAAATTTTCTAGCTGACCGATACATTTCGGTTTCCAATTTTTTTATACAAAGTTAGTCATATTTATTATAAATAAAAATTAAAAATTAACGTCTCTGAATAGCCGAAGGTATCATGCTAACTGAGGTTAAAGTTTTGAGGCAATTTTTGGGATTAGAAATTTTTTTGAGAAATGAAATGAAATGAATGGGTATTGAAATTATCAGAAGAAAACATTCTAAAGATATGTGAACAATGAATGGGTTAGAAGAGGCAGTGCTCAGTTGGGACGAGAAAAATGTAGCAGACTCGGATAATCCACAAAGTATTTGTAGAAGTTGCGGAATTGGCAATATTTACTAAGATGGTTTCTTTTTGAGTTTAAATTATTTAACGCTGATTTTTTTATTGTATATTTGCAATAATTGTAACCAATGTTGTTTCCGTAAAATCTTTATTAAGACTGAGAAATATATACATGAATTCCGTATGCCTAAATATTTCAATTAATATACAGGTTTTGTTGCTATGTAATAATTATAAGTATAGTGAGTATATTACAGGGTGTACCAATATGTATTAATTCCTCCACCACTAATATTTTTACATAATATGAAAAAAAAAATACAACTGTAATAAAACTTAATAATTCCAAAATTTCCATTTAGATAAGATAATTCATTAATTTAAATTCTATATATAAAACAACTTCCACTTGACTAGAAGCAAACTATTGTTTATAATTCACAGCTTTTTTTGAGCGAGCAGAACGTCTATAATCTGGTGAATCAGAAACTACTATTGGTGAGTTTGGATTAAGTAATGTCGGTGATTTATCTTCATCTCTGGATGATACTACACGTTGTGGAGTACAACTGTTACGTTGTGATTGTTCATCCTGACAATTATTATTATTCTTCTTTAATGCAGGATGTGCTGAATCATGTAATGTTGAAAGCTTTAATTGATATTGTGTAACCACACGAATATTGTTACCAACATTAACTAAGTATCGAAAATTACTTTCAAGAACTCGTGCTGGTATCCATCTTACAGAATTTCTGTAGTGATTTCTATACATTACTTTCTCACCACATTTAAATGTTTGGCTTGGCGTAAAGACGGATTTCTTCTCCTTATGTTTTACAACCAGTGGTTTATCACGAGGATTCAATGAATTTGTTAATGTTCGTGGCTTGTATAGCAATAACATAGAAGATGATGATAAATCTGACGTAACCGACGGTGTATTCCGATAATTTAATAAAAATCGAACTAATTTACGTTGTATTGATAATGGTTTCAATTTCACATCTAACAAATATTTTCCTAATGCCATCTTAACGGTTCTCACATAGCGTTCAGCTTGACCATTTGCTTGAGGAAAATAAGGAGGTGATTTTAGAGTTTTTATTAGATTATTCACACAGAATTCTTCAAAAAGACCTCTTAAAAATGGAGGGCCTGAATCCGTACAAATTTCATCCGGTAGATCAAAATAGGCAAACAAGTCTTCAAGTTTTTCTATAACACCTATTGCATCTAAACGCATTAATGGTTTTACATCTAGGAATTTACTATAAGCATCAACAATAATTAAAAATGTTTTACCATCTTTATGAAATAAATCCAAATGTAAACGCTGGAATGGTTTTGAACAGGGTGTCCAATTGGATGTAATTTGTTGCTGTTTACGACTAGCAGTTTGTTGACATACTAAACATTCACTGACGTAATTTTCAACTTCTTTATCAAATTTAGGCCACCATACCTGCGTACGACCAATTATTTTCATTCGTACTATTCCGTCATGATTATTGTGGAGTAATTCAAGAACATTTTTACGAAGTTTAGTTGGAATAATCACACGATCATTATAGAATAAGCAATTATTTTCATAATCAAGATCTTTTCTTAACCGAAAATAATATTGTACTTCGTACGTTCGTGTACATTGTCTGGCCAACCGTTTTGAATATATCTGCGAACCATGCGTAAAATTGGATCTGACTTAAATCCTTGTTTGACTATTTCAATATTAATAATTGGATTTGCACTAGCTGCACTAATATTATGTATATCATAATATTTTATTCCGGTTGAGTCAGGTGATGGAAGACGAGAAAGAGCATCTACATTTCCCATGAATTTTCCAGGACGATGTTCGATTTCGTAATCATATATTGATAATTTAAGTGACCATCTTTGAAGACGCGATGCACTAACAACTGAAATACCCCTATGTGGATGAAAAATCTCTTTTAAAGCTTGGTTGTCCGTTACAAGTTTAAATTTCTGACCATAAATAAAGTCATGAAAACGTTTGATACCAAACATTACTGCCAAGGCTTCTTTATGTAATTGTGAATATCCTTTTTCCGCAGGTGATAAAGTGCTCGAGGCAAATAAGCAAGGTTTTTCAACATCATCGATAATATGGCTTAGAATTGCTGATACCCCATAGGGTGAGGCATCACAACTTAACACAATTGGTTTTTTTATATCAAAAGGTTCCAAAATATTATGGTTCATAATCAATTGCTTTGAACTTTCGAATGCTTTTTGACATTTTTGTGTCCAAACATATTCTGTGTCTTTTTGTAATAGGTTATACAAATCCCGTAGTTCGCTCGACAAATCGGGCAAAAATCGAGAATAAAAATTAAGTAACCCCAGATATGCTCTAAGTTTATTGATGTCTGTTGGAGCGGGGGCTTCAATAATTGCTCTGAATTTTTCAGGACTTGGTCTTATACTTTCTGCTGAAATTATATGACCAAGATATTGTACTGACTGTTTAAAAAATTGACATTTGGACAAATTAACACGAATACAACGTTCGTTTAAAATGGATAAGACTTTGAATACATTTTGTCTGCATTCTTCTAGAGTTTCTCCTCCAACAATCAAATCATCAAGAAAACCACATGTACGTTCACATTCCGCTATGATAAGATCTATTAAGGATTGAAAAATAGCAGGGGTGGATTTTAGTCCGAAAATCAGCCTTGTGAATCGAAATAAACCCTTGTGAGTGTTAATTGTAAGAATTTCTTGAGATTCTTCAGAGACACGAACTTGCAAATATGCTTGAGAAAGATCTAGAACGCAAAAATAACGACAATTAGCTATTTTTGCAAAAATATCCTCGTATTTTGGATAAGGAAAATGCTCCATAACTATGTATCGATTAAAAGTAGCTTTACCATCAATACATATTCTTATGGAACCATCCTTTTTTGACGTAGTTACTATGGGCGTTGCCCATCGGGACCTAGTGACACGTTTAAGAATACCTGATTGTACCATGGATTCTAATTGTTTTTCGACTTTTTCATGTTGACAATATGCCATTGGATATGGACGATGAAATATCGGAACTGTATCCTTTTCAAGAATTATATCAGCAATGAAATCTTTGACGGCCAACGAACTATCTTCAGCAAACGCAATTGGAAATTTTGATTTTAATTCTTGTCTGAAATAGCTGAAATCGCTAATTGAAAGAATCGAATTTGAAAAATTATCATTAAACAACTTACGCCACTTCGGAAATAACCCATCTAACCATGTTCTTCCGAGTAATGGAGTTAATTTCTTTTCGCTTTCAATTACTATCGCGACTAACAATAATGGTTCTGATTCCTCAGTTATTTTGACTTCAACTTTTACTTCACCGACTGTGATAATTTTGCTTCCGGTCGCTGAAAGAAAAGTAGAATTAGTTTTAATCAATTTTAATTTACTAAAATATTTTTGATATTCTAAATTAGACAAAACCGTAGCTGATGAACCAGTATCAATCTCAAACTTGATAGATTGATTTTCGACCAATAAGTCTAAAAATGCTGGACTGCTACCACTTATTTGATTGACTGAAATTGCTTCTAATTTTTCATTGGCTGACTCTTGCTCTTGATTTCTTTTTAACGATACCCATCTTGACTTATTAGTATATTTGACTAGAACTTCTGACTATAGGTACTGTTGATAACGATGACTGTTCGCTAAGACCAACACTTTGAATTAAATGACTATTTGTACCATTGACATCACTTTGACATTTTATATCCGGACTATTTTGACGCAGACTTTGACTTAGTATATCCTGATTTTGACTTGTACCAATGGTTTATCACGAGGATTCAATGAATTTGTTAATGTTCGTGGCTTGTATAGCAATAACATAGAAGATGGTGATAAATCTGACGTAACCGACGGTGTATTCCGATAATTTAATAAAAATCGAGCTAATTTACGTTGTATTGATAATGGTTTCAATTTCATATCTAACAAATATTTTCCTAATCCCATCCTCGTCGCCATAAATTATTGTATATTTGCAATAATTGTAACCAATGTTGTTTCAGTAAAATCTTTATTAAGACTGAGATATATATACATGAATTCCGTATGCCTAAATATTTCAATTAATATACAGGTTTTATTGCTATGTAATAGTTATAAGTATAGTAAGTATATTACAGGGTGTACCAATATGTATTAGTTTTGTCGCTCACTCTATTTTAAATTTATATCAACGAACTGCAAACACCATCAACCCAATATATAGTTTTACAGATGATAGTGCATTGCACAAATCATTCGTCCTCCAATATTCAAAGGGTAAACAAGACGAAGTGATAAATGTGGACCAATAAGTTGTCGATTGGAGTAACCAAAATTTGATCAATTTTAATTCCACCAAAACAGGTGTTGATTGTTTCTAGTTTGAAGACCGAACTCTCCAACGATATTTAAATCAATATGTGTGGCGCTCAAACAGGTGTATGTGAAAGCATTGGGAGTCTGGAAATTGCTCTAAAACGATCATATAATAGCAATGACAAAAAGCGCACCTAGAAAACTCGGTCTCCTCAATACATGTAAAAAATACTTCATTCAATATCAATTACTCCACATTTATAAGTCCTGTATTCGTCCCTGTATGGAGTATTGTCGCCAAACTTGGGCGCTGCATCTGTTTCCAGTCGAGCTCTCTTGGACTCTTCAAATGCGTGCTTGCAAATTGTGGGTATTCGACGTTAAAATCAAATATTGATTCGCGACAGCTTTGTCGCATTGTTGCTGATGTCATTGTTTTTAAATAATATTAAATAAATATTACCACCCATAGTAGTCAAATGTATAGTCGCCAATAGTAGTCGGATGAAATCGGGTGCATCAGACGGATGTCCCAAGTATATTCTTTTACCCGTCAGTCGGTAAGTGCAAATAGACAAACTGTTGAGATCACACGTTGTCATAGCGACAGGATGTAAAGGGATTTCTTTGTGAATAAACGAAAAAATATAATTTTTCTCCAACCGTGTAAGTTATTAAGGAATATATGAAATATAATTTAAAAAAAAAGTTTTTGTTAAAATCAAATTTTTCCAGAGAAATAATTAAAATTTCATGACTTTTCAAGACTTTCCCTGACTTAAAACAAATCCCCTGATTTTCCCTGACTTTCCAGAATACTGGTGGACACTGGATCATCTATAGCGTGATTTTGAAACATAAAACTAATTAAAGGATTAAATGATTTGTTCAATCAAAAGTAAACAGAAATTGATTATAAATTGAACAAAAACAACGTAACAATGCTAAGAGGAGGTTTTTAACCAAACGCAGAAAAAGTCTCTAGAATATTTGGATGAAGCCAAGGAGTACCAAGGAGTATATATAACTAGGAGAGAACTTACTTACAAAAATGTATGAAGAGGGACGAAAAAATCGTGATAGCAAATCTCTGAAATTCAATTTCTCTTTTCTCCATTTCGATTTGTTTTTCAATGTTTATATTTACTATCACATATTTTTTATTAAATTATAAATTAAAAACAATTCTAAATTTAAAAAGCCAAAAAATATTAAAGGTTCAATTTATAGTTGTGCTAATTTTTATAAAGCGAATGACAATAATTACGACAGTAATTTATTCAGTTTATTTCCAGTGATTATTTAAGTCAAATATTTTATAAAGGACAAACAATATTTTCTAACGGCATGGAGAAATATTTGTATGTAATTATTCTCAAAGTATATTATGAAAATTTGCTGACAAGATTTTTTCATTATTGTCCAATTTATTTTTTATCAAATAATGGGGCCTATTCAGTAAAATCTTCTATCGAAAGTTTATGTTATTCTTTTATTTTTTGTATGAAATTTTATAACGGGAAAATAAAATTTCATACAAAAAATAAAAGAACAGCAGAAATTTTCGATAGAAGATTTTACTGAATAGGCCCCATTAATTTCAAAAAATTATTTATTATTCATAATTTTTTATTATTTTTGTGATAGGGTTTTTTCCAGTAGATTTAAAACGACTATGCGAAAAATTTCGGTTTCTCAGAGAGTAAATCAAACAAAAAAAATACGATTTGCAGATGTGTATACACGCTAAAAATTGGTTATGGTGATCGGTTGTTCCAACAACTCGATTTGTTTATATACATGCACTATTCAGCTTCTCGAAAGACCACAAAAATTTTTCAATCATCCAATAAAAATTAAAATGGGTAAATTATTGTTCTCAACACAATCAGCAGCATTCTGAATTTTTAGATCTGGAGCAAATTAATTTTGGACCAAAACAAGAGGTTGTGATAAACAAATTGTATACACAAAAACCTACATAAACCATAATAAAGACAAAAACCAATCATAGTAATTTATGTTTTTTTAAATTTTTCTGTTATCGAAATTCTTTATTGTTTTAAATTAAACATAAACAAATAAAAATTGCAAAAATTAAACAGAAAAATTTTTCAAATTTTTTTTCTTCATATTACAAATTTTATTTTTTACAATTTTTTTTCCATATGCGTTTTGTTGAAAACTATAAAAAAAATATTTCAGAATAGTTCTCTTTTAATCCTCATTATTAATATACATATACCAAATATAATTAAGGTGTTGTAATTTTAATTATTTTTTTTAGATATATAACATTGCACGTTTATGTTTATATGTATAATTTTTGGGGATGCAATTTTGTTTGTTGTTACACAACAATTAAAATTTATTTTTTTGTTTTGAAACATCAACATTTAATTATTATTCTTTTTTTATAATTAAATTGTATTTGCTTTAATTTTTTTTTATAATCCAGAGAATCTATATATATTAATATAAAAAAAATAGCGAATATAATTTATATGCTATATAATTATTTAATTAAAATTAGCAAAATAAACAGAAATTAGTTTTCTGGATTATAAAAAAATGATAATTGCTGGCTTTTATTATCACATTTTTTTACAGAGATATAGTTTTCTTTAAAAAATTTGTTTGTTTAAATTACATTGAATTTATAATTGATGACAATTGTTTATATATAAATATATTTATAAGAAGGAAGTTATTACTTTATAATAACATTCTTAAAATAACATTAAGAATTTATTCTTAAAAAAGAATTGTATAAATATGTATATATGTGTAAATGTGTGTAAATTTTTTTTATGTTTAACCGCAGTTGAGATAGTTTGAAGATATGAAAAACAAAACATCGCAAATCATTATCCGTTAAAACGTAAGCACGTAGTAGTATTGTATAAAACTGGCCTTGATAAATATTTGTTTAAAGTTTTTAATTAACAGTTAATTTAAATATTATATTTCAACTTTCATTAAATTATTAAAAAATATTATATTTACTATTTCCGACCATACCAACTGAAAGAGATACCGATGTTGAATAATTAGTGGAAAAAGGGTGACGACATATTATGTAACATAACACTAATAATAGTTATCAAAATACAACAAATTTTGCATATGTTGCCCATTATTTTCACAACATTTTTTATTTATTTTATGTAATAAAATAAATCACACAACTTTCCGCTTGAAACATAACAAAAATTATATTATCGTAAAATAATAATTTCTTTAAAGATTAACACAGAAACACACATTAAATAAAATTGAGCCAAGAAGGGAAGAACGAACACATAAAAAATAAACGAGGGTGGAACAAAAATATGTGAAATAAAAAAAATAAAATAGTTTTAATTTGTTGTAATTTACTTTTTTTTTATTAATTTTTTTTTTTTATACAACCAATAATGATGGAACAGCGATTTTTTTTAAATAAATAAAAAAAATCAATATCATTTTTTTTGTTGCTCATAAATGTTTTCTTTTAAAAATAAAGAAAGAAGAAAAATAAAATTTTTTTGTTCAGAATCTTTTCAAAGAGTTTTGCTGATTCATTACATAACATATATATATTTGATATAATCAAAAAAAATTAAATATCTTTTTTTCTCACTATTTCTTCTTCAAAAATTAGATATAAGTGTTTTTTTTTATATTTTTGAGTTGTTTTGTATTTTATTTCAATTTGAAACACGAAGATTATAAATTAATTGAAAAAATAATTTCTCCAAATAAATTATTAAAAAACAAACAAAATAAAACCAATTTTTAAAGGAAAATTACAAGAGCGAGTAATGCGAAATAAAATTTGGTTTGTTTTCATTTTTGTTGTAAACTAATTTAAAGTTGCATAACTTTAAAAAATAAATGGCCAAAAAATATAAATAACTAGACAAAGAAAAAACAAAAAATGAAATACAAAACAAAATAAGAATAGTTTAATTGTCTAATTAAAAAAAATTAGATGTGGAGTTTTCTTTTTAAATAGATGTTCTAGTATTGTATGCTCGAGAGGACAAAGAAAACAAAAAAAATTAGGAGGTGGTTTACTTAATGTTGTAATTTTTTTTTATTGTAAATTTAAAAGGATGTTTTTTTTTAATTTAGTTGTTTTAAATTAATTTGGTTAGTTTTCTCCACCCTCCGTCGGTTCATTATCTTCCCCTTGTGTGTCGGAAGTCCATAATGTAAGATTATCCCTCAACAATTGCATTATTAGTGTTGAATCTTTATATGAATCTTCATTTAAGGTATCCAATTCCGCTATCGCATCATCAAACGCCTAAAAATGTAAAACAAAAAGTTAATCAGTAATTAATATTGGAAAAATCAAAATAATATATTGCCATGACACCGAAAATATTACAAACGATTCAAATTTTAGGTTTTGGATTTCGGTGAAAAAACACACTATTGCGTTCTTAAAATAGGTGTACTAGATTTTAATACTAATTAACCCAAAAAGCAAAATTTGAAATGCATCTGAATTATAATAGTTCAATATACCACAACAAAAATAAAAATAAAAAAAAATATCGCTGCTACAGGCACACAATTTTTTAACGTTGGTTGGAGGAGAATTTATATAATATATGCAAATAAAAAAAAATCTGAGAATCTCAGCATTCTTTGTTATTTTTATCTTATAAAATAAAATTTGGTTAATATTGCTATTTAAATTATTAATTAAATAAATTAGTTTAGTTTTGAAAGCAACATTAAAAATTACTTAATTGTTTTTTAATGAAATTTCATTAAGTATTTCAATTGATCAGAATTTTTGGGATTATTGTTAGTATATAGTAATATTATAAATTAAAACATTTCAAAAGTTTCACCATCAATCATCGAATGTTAGCATTTTTTTTTAATAACCTGTTTAGCCAAATGACAAGCACGCGCTGGTGAATTTACAATCTCATAATAGAAGACAGAGAAGTTGAGTGCTAGACCTAAACGAATTGGATGAGTTGGTTGCATATTTGATTTTGATATGTCAAACGCTTCCTGATAAGCTTTTTGTGAATCATCAACGACATCTTAAAAATAAAAAAAACATCCATTAAGGAATAAAAGTAAAAACAATTTAAAGTTAAACAAAACAAAAATATTAAAATAAAACAAATAACAGCTAAAATCAAATGAGAAACCATGAGTTTTAGTACTTTTCCAACCAACAAAAGCCGAAATCATCATCATCAAACAACTTTTCCTCTTTCTCCAGCGATATTTTTTTTTGTGTGTGTTTAAGAAGTTTTTAACATATACGACGAACCTGTTTTGCCAATTGGCATGCTTTGTCCGGAGAATTTAATATCTCATAATAGAAAACTGAGAAATTTAGTGCGAGACCCAATCTAATTGGATGTGTTGGCTGCATTTTACCTTTGCTAATTTCGAAGGCATCCTGGTATGCAGCTTGGGAATCGTCTACAACACCTAAATTATTTAAAAAATATAAAATATGTATTATCAGTTTTGTGTAATATAATTTTGATTTTGGCTTCTTTTCTTTTTGTGGATTATTTCTTCACAGTTCTCTTTGATTTTATAGTCATAGCTAAATAAAATTTATTGTCTATGGCCCAAAATAAATTTAAAAAAAAAACAAAACAAACTAAATTTTTTTACTTACTATTACGTGTATCTCCAGTTGCTACTTCGGCTAAATATCTATAATAATCTCCTTTCATTTTAAGATAGAATACTTTGCTCTCAGGATTACTTGCTTTAGGAATCAAATATTTATCCAAAAGACCCTAAAATAATGAAATCCAATATAATTTACAATGAAACATTACATTGTGCGTAAAAATCAATAAGTCTAAATTTAATTATATACAATCTTCTCATGCCCGCACTACAAAGATACATAACGAAAAAGAATTATTCAATCCAAAAATATATTGAATTTTCCACTAATGCGATTTTAATTTTCCATAAATATTTTCTAATCTTATAATCTTATATTTTCGAAGTTTTTATTAATTCAATTTTACAAAACATATTTTTTTTTACATTTATTTATTCAATTAAATTATAATGTAATACAACTACAGCAGTGTAGGTGGTTTGCGAAGTAATAAAAAACTCGATATAAATTTTTAGCATTCAAAAAATTCACAAGTAATGGGGTCGTTCAGTAAAATCTTCCATCGAAGGTTTCTGTTATTCTTCTATCTTTTGTATAAAATTTTATAACGGGAAAATAAAATTTCATACAAAAATAGAAGAATAGCAAAAAATTTCGATAGAAGATTAGACCCCAATATTTTATTTTTTTCAAACATATAGTTAAAATGATCAACAGCACATAATACACATATGTAATCTCTCAGGTGTTTTATCTTTGAGCAAAGAGTAATTTTGTATTATCAGTTCTTTTTTTTATTACTCGGAGTTAACTCCGATTTGTCATTACTCGGTGTCAAAATATATTGTTTTGATTTTATTTCTCATAACCCTGAAGTTTTACGCTTTTCTGTTCTTTTATAGCACTAGAGTTCTCCGATTTTTAACTCTGATGACTCTTAAATTTATTAGAAGCACTATTAGTCAAAACGTCAAATTTAAAATCAAAAATAGAAACGAAAATAGTTATTTATTTATCTAGAACGAAAAGTGAAACTTTAAAGTACGAGCTGTTGTTTACTAGTGAAATTACTAGTGAGTACCTTTAAAAACACTTTTCGTTTGAGGTAAATACAAAATTTTATTTCATACTGGAAATTTATTAAAATAAAAAGAAATGAGTTTTAAATTTTGCTCAAAAAGTTTAACTTTAACGTCCTAGGACTTTATAAAATTTTATAAAGTCCTAGGACGTTAAAGTTCAACGTTTATGGTACAAAAAGTTAAACTTTAACGCCCTAGGACTTTATAAAATTTTATAAAGTCCTAGGACGTTAAAGTTCAACTTTTTGTACCATAAATAATCCGAAAAATGTCGTTTTAGATATCAGTATGAAATAAAAATACAAAACAAAATTTCAAAGCGATAATAATTATTAGAAAAATGGAAACAGTTGTTTATAATTAATATTACCTAATATTTAATTTAATTTTATTAATTTAATTTAATATATTTATTTAATTTTGTCGTGGTTATCGTTACCGGTGGCTTCAACGTCTACAACAAATCGTGGTTAGAATTTTCTAAGACGACGACAGACAAAAATGAAAGGTGGCCGTATCAGTCACAACAGCTACATTTCATGAAACCGTGTGATCCAGATACGCTTTAAGTTTACATGCAAACTGAGATCCAAAAACAAAGTTGGATCTCAATTTGCATGTAAAACTTAACCGGATCCGGAATCACACAGTTTCATGAAATGCAGCTAATATTGTAGAAAGCCCAACTTTCACTTCTCGCAATGACGGTCCTAAGTTTTCTTCTAGATCTCTATCTCCCCAAATATTACGGGTGTTGATGTCAATAAGGGTAGTATTGGAAATTCTGACTACTATTTAGTTTCATCAGTTATCGCCAAAATTGGCTCTTAGAAACAAACGAAGATTATTTAATATATTGGATACATAACAAAAATTTCATAAATCATTTCCAATATGTATCTTAAAGCCAACAGAATATTAAAACAAATAATCGAAAACGAAAAAGAGGTGGAAAAACTTTGGATATCAATTTCTGCCGGTAGTTTTTACATTGCCATTAATTCTTTAAATTCTGCTCTAAATCTTTTATGCCCCTATCATTGAGGATGCTTTAACCGTCACTGACACCGCAATGAAAGGAGTTTTGTTCGCGGAACCTTTTGAACCCCTAAAGAAATACCCTTTTACAATACAGAAATACAAAATTGTCACAAAACATTAAACTACAACAAAAAAAAAAAAACCATCGGTCTGGAGAAAAATTCTCCTATTATTCTGAAAACAAATCCTATAAATCTGCTATTTCTCCTTCGCGCTGGAAGTTGGCAAATTGCAGCCTGTCCTCAAAATATAAACGAAAAGTGATTTCAAATTATAGATCAAATGTGATTTCAAATTATAGAATCCTCCCCAGTACCACCTAAAACATATGGCCACTATTTGACCACATATATCATATATGCTAATCTTTGGAAGACAATAATTTGATATAACCAGTCCTGTTGTCGAAACAAAAAATCAACAACCGGTCTATTAAACTACGTAGCCTTATTGTTGGAACAGCATACTGTATAAGGGTGGTGAAATGTACGACTTTTCACTGAAGTGAAACGCATTAGATAAATTTGTAATGTGTAATTGATCAACAAGCTCGTTGCGTACTGATTTTACCCGCAGTCGTGAAGCTGATTCAAAATTTTCTATCTATGCACTTGTAAAATACCGTCAAAGCTGTGAAGTTTCTACTATGTTGCAAAGAATCAGGCACGTTAGTTTGATTTGAATTGCCGATCAACTTAACAACTATCCGCTGTACAAACTCAATCAAGATTAAAAAACTTGCGACATCGGTCCAAAAATCCTAATTTTTGTTATAGTGAATTCTTTTCTACCTGTTCGGTACAAGTTCTAACACCGAATTATCGAAATTTGTATTCTTTTATAAAAAGTGCTGTACAAAAAATTTTGATAATTCGGAGTCGGAACTTGTACCGACAAGTAGAAAATTCACTATTAATCATCGATGGTGTACCAGTTTTGTCCACACTTTTTTTTTTAATTTATATCGACGAACTGTTGGAACTCATCAGTAACCGATAAATAAATTTACATATAATAGTACATTGCACATGTCATTCATTTTCCTATCTTCAAAGGATAAAATAACTCCCTAAAAACCTCCTCCCTAGTATTTTAGCATTTTAGCGCCAGAATTTGTTAAACATTTCACATCCAATCATCCCATATAGATTTATCTCAACTAAAATTGATATCGTATAAATTGCTACCTGTATTAATTGCGTTTTATTTCAAATCATTCATCATACAATCATTCATCAACTTCATATATATCTTCATCTAATCTAATCTTCATATATATCTTCTATATATCTAATCTAATTTTTAATATTAACGTTATAAGCAGGGTTTCGAACCCGAACCGAAACCGAACACTGAACCTGCTTCGGAGCAAGTTTTTTTTTAAATTATGTGAACCCGAACCCAATGAAAAACGCGGTTCAGGTTCAATTTTTAATACAGGAGATTTAGGAAGTTTGAATAAGAAATTTCATATTTCGCAGAATTTTCTTTAGTTTCAAACAAGATTATTTTGGTTATTATTTGTTTCAGTAGAGAATAGTAAATAGTGAGATTAAATGAAAATGTTTTTCCAAAATAAATATGTATGTAACATAAATACGGTATGTAATGTAACATAAAAAATAATGAATTCATAAAAAAAGTTCGAAAAAATTGTTTTTTTTGTAACAAATGTGAACCCGAACCCAAACCCGAACCGAACCCACTAAATTTCAATGTATTGAACCCGAACCTGCACCCAAATTTTTCTGGGTTCGAAACACTGGTTACAAGAATACTCCGAAGCATTTGGTTTTCCTGTTTTTTTTTTTAATAAAATGTGCTTTGTACTAGGAACTACAATATTTGTCACAAAGACAAATAAAAATCTTTTAAGGCCTAGGTCCCACACAAAATGCGTTCTAATTTGTTGAGACTCAAATCTTATTTTGTTTAAAGAGTACTATGACATTTTAGGTGTCGATTTCATTAAACGATTTTAAATAACTAGTATATCAACTTTTGTTTAGAATTTGTTAGTTACGTAGTGAGCATGATTACACTAAGCGAGCTTACTAGCAGCCAGTAAATTCGCTGGTAAGTAGGTTGTAAACCTTCAATGTAATCGACCCATTACAAACAAAAATAAGCTATCGTGATATTCACTATTAAATCAACAATATTGATTTTTTTTAAAAATAAGTTACAAAAATAAATATACGTGCGGGTTAACAAGAAACGTTTTTGAAGTAATCAAAAGAATTAAATTTTTATCTGATGTAAAATAATCCTAAAACGACGCAATTTCATTCATTTCGTAAAAAAAACACGAACTCTATTCTAACAGTTCTTCTAACTTCTAATATTCATTGTAAAATTTAAAAACAAACTTACCAAAACTTCGTAGCATATTTCCCTAAGTTCTTTTTCTACACGCTCTCTGTATTCTCTTGCGAGCTGTTGTTTTCTAGCTGATGATTCGGTTTTCTGTTCAATTGATGAAATAACTCGCCATGATGATCTTAAATTATGATAAAATATAACTCTTACGCTATGCCAACAAAAGCAAAAACAAAGTTATATTTACCTGCGTGCACCGACAACATTTTTATAAGCAACCGATAAAAGATTTCTTTCTTCATTTGATAATTCTACGCCGGTTTCTGTGACTGATTTCATGGCCTGTGCCATATCATCGTACCTATTAATTTATATAATTTAATCAAAATAAATTGTATATATTTCTGTAGTTAATGAAATAAAATGATTATTTACCTTTCGGACTGTTCGGCTAGTTTTGCCTTTTGAACCAACTCTTCCTTATCAACGGTGGACATTTTGATGTATATTTATTTTAAAAAGAGAATTCGAGAAAGAATTATTAAAATTTGTCTTTTATCAATAAAATTTTGTTGCTGTACAGGGAAATAAATAGCGTCCGACTTTTCAATGTTGACCCCTTTCTGGAAAATTTTAAAAACAAGATCATTAGATTATATAGCTAGAATCAATAAACGTAAATATTACAACATTTGATTTTGATTTTTTGATTAATTGTGTAATAATATAAAGTTATAATAACTGAATAAAATTTTATTGTATTATTAATTAATTTTTTATTTGTTAATGTGGTTTTGAATTAGGACAAATCAAAGAATACCACTATTATATTGAATCAGGAAATAGATTGAAAGCGGAAGTAAAACAAAAAATTGTATATTTTATTTGTCAAAAATAACACAATCATTGGTTGAAAAGAAATTATTAAACAATACATTGGAAATAATTGGGAGTAGTGTAGTCTGATGTAAAAGACTAAAATGCATTTTACTGTAACTATGAATAGGAGATTCAAAAGATTTTGTTCATAAAGAAATAATTACTTCTTTTGTGATACATTTTCGTGGTGAATAAGCAAATGCGCAAACTATTAATCCTAAAATCAGATCTTGCGCAACTTTTGGGCAAACTTAATTGTTGAATCTAAAAACTAATCTTATATAAAACTATCACCGCCCATCAATCTCAAAAGAATCAAATGGTATCTAAGACAAATTTCGTTTTCTAATTCGCTGGTAATGACACATTATTTTAATGACGTCATTACCGTAAATCAAAATTTACGAATAACTTTAACAAAAGTTGAAAAAACAGTTTAATACAGGTGTTATTTTAAGATATTAAAATTATGACCAATGATATAACAATTTACTATGTGAAATACATTCTCCATATATACAAGGAAAAATCAATAATTTATTTAATTCTTTATGAACAACACACCACGTCTACCTATGGTTTAAAACTTATTTTAAGAAAACAAAAATCAATTTTTTCTTTATCAAAAAAAAATTTATAGAAAAAAACTAAGTGTTTTTTTCTTTTTGTCTCACTGATAATCCAAAGAAAAAAATAATTACAAAGAAATAGATATTTAGAATAATCCCTGTTAGTTGTTTACTTTGAAATATATATATGTACAAATAATTATTTAATTCCAAAAAAAAATTATTTTGTTTTATAAGTTAACATTAATTTATTTTTAAACTTTTTTAAATAATAAAATTATGACTTAGACATTTCTAAACTAACTACAATATGCGTACATTCTCGAACAAGTGTTGAAAATGAACTGAATCCGTACTGCAAAACTTTGTTGAAAATAAAATTTGTTTGTCGGCGCATAAAGGAGTGTCCCGAAAAAAAAACTAGAGAGCGAACGGTTAAGTTGTTTAAAATCGCAATATATTGCATGAAAGCACGAATATAGTTATCCTTGTTTAATATTAAATAAATGGTAATATTCGATTTTCGTCGACTTTACTCGTTGCCGTTGCCATGCCAATTGCTGCGGCGATGGCCTTGTCTACTCTACATCAATCACATGCAATATATTCGATTTTTTGAAAAATTTAAAATTGAAAAGCAAGAGAATTTATGTTTTATTACTATTATTTGGTAAATTTCAATATTATTTGTCATCAACTTGAATATTTTACTTCTATTATGCATTTAATTGGGATATAATTTTATAGTAACATTTAGCCGTTATATTTGTCTAATTAGCTAATGAGCTTTTCATACTTTAAATTTATAATGAAAGTCGATTAACCTTTACATACCGATAATTTTTTAGAGTAATGTTATCGTTTTATACGAAAGAAATACAAAAAAAGTAGTTACGTGAAGGCTTAGACAAAAATGAGACGATCTGTGACTAACATTTGAATAAGTATAGAATAACATTTTATTCTTTGCTATATCATAAATGTTATTCTATGCTTTATAATAATGCCAATTTCAAATCTTCGATTAATCCCATTTCTTTATTTAATTGGAGATGTGATTGGACCTCTTAATCTACAAACCCATACCAAACACATTCCTTTTATAAAAAGGAAAACAAATTATGTAAAATATAAATTAGGAAGTTCCAGTTCCAAAAGAATAAAAACAGTAAATCAACTACTACTACTATAAAAGGAGTTAAAGCAAAATGGTAATTGTTTCATTAATGTAACCTGTTATGAATACAGACGTAGATTCTGTGGTGGAAATAAAAAGTGAAGAAAAAAACAAATGGCAATGACAAACTAAACCTTTGTAAACCTTCTTCCTAGAAATTACAATTAGGATAACTTAAAAGATTATAATACACAGCTGTTTGAACCAAGTTTAAACTAAAGAGTTGGGAACCAGATAAAAATGTTTGTGTGAAAGTGTTATCAAAATCAGTTTATTATTTGTGTAATACAAAGAAAAAATTCAGTTCAGTTTCTTGATTTGTAACACTCATGTGACAACCGTGCGTACTCTAGTTTCTGCTAGAGATACTACTAGTCAAGAGGATATCGTAGAGGTGCCGACGGCCAGTGCCAATATTGGCATATATCATATTTAATTATGTGATAGAAAGTATTGTATTGTTTCATATTGTTTACTTAAATTATGTTGGATATTGGTTTGCTATTTGTAAACGGTTCAATTCCGATTCGATTTTGAGATTTTTTTTGATAGAATATGTTGTAAAGTACCCGAGCAGAAATTAGTTAGGGACAACCTGAATACAGTCAGGTTGTGATCAGGGCCTGGTCAGTTTTACAAGGGCATTCCCTATTAGGGCACTCTGATGTGGGCCTGTTCCGGGCCTGATTTATAATACCCTTATAAGGTTTACCTTATTTGAATATATCCGGCCCTGATCAGGTTTTTCGTATTGGACCCCTAGCTGAAATTTTAATTTGTTAAAATTCACTAGAGTATTATCCTTTTTAGAAATATATAGTTAAAATCGTTTCATGTATGTTTTAGTTATCGCTTCTCGGCTGAAAGACTATAATAATAGTGATTAAGGTGCACCGAAAAAAAAACGTTGGTAGAATCAACTACAAAGCTTGTTTGATTTTGCGTCTAATACGAACGTGGTTATTTTAACCAATGTAGCATTGTCAATTTATTTTAAAAAACGTAACAATTTTCATTATTTAAATCAACCACGGCGTGATCAATTTTTCTTGTTCATATTTTTCAGTTCGTTTGTTCATGTTTTTGTTTGAAAATTATTGTGTTCGTTAAAATAAAAAACTAGGAGAAAAGAAACTAATAAATAAAATAAAGAAAAATAATGGAATAGAAAAATAAAAAGTTTTTATATATTTTAACATGGCTGGTTTTATTTAACATTTTACTTTAGGAAATAATTTAGATGTGTTTAATTAATTTAAATGATTTCCATATTATTTGCATATAAAATTATGTGCGAAAGAAATTTTTCAGTCAATGTTATAACAAAAATATCGTTAATGAAACAGGCCCTTTCTATAATTAATTTTGGTGATTTAAAAAAATTATTATATTTTTTTAATATTTTTTATTTGTCTTGTTTCATGTCCATTTATCGATATTTTAATTTAATTTTTCATAATAATGAGAAAATTATAGAAAATTAGTATAATTTTCTACACATAATTCAAATATTTAAATTTTTTGATTTCTGGAATTTTGGGCTTTTAAATCGTATCATTAAAAAAATGGCGAAAAAATGGACGCATCCTTTACAAACAAAATCACACTCATACATTTCCTATTTAGAACGTAAATATACGAACGCTAGCTTTATGCATAAAAATGTTTGTCGGGATTGATGCGAAATACATACTTCTAATATAAAAAATTTCAAATATTATATTTACGAAAAAAACGAACCCATACAAACATCGATAGCAGCAAAAACATAACAAAGATGTACCAAACCAAAAGATTTAATACGGCGTATTGCTTGATTCTATCACAAACGTATTCAATATCACTATTTTTAGTCTAATTTTTAATTTACCACGTTTGTAGTCAATTGAAAATTAAATCATAATTGACTCAACTACAAACATGGTTAAGTCAAATATGTTTGTGATACTTATAAAAAAATATATCAACAACGGTTAAATTGTTAATTTAAATACGGAGCGTTGGTTGATACAATCACTAACGTATTTAGTTCCCCAATTTTCACTTAATTTTCGATTAACAATGCAACATGTTTGAATCAAGCAAGATTTTTTCTTTCTGTGTGGTATGTATGTTTTAATTTTTTCCATGGTAATTTTTTTATTTTAATTTGATTAATTTAAGTATATAATATATAAATATACATCAGGATCTGGTCCGGATATCCCAATCAGGGCCTGATCCGATTATCCCAATCAGAGTCTGATCCGGTAATCCCAATCAGGACCTGATAGGGCAAAAGCGTTACACTCATGATCAGGGCCCAATCAGGCTGCCCTACCAATGCCTGATCCGGATAAGGGCAAACCTGATCAGGGCCTTACTTGAGCCCTGACAAATTTCTGCTCGGGTAAGTATTACAAAATGTGTCAACGCATAAAAACCTTGTAAGACCTAGGTCCCACAACAAAACAACATGCGTTCTGAGGTGTTGATTGACGTATCTTTTTTTTATATCTTCCTAAAGAATGGAAAACAAACATTACATAAAATACGACATAAGCCAATATTTTTCATGATTGGATAGAAAAATTCAAATTAAATAAGACGAAAAAGCAAATTTGTTTAAAAAATTTGCAGAAACAAAACTAAAATGTACACTCTACAAGTATAACTGACGTTCGATCATACAGAGGTGCTGATATGGACACCGATCATATGCTTGTCATCTTTAAGTACAAGTGCAAGTTGTCATCCACATTTAACAGACAAGCAAAAAAGACCGTGCGCTGGAATGTCGAAGCATTTAAACATCCGGAAACGCTGAATAGATATCAGGAAATAATAACACAAAACATAGAAGAGCATGACATCTCTTCTGAGATGCCATTAAACATACAAGAAGAATGGCAAACGCTTCAATCAACCATTATAGCCGCAGCACAAACTACAATCGGAAAACGACCACCGAAATCACACAACGAATGGTTTGACGACGAGTGCCGCCAATCCGTTGAAAATAAACAAAAACTGTGAGAAAAATGGTTAACAAGGAACACCCGAAGCTCCCAAGCTGATTATCTATGCGCCAGGAAAGCCTCAGCAAAACTTCTACGTAAAAAGAAACGCGAACACATGAAGAGCTGCATCGAAAACATCAACCAACATGCGGCCAACGGAAATTCAAAAGAGTGCTTTGCCAATGCACGAAATCTGACCAAAGATTTCCACCCAAGATCTACAGCCATCAAAAATGTAAATAATGAACTTACAACAAGTGAACGTGATGTGCTGGCAGTGTGGCGATCCCACTTTCAAGACCTACTGAATAGGACGAACGAAGTTCATCCTATTCGAGCAATTGCTCCATCAACTGAAGAGATTTTTGTCCCTTACCCAGCAATAGAAGAAGTGGAAGCTGCCATTAAAAAACTGAAAAATGGCAAATCACCAGGTTTCGATGGAATTCCCGCAGAACTTCTGAAAAATGGAGGAGCAGCTCTGGTCTCACGTATATACGATCTGATTCTTGCAATCTGGGACCAAGAAGAACTACCTGATGAATGGAAAACAGCTCTCATTGTTCCGCTACATAAGAAAGGTGACCGTTTAAAGTGTGAAAATTATCGTGGCATCGCACTGTTGAACACTGCATATAAAATACTAGCTAATGTTGTACTTGCTCGACTCATCCCGTTCGCCGAATCTATCATCGGTGACTATCAGTGTGGTTTTCGTCCCAACCGCTCAACCACAGATCAATGTTTTACATTAAGGATGATTCTGGAAAAATGTTGGGAGTACAACATCAGCATTCACCAGCTCTACGTTGATTTCAGGCAAGCATATGATAGTATCATCCGCGACAACCTCTGGTCCGCACTCATATGCCTTGGTATCCCAGAGAAACTTGTTTCTCTGTGTAAACTCACAACATCGGGATCAAATTGTAGAATAGTAATCGAAGGGTCAGTTTCTGATCCTTTCGATATAACATCAGGTGTTCGACAAGGTGATGCACTCGCGCCCGTACTATTTAATTTGGCGCTGGAGTACGCGATAAGAAAAAGCCGAATTGAGACACAAAACTGCATATATAACAAATCTAGTCAAGTTCTTGGCTACGCAGATGATATTGTGCTTCTCGGACGTAGAACAAGCGATATTAAGGATAGTCTCTCTCAGCTTGAAAGAAATGCTAAACGGCTTGGATTATGCATCAACACCAGCAAAACTAAAGTGTTAACAACATCTAAGAACATACCTCCCGGAAATCTGGATACTGGCGACTATGAAGTGGAACGCGTGGAAAACTTCAAATACCTCGGGTCTGTAATAACATCGTCAAATGACATGCAGGCAGATATCAAAGCCCGTGTCTCTGCCGCATACAGAGTTTTCTACGCATACTCAAAACTTCTGCGATCAAAACATCTTTCGCGGTCGTGTAAACTCACACTTTACAAAGCATTGATACGACCTGTGCTTACATTTGGAAGTGAAAGCTGGACACTGACTTCCTCCGATTGTAGAATTCTATCAACATTCGAGAGGAAAGTCATACGAACAATTTATGGTCCATGTAAAGTTGCTGAAAATCAGTATAGAATCCGAATGAATCATGAAATCAGACAGCTTCTTGGAGGCTGCGATGTAATCGGATTCATTAAATCCAACCGGATTAGATGGTTTGGTCATGTAGAAAGGGCTCCATTGGAAAGAATGATAAAAAAAGCGTCCCAACAACAACCAGCTGGTGTTCGTCGAAGAGGAAGACCTAGACAACGCTGGCGTGATGACATCATCCAAGACCTTCGTGATATAGGATGTCGAAACTGGGGTCAACTGGTCATGGAACGAGATGATTGGAAGCTGGTGGCACAGACGGCAAAATCCCTTCATGGGATGTAAACGCCAGAGAGAGAGAAAACTAAAATGTGTTGCCAATAATACAGCTAATGCTATATTCATTGATTATGTGACGCACTGTCTTCCTCAATGATTAAAGTCCTCACATAGTTGTATGGAGGCTCGTTTCTTCGCGCAAGCAAAAGCATGCCATCATCAAGGAATATTCCACAGCTGAGATTGAGGGTGTTACCGTTGACTGAGTAGAGTTCGTCCTCCAGCAGTTCTGAGATATATGTTTAGCTGGTGATATCTTACTGCTACTGACTGGAGTACGTAAGGTTTCACACCCTTAGATCAAATGTTAAAAGAAAAATTTACAGATCAACAAAAAGTAAACTGATCCCTTTTCTATGCGTATACCCTAATTATATTTTAAATTTTATTATTATCATTAATAAGGTTCTAGTCAGATTCATACTGTCACTAAATGCACTTAAGTTCATCAATTTATAGTTGTGGTAAAATGTACTGGAAAACTAAAATATGTACAAAAAAATCTATCAGTTGTAGGCAATTTAGAGTGTAAATTTTTTTAATATACATAGCCTTTGTTTTTGTGGTTACTATTATCACAATATAAACAATTGACAAAAGCAATTTAAATTTAAAGTACTAACTTTTGCCAAAAATTTTTAAACAAAAGAATTAGTCACGTTATCTCAGAAGCATGTCTAGTGTATTTAACCAAACAAATTGTGGTTTTCGAATTAAACGATTTGTGATTTTTGAATAAAATGATTCGTTACCGTTTAAATAGATTTAATTGTAAAATAAATACAAGATACAAATATACTAGCAATTGAATGAACAAGAATATTCCATAATTTTGGAATAAATTTATATGATTTAAACCGAATAAGGTATTGTCAACGACTACACAAAAATAAGAGTATTCATAAAAATCAATTAGAAATTTCTAAACGAGGTATTAGGTAGGTATGTTTGTGCACATAATCAATCAACGAGTTAGGGGTACAATGTTAAAGCGTCGAACATCGTTATGACGTAGTAATGCGTCGATAATCGATTTGATCTTTTTCGAAGCATTCGTGATTAAATTATATATTAATGCGCTGAAAAGCGCTGTAGGTTCATATTATCAATATACTCGACTCGTTTATCATGGCTTGAACATAAACTGTGCTGGTAGCATGTATGATAAATAACAAATTTGAAAAACTTGTTTTCTACGCTATTTACATAGAACTATGTCATTAGTCCTGACGATGTCCCACAGTTACGAAAAGATTTGAGTTGATTATTGTAATTTTTATTAAAAAGAACTTGGTTTTTGTAACAACAAGTTTTGTTTTTATAGAGCAAATTATATTTGATTCAATATTTAATCGTTTTATAGACAAATAATTCAATCAAAATAATTAAACAAAA
The DNA here is from genome assembly GCA_963693315.1 of Diogma glabrata. Taxonomy (NCBI): domain Eukaryota; kingdom Metazoa; phylum Arthropoda; class Insecta; order Diptera; family Cylindrotomidae; genus Diogma; species Diogma glabrata. The sequence goes on from OY856186.1 coordinate 252,488,490, forward strand.
TCTTTGTATGTGACTTCAGTTCTGTAAAACGAATTTGAACTCACATAAATAACAACTTGTTAACAATAATACACTTGCTTAATAGTTAAATTATAACGTCAAGCAAACAACGAAAGAGACACTTATCTCTACCATAACATTAAATAAAGTTACTCTTTGTATATTTAGAACTAGTCATGAGAAAGTATTCACTACGTTTATATTGAAGTCCAAATTACCAACAACTTTATCGTTCCTTTGGTGTTATCTTTTTACTAAATTGGCTAGGGATACATCCTAAATACTCACAAAAAGAAAATATAGAAAACGGAAACCGTATAGCCAATAAAAATTTAGACATGGTTAGTATTGTTTTGCCAACATTCAAAATTTGTTTGAAAAAAAATTACAATGTATATTTAAATAATTAGAAACAAAAAATAAGACACCATCAATAGCACGTGCGAAATATTTCATTTGTATATTATTTAAAAATAGAATAATAAATTTATGCGAAGCTACATAGAAGAAAATGAATTGCTTTATATTGAAATTATTGCAATTAAAAAACTATTTCCTCAACATATACAAAAAAGGAAGCTGTTCAATTAGTAAACGATCTAACGGCATTTATTGTATTTCGCTTTTTCGTTTCTTTTGATAAAAAATAAATCAACCGTATTGAAGAAATTTTGTCTTGGATTAAATTATCATTTCGTCAGAACATAGAATTACTATTATTAAACTGTTCACAAAAATTTTGTTCAATTTCTACTAGAATTTATATTATTTTCTTAAATTGTTGGTTCATTTAATCAAAACTATTAGTGCCAAAATAAAAACAAATATAGAAGTAATAATACATTTGTTTAACATATTCGAACACAATCTAGGAATCTTCAAAAAACGGTAGTATAAGAAACTTTGTTTTTTTTACTTACATTTTACTTACAAGTTTTCCTTGAAACATTTATAATTATTAAACAATTTCAAGGCCATAAGTCTTGTTTACTATCGGTCCTATCCAAAGTCTACGAGCATTATATTAATACACATATTTCAAAATTTCTGGAAGAAAATCATTTAATACCCGATAGCCAATACGGTTTTCGAAACAAAAGATCAACTACCGATCTATTAAACTATGTAGCACATTGTTGAAACAGCATACTTGATAAAGGTGGTGAAACATACGTTATCGCTTTAGACATCTCCAAGGCATTCGATCGAGTATGGCATGCCAACTTAATCAACAAGCTCGTTGCGTACGGTTTTCATCCCAATGTTGTGAAGCTGATTCAAAATTTTCTATCCAACCGATACATTTCGGTAACCTTAGACGGATTTTCTTCTGAGTCTAAACTAATTAACGCTGGTGTACCTCAAGGCTCAGTATTGTCCCCAACCCTAATTTTAATTTATATCAACGAATTGTTGAAAATCACCAGCAACCCAATAAATAGTTTTGCAGATGATAGTACTCTGCACAAGTCGTTCGAGCCCCTTCCTTCAAAAGGTAAAATGCACGAACGAATTAATCCTGCCCGGAGAGACGCTGCCATAAACGTGAACAAAGACCTGAATAAAGTCGCCGACTGGGATAACCAAAACCTTGTCAATTTCAACTCTACCAAAACACAGCTGTTGATTGTTTCCAGATTAAAGACCGAGTTCCCCAAAGATATTTTATTCAGTATGTGTGATGACCCAATAGGTGAATGTAAAAGCAGTCGTTTATTGGGTGTCACAGTTTCGACCTACTCTGGAACGATCATGTAATAGCGATGGCAAAAAGCGCGTCTAAAAAACTCGGCCTCCTGTATGCAAAAAATTTTTCACTTCATACCAATTGCTCCATGTTTATAAGTCCTATATTCGTCCCTGTATGGAGTACTGCTGTCAAGTTTGGGGTGCTGCCTCTGTTTCCATCTTGGCCCTCTTGGACTCTGTTCAAAAGCGGGCTATACGAATTGTGGGTGATCGAACTTTGACATCAAAACTTGATTCCCTAACATCGTCGCACTGTTGCTGACCTCGTTGTTTTTTATAAAGGACTGGAGCCTTTTGAAGGTCAAAATTAAAATTGAATAAATATTATTTACAATAATTATTATTGTTTACCCATTTTCAACCATGAGGAACTCCACAAATAATGCAAAATTTTGGACCAAGTAGAAAGCATCGATTGTGCATTGTGTTGTCGGCTTTAAATCGTGAGAAGATTGCTCAGTTAGACTCGATAAATGGAAAGCAAAAGGAAAAGTGGGCATTAAATCCAAATTGTATGACTAGGGAAAAATATATTTTCTCAATCTACCGGTCGCTGGCTTGTGTTCCCTCATATACACTATGCTTAAATTTATCAACAATGAACCACTTCTCGTAAATTAGTACTACTCCGTACTCTGTCAAACTCGATTCGTTAGCTCGTTATTTTTTAATAAATTACAATAAGGAAACGAATTTATTTTTTGGGTATGCAAAATCGTACTAAGTAGCTGGTACAGGCGTATGCAGGGTTGTCACATCCGTTGTCACAAACGCGGATCCTTACACAAAATGACGGATCGCATTTATCTGTATTTGAGCGTAAGATCCAACGCTACATTTTTAGTCCAGTTAAGACATAACGCGATATAACTTTGAGATCAAAGACCTTCTCGAGGGTCCCGATATAATAGGTGGTATTCGTTCCAATAGGATTGCTTGGTTTGGGCATGTTCTACGAGCCCGATTCAGTCTCGAATGATTAATAATAATATTTTATACCACAGGGAAAGGTAGACTACGACTTCAATGGGAGACTGACGTAATGAACCACCATAAAAAGATCGACAGTCATGGTACTAATTCCGCTGTTGCGAATGACCGTGGTAAATATTCAAAGCTAATTAGCTTGGGTAGCGAAATTCGAAATTCGACGTCCACGCCGTGCTGCCTGGGTAATGCTGACAGAATTAGGTTGGTGTATTGGAGACAAGCAGAGTAAAAACTTCTTAAGCCGCAATTAGACTATTGCAGAACTCTGCAATATTTCTGCAATGGTAGTGTGTAAAATATTCATTGCAGAAAAGTTTGGCAATGAACTCATTGCAATGTTTTGCAATGAGTTCATTGCCAAACTTTTCTGAAATGAATATTTTACACACTCCCATTGCAGAAATATTGCAGAGTTCTGCAATAGTCTAATTGCGGCTTTAGTCAATGACACTACATCACGGCGAATTGGCACCTTACAACCAATGCGACTCAAGCGTCTGTTCTCCATGTCAGGGGCGGCTTGGAGCAGGGGTCTGTCTTGAACCAAGCGGCTCGCTATATAAACGTGTAAAAAGGTTGTTTCTGGTGACCTTAATATGCAGAACGGACCCATTCACGACAATTTGGGTTGGGCCTAAGGTTAACACCCTAACCCCGGAAAAACTAAAACTAATATGTTAAATTTGGTTATCAGAAAGAGAATAACAGACCCGGACATAAAAACAGAATTTTACCTGGACGTGAAAAAGAACCAGACTACCGAATCGGAACGTGGAACGTGCGCAGCCTGAGCTCTCCTGATACTCTTATAAGTCTAGAAACAGAGGCTGTGAGGTATAGGATGGATATTATTGCTCTACAAGAAATTAGACAGCCGATAATCGGAAAACAAGATTTGGATGGTCACTTTCTATACTGTAGTGGTCATCCTTCTAGAAGAGAATTTGGAACTGGCTCTTGTTGGTGCACGCATACAAAAAGCCGTGATGAAATTCATCCCGGTCAGTGAGAGGATCTGCTACCTACGTGTACGCGGTACAAATAACAATATTTCTCTTATTGCCGTGCATGCACCTACTGAAGCTAAGACCGTCGATGAGAAGGATAATTTCTACATAGCACTGGAAGAGGTTATGAAACAAACACCAACACGCGACTTCATTATGGTTCTTGGTGACTTTAATGGACGGGTTGGAAGAGATATCTCTTATGGAAATGTGGTGGGTCCCAACAGCCTGCATTTGAATTCGAATGATAATGGTGAGAGAATGACTAAGTTTGCATTAGCAAATAATTTGAGAATTGCCAGTACTTTCTTTCATTATCGATCGATTCATAAGCAAACTTGGGTCTCACCGAATGGAAACACTCGAAATCAAATTGATCACGTTCTAGTAACAGCACGTTTCTTTTCGAGCGTTCTGGACGTGCGATCCTTTAGAGGTGCATACATTGGAAGTGACCACTTCCTTGTATGTGCAACGATAAGGTTCCACTTCCCAAATCCAACCATTCCGAAATTCCAAATCAACGGAAACGTTTTAACATATTATTTAAGAATGCTGAAACAGAAAAGGGATATCAAATCCATATTGCAGAAACATTGGAGAAATCAGAAACCATTAATGGAGACGTCGATAAGTCATGGTATTTGCTTAAAGATGCTGTTTTAAGCGCTGCTGAGGGAATACTTGGACGACCACTCCCAGAAGCCATGGATGGATCAAGCATGCCTTGACGCTATTCAATACAAAAGAGATTGCTATCTGAAGTGTCTACAAGGACGCAACACCAGGTCCACGAAGGAAAACTATAAACTGGCAAGACAAGCCGTTACAAAGCTATGTAGACGAACGAAGAGAGAATGGTGGAAGAGACAGTGTGAGGAGATTGAAAGCTTCAATAAGGAACATCAATCGCGTAACTTCTTTCAACAGGTTAAAACCTTAAAGAAGGGCCCTCAAACTAGATCGATTGCTATTCAAAACGAAGATAGGGGGAACTACAAGTAGACCTTAAAAATATTTTAGATACTTGGGCCGCTTATTTTATGAATCTTCTCAACTTAAGTGACCAGCAACAAGTCGGGCGACGAGCCAAGCTTATTCGTCCGTCAAAGGTACATGTAGACGAACCAACCAAAGAGGAATTCGAAGTGGCGCTGTCAAAATTAAAACGCAATAAAGCACCTGGTATCGACGATATAACATCCGAAATGATTGTACATGGTGGCGAAACTCTATCCTTAAGATTGTTTGAACTTGTTCAAATGATCTGGAGGACTGAAACCATGCCACAGGACTGGAACACAGCTATGCTGATACCAATCCATAAAAAAGGTAATCGCCTAAAATGTGCAAACTACAGAGGAATCGCTCTCCTCTGCACAGCATATAAGATCTTTTCCTACATTTTGCTATCCAAAACCAATCCTTTTGCAGAACAACTGTTTGGAGAATATTAGTGTGGTTTCCGGCGGGGCCGAGGTACTACCGATGCACTTTTCTCTATAAGGATGATTTTGGAAAAGTGTTGAGTTCAACATACATGTGCACCAACTTTTCATTGATTTCAGGCAGGTCTACGACTCTCTCGAACGAGAGACTCTATGGTCTGCTCTGGTGTCAAATGTCAATGGGAATTCCTGGTAAACTGGTATCACTATGCAAAATGAAAGTACAGAACTCTCAATGCCGTGTACAAGTAGAGAACGAAATATGTGTGCCGTCAAAAGAAACTACCGACTAATAACAATATCTTGTAAATAAACTCAATACAGATGATTGCTTACGCTGATGATGTTGTCATCCTCGGCCGAAGTGAAGCTGTTATGAGTGAGACTTTCAAGTCGCTTGAGTGGTGCTAGGAAATGACGAATCGCATTTATCTGTATTTGAGCGTAAGATCCTACGCTACATTTTTGGTCCACTTAAGACAGACGATGGAGAGTATAGAGCCCGGTATAACTTTCAGATCAGAGACCTTCTTGAGTGTCCTGATATAATAGGTTGTATCCGTTCTAATAGGATTGCTTGGTTTGGGCATGTTCTACGAGCCGATTCACAGTCTGGAATGATTAGAAAAATGTACGTTAGTACCCTAGGGAGTGGAGGACCGCGAGGTAGACCACGACTACAATGGGAGACTGACGTAATAAACGACCTTAAAAAAAATCGGCTGCCATGGTAATTATGTCGCTGTTGCGAATGACCGTGGTGAATATTCAAAGCTGATTAGCCTGGCAACGCTCCTACATGAAGCATGAACGCCTTAAAAAAACAAAAAATTAGCTTGGTAACGCTCCTACATGGCCTGAACGGCATGAAGCATGAAATAATCTTGATTTTCGATTTCAAATTAATTTAATAGACAAAGAAAAATAGTTGCACAAAACACGCCTAAAGTCGCAATTAAACTATTGCAGAACTCTGCAATATTTCTGCAATGGTAGTGTGTAAAATATTTATTGCATAAAAGTTTGGCAATGAACTCAATTTAAAACATTGCAATGACTCATTACAATGTTTTGCAATGAGTTCATTGCTAAACTTTTCTGCAATGAATATTTTACACACTACCATTTCACGACTATTGCAGAAATATTGCAGAGTTCTGCAATAGTCTAATTGCGGCTTAACGAAGTATAAAAGGTGTTATTTTAAAGTATTAAACAGGTTTTTCAAAAAGTTTCCATAAATACAAATACACAAATAAAATGGAATGTTTTTAAGTAAAGAATGTGTTTAACGTTTACATAACAAATTGTTTACCGATAAGAAACTAGCATATTCTCTCTAAATAATTTAACTATAATTTACCTAAATAAACTGTGAAGTTTATTTTAAAATTTCCAACACGTCAAACATCGATTTTCACCATAAGATCTTATAGTGAATTCTTTTCGACTGTACCAAAAAAGTTCCAACACCGAATTATCGACATTTGTAGGATGCAGTGCAATACAAAAAATACAAATTTCAATAATATGGCATCGGAATTTGTTCGATACAGTCAAAAAGGATTCACTATTAGTTTTCCATATTTGAAACGAAATGTTCATAGAATCAATATTTTTTCTCTCCTAGCATTATAAGAAAAAAAAATGCTCGTTCATCTATGTAATCAAAACTGAATATAAATTCAGTTTTCTAATTGTTCCAAAAGAAACAGTTGTGGGAATTTTGTTCATGTGTGCCAAAATCTACAAAAAAGTTTACTAAAGAAAAAATTCTAAATAATACATAATTCAAAAAGATTTTGCTTTTGATGATTTCATCAAAATTTATATCGATTTCAATGTTATGAGCAAATCTTTGCATATGTAATTTTTGTACACACATACATGAAAATCGTACATGTATTAAAATAATTATTACCTGTGCTTCCAGTTTTAATCAAAAACAAAGCTTATTGTCCATCCAAGAGGAAAACTAAAATGTTCTTTGAAGTAAAGTCCAGCCTGTCCCAAAAAAAGGAACGAAATGTGATATTTCAAATTATAGACCAATAGCCTTACTCCCAGTCATGTCTAAAATATACGAGCACTATATTAATTCACACATATCCAAATTTTTGGAAGACAACCATTTGATATCTGACAGCCAATACGGTTTTAGAAACAAAAGATCAACAACCGATCTATTGAACTATGTGGCACATATTTGGAATAGCATACTTGAGAAAGGTGGTGAAACGTACGTAATCGCATTAGACATCTCAAAAGCATTTGATCGAATTTGGCATGCCAACTTGATCAACAAGCTCGTTGCGTACGGTTTTCATCCCGCAGTCGTGAAGTTGATTCAAAATTTTCTGTCTAACCGATACATCTCGGTATCTATAGATGGCTTTTCTTCTGAGTCCAAATTAATTAACGCTGGTGTACCCCAAGGCTCAGTTTTATCTCCCACTTTATTTTTAATTTATATCAACGAACTGTTGCAAATCACCAGTAACCCAATAAATAGTTTTGCAGATGATAGTACACTGCACAAGTCATTCGTCCCCCTATCTTCAAAGGGTAAAATGCATGAACGAATAAATCCCGTCCGGAGAGACGCTGCCATAAATGTAAACGAGGACCTAAAAAAAGTCGCCGATTGGGGTGACAAAAATTTGGTCAATTTTAATTCCACCAAAACACAGCTATTGATTGTTTCCAGATCAAAGACCGAGTTTCCCAACGATATTTCAATTAATATGTGTGACGACCAAATACGCGAATGTGAAAGCATTCGTTTATTGGGAGTCACAATATCCAATGACTTACTCTGGAACGATCATATAATGGCCATGGCAAAGAGCGCGTCAAGAAAACTCGGCCTCCTCAATAGATGTAAAAAATATTTTACTCCGCATCAATTACTCCACATTTATAAGTCCTATATTCGTCCCTGTATGGAGTATTGTTGTCAAGTTTGGGGCGCTGCATCTGCTACTATCCTGGCTCTTTTGGACTCTGTTCAAAAGCGAGCTATACGAATTGTTGGTGATCGAGATTTAACATTAGGTCTTGATTCTCTGCTACATCGTCGCACTGTTGCTGATCTCGTTGTTTTTTATAAATATCGTCACCAGCAGTGCTCGGATGAAATCAGGTCCATAATGCCTCAGACATATGTTTTTCCCCGTTTTACTCGTCAATCGGTGTGTGCGGGCGGTCGAACTGTCGAGATTACTCACTGTCATAGTAATAGAATGCAAAGAGATTTCTTTGTGCGTACATCGTACACATGGAATGCTTTGCCCGAATCAATAGTCTCGAGTGCTTTCAATCCACAAAGATTTAAAAAAAGCGTCCACCTATACCTCAAGACGCATGTTGTTGTGGGACCTACGTCTTAAAAGGTATCTATGTGTTGTTGTGACACATTTTGTAATTCCTACTACACAACACTTCTTATTAAAAAAAAAAAAAAAAAAAAAAAAATATAGAATAAGAAGGAATGGTGGATTATCTGAAGTATTTGTATATATAATTGAAACACATATGTATAAAAAAAATGTAAACAAATAGATAAATACAATATTTACATGAAAGGAAAAACAATGTTTTATTTTTATCAACAATATAGGATGCACTTTTATGATTTAAAATTTTCTTGGTGAGTTTATCCTTCTAGGCTAATGCTCCCAAAAGCATGTGTTAGACAAAATGTTACTGAAAGTGTTTATTTAAACACAATTCTGAATTAAAATAAATCTTAATCTAATCCTGCTGTACAACTATAATATTCATATATGCAACAGGTTACTGGTTACATATTGATACACATCAAATTGTGTTTCTGTGGGTATTGAATTGCGATTAATTCGTATATCGCATATCTGCGCTCGAATTGACTGAATATTTTGAAATAAATAAAAATTCTAAGGGTTGTATAATTTTTCTGAAAATTTAGTTACTTTTGTAAAATTTAGAAAACAGCAATCTATCTTGTCACCTTCCACTGGTCAAATTAGGTAAACAAAAAAAATATTAATTTGCTATGCCTAATAATACGTATATAGCATTAATGTTAGCTATAAACACCAAGGCCAACATTAATTATAAAATTAGCAAATACCACAAATATGTATTTAGTTAGTTCTTGTCTAAAATTTATCTACAAAACAAAATCAATATTTTTAATGAAAAATAAGAAAGAAACAAATATCCCAGTTTTAAATACATTTTATTCGCCCATGTTTTCAACAAAATAATGTGAAGTAGAAAATGTGATTATTGAAAATCATGATGAGGCCACCGTCGCCAAACCAAAATATAACAACAATATTGATGGTGTAGAGATGTTGACTGGAATTTGAGCAGGCGCAATAGGGATTTTTTATATTAATATAAGAAGAAAAATATTAGCTCGTTTTCATTTTTTACTGCAATACAAATATTTTATAAAATTCTCGTATTGAAAGTAAATAATATATGTACGTAATATAAATTTGTAATCAAACATTGATTCTATGATATATTTTCGATCTAATTTTGAATAGATGTTAAAAATCTTTAAGAAAGTTGTCTATGGTGACTAAAAAAATATTTTGAAATAAATAATCCTTAGATAAACGAACCTCGGTTTTCACATCTCAATACAAGGCGAAATAATATTTCTTCGTTCATATCATATGTAGATTAAAGACACATTAGGTGCGTTCGATTTGACTGAAACAACTGAAACAACTGAAAAAAACAACAACAATTGCATTGAATTTCTCAGTTGCTTCAGTCAAATCGAACACGGCTATTATTGAAGTAATAGTGCTCTTGATTTAAATAAAAAAAGTTTGCAAAAACTGATTTTACCAAAACATTTTATTTTTGAAAAAAGTGGGCAAAGCGCAGATATAAACTCGCTCTTCGTGGGTTTCATTAGCAGTTTACTCTGCTGGTATGGATATGGTTGATCGCATATTTTAAATATTATTCCAAAAACTCTGGGACGTCAACTACAATAAAAAAATTTAGTACTGTTTTTTTCGCATTTTTTGTTAAATTTTTGATCTACGGGTGTGGCATCTCTGCGTACTCTAGTTCCTGTTATTGGGATGCGAGCTAATGAGAGATGCCACATATCACAATAGTGGTGAGATATTATAGCCAAAGTGATATCATTGTGGTGCAGGCGGATGAACTCTCAATCGCCGTCAATCTTAGGTATGGTATATTCCTTCCGTTCGATATATGCAAAAGTTTCCATTTTTATATTATTCTCAAATGTTTGGTTTGTTAAGTTCGGCATTGACACACTTTTGTCAACAATTCAAAAACTCTGCCATTTAAAATGAAATAGAAGAGTATATATAGTGTTACTTTAATAAAGTGTTCTCTATGCTCTCTTAAGTGCACTTTGACATTGACTGCTAATAAGGATATGTTGATAAGATGTCATTTTTTTGAAAGTTGGACAAAATGTATAAGGGTGTGATAGTTGCTATCTTCGATTTTCCTAAAATTTTCACGTTATATTAGTAGTACTGTGATAAGAAAAAGTGCAGTTTACCACCTCTTAAATCTGGCGCGTTGACCTTGAATAGAGGTTAAAGTTTAAGATCACGGGTAAATCGTATAAATTATATCATTCTACTGCATAAAACCATGAGTCCTTTTAATATGGATGACTTTTTTTTATATGGATTCTACTTGATACTAGGTAGATGTTAGCATAAATAATTTGGTGGCTCACTCATGGCTTTCAGCGCAAAGGTCATGCGAAAATGTTGTCTTCGTTGCTTTTTTACCTTGTTATATGGCTAAATATCTGATAAGCCCATAATTGACCAACAGCAATAACTATTGAATTAATTACACAACATATGAAAGTACATAGAAAAATTTTTAACAGCATGGGCTAATCTTGGCTTTAGTAGTTAAACGGTTTCAAAGTTGATAATTTTTCAAAAAACGGTCAAAGTTCAAGGTCAACTACTTGAGTGAATAAGTTTGAACCACAGCTGTAATTATACTGCATATTGTGTAGTTTAAAACTTAGAAATTATTTGACCAATCGTGGCGAAGAGTTAATTTTTCACACGGGTTTAGAAATATGTATCAAAACTATTAAGTTTTGACTATGAAATAATTTTAAGGTAAATTCATTGTCTCCTCGTGGACGAATGGACGTATGTACTATTACATTTTCAACTTTGATTTTAACAAAGGATTTACGGTTTAGAAAAAATTCCTAATTTTATTTTAACAATACAAACAGAATTTCTTTTTATTGGAATTATTTGTTTGGGCGGATTATAAGTAACTTTCGGTTTAAAAACCAAGAATTAAGTTAACACGAATTTTGATTTGTGCTTTTGGTAATGCAAAAATATTATTTAAAATATATATTTGCAGATCTCGAAAGAAATACTAGAATTTTTATAATTGTTTGGAAAAAAGCCAAACAAATGTATTAACTTGTTAACCAACTCGGCGCCAGTTATTTTCTATAGTGTCATTTGAAAAGGATCACACAATATGGTAAAATTTACTGAATTGTTTCGCATATTAAAGCATTTTTTTTAAATTCAAAATTATATGTTTAGTGTTAAATGTAATAAATTAACATAATTACCATGCAAACTAGCTTATTACCTATTTATAAAAGAAATGTCAAATCAGGGTAAGTCATGCTACTGATAATGTTAAAATGCTTATTTATAAAAAACAAATATTTTTAGTTACATTAAATTGATAAATACAAAATTAATAGACGATTTTAATAATTGTTTTCTTAACAATACATCTATCTTATTTTTTCAATATATCGTACATACTCTTATTTCATTCGAAGATAGTAATCATTCGTTTTTCCCATTTTTGGTTTTGTGATTACTATAATTTCATGAAAAAGATTATGTTCTTTCCAGCTCTAAAATTAGCTGGATCAAAGATTAATGGGGAAAATAGTAGTAGCAGTAATAGTAGTAAAAGGAAGTTTGTATAAAAGAGTGATAGTGGGATACCCCTCCCACTATAGTAGTGGTGACGAAACTAGTAACACTCAAAGGCAACCAAAATTAAAGGTATAACTTTTGAGCGAAAAATAATACATACCTCAAATTTTCACCATCTAAAAATATTATCGAAATTTGTCCTTGCAAATTATTATATCTGATCTTGAAAACGGAAATATGAACCAGGGCTGTAAAACCCGTAATTATTCTTTAGTTTTCTTAATGTACAGTTTTGATTTTGGTTTTCGGTTTTTTTAAAAAATAAATCTTGGTTTTGGTTTTTCTTAAACACAAGCTTTGGTTTTGGTTTTTCTAAATGAAAAAATTTTGTTTCGGTATTGGTTTTTTAACTTTTCGTTAGACAATCTATTAAAAACTACAATATTTGACAAGAAACAATGCCATTGTTCAAGCAGAGCAGAAATTAATTACAACGGTGAAAACCCGAACTACGAAACAATCAAAAGCTACGAGAAATACTATCACTGAATGTAACAAAATATCACAAAAACAGACAAAGGATATAGTAACCGTATCTTAGGTAACATACGAGGGTTCTTGCTACTGTGTACCAAATTTGGGTTCAATAGGACAAGAAGTTTCTGTTATATCGTATCCACAGGCAGACAGACACCCACACACTTTTGGTACCCATATATCGGGTCACAATTGACCTGCGAATACCATAGCATATATGGGTCTAAGATACCTGTGCACCAAATTTGGCTTCAATTGGTAAAGTGGTATTTGAGTTTTTGGATCCCACATAGCTCGACTCACAATTGACCTGCGAATCTGAAAATCAATGTCAGCATATATTGGCCTAAGATAACTATTTATTAAATTTGGGGTCAAATTTGTAGTCAGAGATATCGTGTCCACAGACAGACAGAGACATACTCATTTTAACACTCATATTTCGGGTCACATATAACCTGCGGATAGGAAAATCAACGCCAAAGAATATTTTGTTCTAAGATACCCGTGTACTAAATTTGGGTTCAATATTCCAAGTGGTTTCTGAGATCTTGTCCACAGACAGACAGACACACACACAGATGGTATTGCATTTGCATAAACTATCTCTATAGCTTTCGATAGTTAATAATACAAATTACGTTATTATTGATCTTAGAACTTGGATTTTTGTTTTGCTTATTTTAGAATTAGGTTTTAATGATTTTTAAAATGTGATTTTGGTTTTGATGATTTTTAGAATATGGTTTTGGTTTCTGTTTTTATGAGGTTTCTGCGGTTGTAGTTTTGAAAAATCGGTTTGCAACCCTTATATGAACAGTATGTTATTTTAGTAATTAAAATTAGTTTGTAAATTAAAACAAAACGACTACACTTGTAAAAAAAATGTGTGTCATCATTATAATACGCCTACACATCCTTCGTATATTACAAAATTAATAAAATTATGTTATGAATTACTTGAAATCGATACTCGTAATATCTGGGATAGATATAAGTTAGAGATATGAGAAGAAAACTTGTATCGCTGCCATTACAAGAGTAAGTTGGGCTTTTTACACCGGCAATTAGAAAATTTGTTCTAATTTCGTTCACAAATTTATTTATTTATTTAATTTATTTCCTGTAATTAAGCTCTATAGGCTTCTATTTACATTAATAATTTCTTATACTAGTTAAAAAGTGAAAATAAGAAAAGATAAATTTTTATCAATATCACATATTGCAACTTGCAGTAAAATTAATTAATTCTCAGTCATTTAACAAAACAAATCATTAGTGCAACTTGCATACAGTTAAAGTAAAACTAAAAATATATACAGCATTCCGAGCAAGGTAAAACGAGATTCCACAACACAGATTCCATGTATATGATATAGACCAATCAGGATTCATCCTCGTTCAAACATATTCAAAATTGTAATACTTTTTGTAGAGACGAACAAAATTCATAATATTTGACGACCGAATAGTCTGCGGCAACGCGTTGTACATACTAACTCCAAGAACAAAAAATGAGAAGTTTAAAATACGAAACCTATTTATAGGTAGTATAATATGCCCGTTTCGCCTAGAGTTGGACAACAAAGTTTACTATGTAGATATGGAGGACACTTTTTGTTTAAAATCTTATGGATATATAAGCACAAATCACAATATTAGTCAAGAAATTAAAAAATTGGGATTGTTTTTTTGGGGACCGGTATATATAAAGCTGTTGTAAGAAAAGAAAATTCAGGTAGACTAACTTCTAATACTACTGTGTACTATATCATGATGATGGTGATCATGGTAGCTCAAAATTCGGAAAGCGTGTATATACAACACTCTCATGAACGTATTCACACCTTGATGAAGTTTAAAAGCTGATTGAAACCTATATTTGGGATTTAGTCTAACGTCAGAATGATAGATTTCAGAAAATTGTTTTTTTTAAAGGAATATGCGGTTTATCATGGTTGAGATGATGTTGCACCGCGTCACGGACCACGGTTGGCGTTCAATCCTTAAATATTTTAAATTTGCATGTTAAACCTTTTACCAAATATGCATTGTTTTAAAGTTATAATTTGACCAAAACAATTTATCTAATCATTACACAATAAATCCTAGCTGATGCTAGTAACTGGTTCAGATCCAGACCACTATGCCCCATCGCAGTGCAGAAAAACCGTGACCCCTGCGGTTATAAAGAATTGAATTTGGTTTAAAGAAATATGGGTTCCAATCCGAAGTTACAGTTAATTTCATACTAAAACCTTTTTTCAGATATTGACAAATAGTTTAATACGGATAGCGTAAGAAATTTGTAATGGCGAATTGTATCTGAACTGAATATTACTTCGTTCGCTGACATGATAACTTTAAATGTCGCAGCGATGTTCAAACGGATTGCAGAACAAAAGAAGCAGTTTGCTAAAATATATGTAATACAAATTTCGATAATTCGCAGTCGGAACTTGTTCGGTAAAGTCGAAAAGAATTCACTATTAGTTTTTACTAGGATTAACTGAGACACCATCTGGAACAGAATTTTTATCAAAAGTATGGTGGAATTTTTATATTAAAATAAATTTATTGAATCGATTTTTTTTGTGATGATTGCAAAACAAAATTCAAGGCTAATACATCGCGAATAAGAAGAAAATGATGTATAGAAAGTCGTTTGTAACAAAAATGTGGCATTATTTCGCTTATCGCAACGTACACAAACTAAGCAGATTCTATAATAGCAAAATATTTCGTTTGCCGGTTTAATAAGACATCATTGGTCATTAAACTTCGATAGATCTTTTGAATTTCGTTAAGACATTACTAGTATGTTGCTCAATAAGTTTAATCTCATATATTAATCCTTGTGCTAATTAACTTTATAAACACGTTTTGAATACATAATTAATACTCAAAATGTAGTTTATTTGATCTCATAAATCTAAATATCGAACCTTCCTCTAGGGTAATACCATTACCATGAAAGCAACATGACCCGAACAGTAAATTTAAAAAAGATCAACTTGTCAGATTCGTGACATTAGTAATGAAATAGCAAAACTTGGTTTTATAAAATCGGTCATGCAACTTCAAACATAATAAATAATTGAGATCAATCATATACTATGTTTAGTTTGTCATGAATGAAAATAACACTTCATTCGACAGTTATTTACAAATACATCAATGAAAAAATTTTAATTGTTAAAATTTTAATTGCGACAGAAAAATCGCAGATATTCGAGGTCGTTTGTGAGAAATTTATAAATTGCGCGTAATAAAATAATCAAAAACTTTATACATGTAATAAAAATAGTACATAGTAAGAATGATATAAATCATTGTAATACATTGATAATTTTATTTAGTTATATCAAGTTGGTTTAATTTCTAATTTTACGTACATAACCAAATGCAATAATGTAGCAATCATCAATACAGTACATTATCACAAAATACAATCACAATTCAATGACCGTGTATGCCATCCAGTTAATATACGTGATAAGTAATCTTTTCTATTTTGTTGTGTAATATAACTTTTATTGTAAACGCAGCATGTTCTTGAACAAATCTTTGTAGTTGTAATTTTACTTCAAATTGAAAAAAAAAATAGAAAAGAAATGACGTTCCACTATATTTCTTTTGAACACATTCAAACATTGATTTCTATAAGTATTCCTCAGATATTTATTTTTAAACATGAATTAATGTATTTTATTTAAAAAAAAATATGATTATTAAAACAAAATCTTATTTTCTATGAATTTGAAGCAAACCATTTTAAGAGAATTTTTTTTGTTGCGAAGCACTGTTTCTTGTATTGCAAAAGAACAGTTGTACATTTTCATATGTTTTTAAGGGTAATTTTAAATTGTTTAAATTAGAAATTAAAATCTTAATTATCTTAGCTATGACATTAAGTCTCGTTATTTTATGGGAAAAGTCTAGAAAAAAAGAAAAATCACATTTATATTTAATGTCATGCGTATTTTTAACACCAAATATATTAGCTAAATCTTTAATTATTTAACTAAATAATATATGTTTTAATTACATTACAGTTCCCTGGATTAATCCTAATAATTACCGGTTTAGTTTATTTATAATTATAAATTATAATAATCAACTAAAATTTAGTTATATTTTTTTCTGTTTAAAATGGCGGTCGGACACTCCTCAATGCGTCACAAGAAAAATGTGTATTTCCAAATATATTTTTTCACTTTTAACAGTTGGAATTAATAAAGAACAATTATTGAATATAACTTTATGATTACTTACAATTATTAGCAAGGGATAAAATGGGTTTAAGCACTACTGTAATGGCACAAATTCTACTCACTATTTTTTTGTATTTTTTTGATATCTCAACTTCTCTTTTCAAGTCCGCAATTAAACCAGGCGTACATGTAAAAACTAAAAGAAAGAAATGTACTAGATTTGCCCACAAAATTTGACTAGATTTTTAATTTAATTTGAACTCGGTATTTTTTTAATCTATTTTTAAAAATTTATATTTTTTAGTTTTTTAATTAAAGTTGGATTAGGACGAATGATTTTGGTTATCTTTATGTATAGGTTATTAATATACAAAGACAACAAATTCAAGGTTAGAGTTAATTTATATAATCAAGTTTGAATGAATTATGAAATAAATTTGTATTATATTTTACAAATTGACGTGAAGGCATGTGCATGTTAAAATATACATATACGCTGTTACAAAATTGTAGTAAACCCAGTAGAACATTTAAATTCTTATTAGAATCTAATGTCGAATTCTTTTTGTCCAGAGTGAAAAAGTGATTTTTTTTTCATAAAAAGAACATGCAAAAATATGATCCAGTTTTGTAGTTGTATTTGTGAACTGTCATTGCATATTTTTGTAATTAATTGTATTTAATTAATTAGTTTATTATTAATTTTTAATTTAAAACACGATTTAAACAATATTTTATTTAAAAAGTAACTATTTCACTATTAAAAAAAATAATAAGTAAATGGCATTTTGTTTGTTTACTAATTTTGACAGATTTTTTAAATGTATTTGTATTCTTTATTGTATTTTATGCTTGCTCTAGCTAAAAATCTAGATTCAAACAAAAGTTTTTAGGGCAAAAAAAAATCACTTTTTTTTGTCAAATAGAACACGTTATGTCAAAAAAACTTGATCTAGATCAAAAATGGGCGTGTTTAGAGCAAGTTTTTTGGCAAAAAGAATTCGACATAATACAACTTTTTGTCGATTGGTAGCGACAAATTTTCACTTTCACAAAATTCACTGAATTGTCTGGTCCAGCTTCACTTGATGAAATAATTAATTAAATCAATTCTCCGTTCAAGGTCTCCATTGTAGCTCATTTGCTACGGCGCTAGCTTTGTAATTCAAGGGTACCGGATCCGATACTAAGCGGCCACTTTTTCTGAGTCATGTGGTGGAATTTAATGATAAGCATGTTGATTAAAAAATTATTATTTATTTTTCTGATCAGCCTATAGAGAGCTTTTTGATTTGTCAGCCACATTGGCTTGCTATTGGTTAGTTGGAAAAACCGTCGTGTTGATAGTTGTTAATATATTTGCTTAGAATCCTTTGGAAACAGCTTTAAAGTAATTCCATCTCAACATGCATAACATTATACTATGACAACTATGGCGGCTAAAGAAACTCCAGCCAACTTCTCGGGAATGTAAAAAAAAAAGCTCTTCAAATCAGTACTTAAATCTTATTTATTTCATTCAATCATAAAACTGGTTACAAAGGAGGCCTACGGCCCATATTATAAATCTTATCAATTTAGTCCATCATATTCTAGTAAATAAACTGAAGCAAATGTCTCACAATGCAAGCAAACGTATCACAATGGCTCACACTCGTCCCCGATTCTATGAGCATGGGCACGTTGTATAAAAATAGACCCAATTGTGCAGCGGGTGCAGATCGGCCAGATTAGTGATGTTATGTGAACCGTGTCAAGCATTAATTCCTGGCTGGGGAAATATCAAAGAACTTGCACCAACTCTTACCAAATGTTTCTATAAATCTGGTATTTTTTCTTTGTGCTGGAAGTTGGCTGATGTCCAGCCGAACCCCAAACAAGGAGCGACATGCGATTTTTCAAATTATATACCAATAGCAATTACTCCCTGTCCTATCTAAAATATATGAGCATTATATTAATACGCATATCAAAATTTTTAAAAGACAACCATTTGATATCTGATAGCTAATCTTAAAGTTGACTAAACGTTTTCTCACTGAGCGATAAATCTCGGCATTCATCGATGGCTTTTCTTCTGAGTTTAAATTAATCAACGCTGGTGTACCCCAAGTCTCAGTCTTATCGCCCACTTTATTTTTAATTTATATCAACGCAGTGGCGGATTATGCCTTTAAGGGGCCTGAGGCGGAACAAAATTTTGGGGCCTAAGATTTTACCAAAAATTTTGCAAATGAGTTTGATTAAGATTATTTCTTAAATAATTTTTTATCCGCTTCAGAACGGAGAAAGATCGTTCCCCACTTGCGTTGCATATCGGCAATGTAAGAAATATTTTTAAAATAGTTTCCACATTGGGAAATGAAGATTGCAGGCCATCAATGATTACCTTGTACATCTTAAATGGACAAGTGATGTTCTCTTCTTTTATATATTTTAAAAAATGATGTACTTCGTCTTTAAAATATTGTACTTCTATATCCCTCGCATATGTATTTGACAATTCTAAAATACACTTGTCAACTTCATCACTGGATATATTTTGATCAAAAAATTATTTAAAATTATTTAAA
This sequence comes from Diogma glabrata, assembly GCA_963693315.1. NCBI lineage: Eukaryota > Metazoa > Arthropoda > Insecta > Diptera > Cylindrotomidae > Diogma > Diogma glabrata. The sequence goes on from OY856186.1 coordinate 252,507,937, forward strand.
ACAGTTTCATATATGGACGTTCTGGTAGACATTTCAGTGGCAAGTCTATCACAGATCATATTGTGAGTACTTATAATAAACAATTCTCGTCCTACTAGCTGTGTATCATTTGCAGATGATTCATCATACATAATTTTGCGTTTTCTTTTTCGCCCTTCTTTGTAGCTAATATTGTCTGTTAATAAGTTTGCTTGCTTTTCTATGCTCTCAAAATCATTCCGAACATCCCTTATAAATTGTGACAAAGAATTAAACAGTTTTACTCCTTGTAATAAGTTCGTTTGAATATTTTGAAATGATTTTCTAGTACTATTGATTCTTTGCAATAATATATCCCATAGAACGGTTAATAAGGCAATTCATATTCATCGAAAGAGCTAGCTAATTTTTTAACCTCAACTTTAGTAATCGGTTTTTCGTCTTCATTTTCACTAATTTTGATAAGAACGCTTTTAATATTTTTGTAATTAAACCGCAAGGCGGATACTGCATCAGCTCTTGCAGACCATCTTGTCACTTGTGTCACTTAATTTTTTAATATGTTTGGAGTTAGGATCGGAAAAATTATCAATAAAATAAGCAACTTCCATCTGAGAGTAGATGAAGAAAAGAATACATATATGTATTTTGGATAAAGTTAAAATAATACACCGCAGTTGAATAGGCATCTGCAGCATAATTTCCAATTAAATTAAGCGTATGACTTGTACAAGGAATAAAAATGGCGGTCTCACTTAGAGTTTTAATTCTGGCTTGTAAACCATTATATTTTCCGGCTATATATGTTTGACCGCGACAATTTTTAATATCCAAAGACAAATAGGGTAGCGAAAATCCGAAATTCTACGTCCACGCCGTGCTACCTGGGTAACGCTAACAGAATTAGGTTGGTGTAGTTGAGAGGGGCAGAGTAAATACTGCTTATACTCAATGATTCTGCATCATGGCGAGTCATTGGCGCCATAAAACCAATGCAACTCAAGCGTCTGTTCTCCATGTTAGATGCGGCTTGGAGCGGGCGTCTGTCTTGGATCAAGCGGCTCGCTATATAAATGTGTAGGAAGCGTCTGTTCTCCATGTTAGGGGCGGCTTGCAGCGGGCGTCTGTCTTGGATCAAGCGGCTCGCTATATAAACATGTAAAAAGGTTGTTTCTGGTGACCTTAAGATGCAGAACGAACCCATTCACGAAAATTTGGGTTGGGCGAAGGGCTAACACCCCATTTCCGTAAAAAAATTATTGTAATGAATTCTGTACACAGGCCTCGGAATATCTCGGAATCATTATTGGAACGACCTCGGAAACTGTACCCGGACTACGATTTAAAAATGGGAACCTGGAACGTGCTAAGCCTTAGAAGACCAGGAGATCTCCTAAAACTCACACAACAAGTCGAGAGCTACACACTAGATATAGTGGCATTGCAAGAACTAAGATGGCCAGGTAGTGGAATCCATGAAACAGCGAAAGGATACACTCTTTATTATTGCGGTCATCAAAACGGAGGAGAATTTGGAGTTGGCTTTCTTATACACCGTCGCGTGAATCAGCATGTTATCGACTTCTGCCCAATTAATATGCGGTTATGCACACTGAGAATCTGCACGCAAAAATTCAATGTAACGATCGTCAATGTTCATGCACCTACTGAAGATAAAGCAGATGATATTAAAGACCTGTTCTTCCTAGAACTCGAAGAAGTCATCAATACAATCCCGCGGCACGATATAAAAATCGTGGTAGGTGACTTTAATGCTCAAATCGGTAGGATTGCAGAACTTCAAACACATATCGGCCCTAACAGCTTGCATCATATCAGCAACAATAACGGTTTTCGCGCAGCCGAGCTGGCTATGATGTATGATCTAGTAATTTCCAGCACTTTCTTCCCTCACAAGAGAATTCACAAGGCAACGTGGAAATCAAATGACGGAAGAACGGAAAATCAAATCGATCACGTCATGATCTCTAAGAGACACTCCACAAGTGTAACTGACGTTCGATCATACAGAGGTGCTGATATGGACACTGATCATATGCTTGTCATCTTTAAGTACAAGTGCAAATTATCATCTACATTTAACAGACAAGCAAAAAAGACCGTGCGCTGGAACGTCGATGCATTTAAACATCCGGAAACGCTGAAAAGATATAATAATAACACAAAATAGAAGAGCATGACATCTCTTCTGAGATGCCATTAAACATACAAGAAGAATGGCAAACGCTTCAATCAACCATTATAGCCGCAGCACAAACTACAATCGGAAAGCGGCCACCGAAATCACACAACGAATGGTTCGACGACGAGTGCCTCCAATCCGTTGAACATAAACAAAAACTGCGAGAAAAATGGTTAACAAGGAACACCCGAAGCTCCCAAGCTGATTATCTATGCGCCAGGAAAGCCTCAGCAAAACTTCTACGTAAAAAGAAACGCGAACATATGAAGAGCTGCATTGAAGACATCAACCAACATGCGGCCATCGGAAATTCAAAAGAGTGCTTTGCCAATGCACGGAATCTGACAAAAGATTTCCACCCAAGATCTACAGCCATCAAAAATGAAAATAATGAACTTACAACAATTAAACGTGATGTGCTGGCAGTGTGGCGATCCCACTTTCAAGACCTATTGAATAGGACGAATGAAGTTCATCCTATTCGAGCAATTGCTCCATCAACTGAGGAGATTTTTGTCCCTTACCCAGCAATAGAAGAAGTGGAAGCTGCAATTAAAAAACTGAAAAATGGCAAATCACCAGGTTTCGATGGAATTCCCGCAGAACTTTTGAAAAATGGAGGAGCAGCTCTGGTCTCACGTGTATACGATCTGATTCTTGCAATCTGGGACCAAGAAGAACTACCTGCTGAATGGAAAACAGCTCTCATTGTATACACATAAGAAAGGTGACCGTCTAAAGTGTGCGAATTATCGTGGCATCGCACTGTTGAACACAGCATATAAAATACTAGCTAATGTCGTACTTGCTCGACTCATCCCGTTCGCCGAATCTATCATCGGTGACTATCAGTGTGGTTTTCGTCCCAACCGCTCAACCACAGATCAATGTTTTACATTAAGGATGATTCTGGAAAAATGTTGGGAGTACCAGGCTACGTTGATTTAATTGTACTGTTTAATTTGGCGCTGGAGTACGCGATAAGAAAAAGCCGAATTGAGACGCAAAACTGCATATATAATAAATCTAGTCAAGTTCTTGGCTACGCAGATGATATTGTGCTTCTCGGACGTAGAACGACCGATATTAAAGATAGTCTCTCTCAGCTTGAAAGAAGTGCTAAACGACTTGGATTATGCATCAACACCGGCAAAACTAAAGTGTTAACAACATCTAAGAACATACCTCCCGGAAATCTGGATACTGGCGACTACGAAGTGGAACGCGTGGAAAACTTCAAATACCTCGGGTCTGTAATAACATCGTCAAATGACATGCAGGCAGATATCAAAGCCCGTGTCTCTGCTGCATACAGAGTTTTCTACGCATACTCAAAACTTCTGCGATCAAAACATCTTTCGCGGTCGTGTAAACTCACACTTTACAAAGCATTAATTCGACCTGTGCTTATATTTGGAAGTGAAAGCTGGACACTGACTTCCTCCGATTGTAGAATTTTATCAACATTCGAGAGGAAGGTCATACGTACAATTTATGGTCCATGTAAAGTTGCTGAAAATCAGTATAGAATCCGAATGAATCACGAAATCAGACAGCTTCTTGGAGGCTGCGATGTAATCGGATTCATTAAATCTAACCGGATCAGATGGTTTGGTCATGTAGAAAGGGCTCCATTAGATAGAATGATAAAAAAAGCGTCCCAACAACAACCAGCTGGTGTTCGTCGAAGAGGAAGACCTAGACAACGCTGGCGTGATGACATCATCCAAGACCTTCGTGATATAAGATGTCGAAACTGGGGTCAACTGGTCATGGAACGAGATGATTGGAAGCTTATTGCACAGACGGCAAAATCCCTTCATGGGATGTAAATGCCAGAGAGAGAGAGAAAGACAAATTGTTTAAAGTTTTCAAAATAAGTTGTGCTAGATATTCTGAATTGTGATTTTCAATTTGTAAAAATCCGAAAATCGTTCTCTCGCATCGCCCACTTTGTCAATGTACCTTAATATAAAACTTAGTTGGTCAGTGTGGTTCACGTCTGGCGTGGAATCAACAATAATTGAATAATATAAAGTCCTGAATTTCTTGAATTAGGTGTTCTTTTACTTCAGTTCCCATTAAATTTATAAATTCATCGCATGTGGTATGTGATAAATAACTTACATTACCTTTTCCTGGATGGCTGTACCTCTCTAAATGATTTTTAAGAAAATCATCAAATTGGGATAGGTACTCAATGCATGTCATAAAATTTCCTTTTCTGTTCGAATCAATATCTTCTCGATGACCACGAAATGCTAAACCCAAAGTAGCTAATAGCTGCAACTCTGCAACTGTAGCTGCAACTCTTTTTAAAACTTCCCGCCAGCATTTTTGTTGTACTTCAATTTCACGAGCTATTTGAGTATCAATACGTCCAGTTACAAACAATCTTTTTTTCAAATATTTCAAACAAATTTTTTAGACAATCTTTTTTCCAATCAACATTGATAAAACGAAATATACAACTAAAGCTAAAACACCTATACTATATCAATCATATCATATGGAAACCCTTTTCAAACGTTAATCCAAATGATGAATTTAGCATGTATTGTATAAAAAATACATGGATTTTAAGCATACAATAATAGATTTCAATTCTACACGTTAAAAAGTTTTCATTTATTTAGTTATATATGAAATTAATCTAAAATATGTACAATTATATGCTTAAAATTGAGGTTTTCAGTTTAATGCTTTCAATAAATTGTAGGTCTTAAAAGAAATCCAAAATCATTGATGAAAACATAAAACTCAAATATACTTCAAATATCCAAAAATTACTTATCTGGATTTTGTTTTTATCAATAATTTTGCGATTAATATAATAACAGCCCATTGCAAATAAAGTTTTAGTATTAATATTCATTCGTAACAGTGGAACTTTTCAAAACAAAATGTTTTTTTACAATACAAATTGGAAAACGAATTTGTACATTAAAAAATTATAAAACTATCAAATTAGAATTATTAAAATAAATACATACATGAAAAAAAGTAATACAAATGGACAACCTATAACACTTTTACATGTAGGATAATATTAAAAAAATCTTTAGGTTTAAAAACTTTGGTTGAATTAACGCAGTCATCTGATATTTGAATACCTATAAAATATCAATACTATTTGTAGCGAGGGGGCCCCTGTGCATGTGGGGCCCGAGGCGGCCGCCTCTTCCGCCTCTATGGTAATCTGCCGCTGTATCAACGAACTGTTGAAAATCACCAGTAATCCGATAAAGTTTTGCAGATGATAGTACACGGCAAAAGTCATTCGTTCCCCTATCTTCAAAGGGTAAAATGCATGAACGAATAAATCCCGCCCTAAGAGACACGGCCATATGAATGTAAACAAGAACCTAAAAAAGTTGCCGTTTGGAGTGACAGTGTGACACAAATTTGGTGAATTTTAATTCCACCAAAACACAGCTATTGATTATTTCCAGATCAATTAGTATGTGTGACGAACAATTAGGCAAATGTGAAATCGTTCGTTATTTGGGCGTCACAATTTTCAATGACATTCGGACTTAAACTGGGGTGCATTTCGAAATAAACCACGGTTAACCATGTTAACTTCAGTTACAAAACATCGTTCTGGTTTATACAAAGCTTTATTGTTAATTAAGAAAATACAGTAATTTATTTATTATTAAAAGAGCTACGTTGAAAAAGATAAACTTATTTTTATAATGGTTGAGGCGCTTCTCCTTTATGTCATATCGTTCATCATTACAAAAACTAAAGGTGTTGCCATATTTAAGTTAAAATTCAAAAAAAAAGAGTATAATATTGCAAATGGTATAATTCAGTTTTTATATTCGGCCATCCTATTAATAGATTGTCCTCAATCTTCTTCTCCTGTCGAAACATTATCATTTTCTTCTAATTTTCTGACTAATCTTATGTGATCGGCGGGTACCACACCTTTAAAACGCCGACGACCTTCCCTCCATGTTAACTCCTCCATTCTGTATCTGTCACCATACACAACTTGGGTAACAGTATACGGTCCTCTAAAACGTCGTTGAAGTTTCCTACTTTCTCCAGTTGATATTGGCTCCCGAAATATAACTACTTTATCGACGACATTATAATCTTTTGGTGATTTATGATTTTTATCAAAACGCAATTTTCGATTCTGCTGATCTACTTCCAATCTTTTCGACGCTGCTTCCCTCCTTTCATCTCGATCCTTCATTAAATCGTTCGGTGATTGTATATGCTGTATACCTTTGTCTTCATACAATAATACTGATGACAGCTTGTAATCATAAATTGATCTTGGTGTAAACCCGTACAGCAATTCCATCGGTGAATATTTGGTTGTTGCATGCTTCATTGTATTCAAAGACCATTGAATTAATCTTAAATGATCTTCCCAACCTCTTTCATTTTTGTCGGACATTGTTCGTAGAGAATGCAAAATTGTGCGATTGTATCGCTCCACTTGACCGTTTGCTCAAGGTGTTGCGATGGCGTTTAAAATATGTTCAATTTGATGATCGCAAATGAATCTCTGAAATTCTTTTGAAGTGAATGCCGAACCACGGTCGCTAATTATTCTTGTTGGTATCCCGAAATAAATAGCCAACTCTTTCAAAAAATTAACTACAAATCTGGATGAAGTAGATCGAACAGCCTTCATCGAGACATATTTGGTGAACCCATCCACCATAACTATCAAATATTGATTACCTCGATTACTTTTAACGAATGGACCCAAATGATCAAGATGCCAGGTATGGCAGGGTGTCGGTACTTTATCAATCGGATGTAAAGCTACCTTTGATGCATCTCGATTTTCACGGTGGAAAAGACACTCTACACATGAATCGATGTACTTTTTAATATTTTGACGCATTCTCGGCTACCAATAAATCTTTTGAATCTCTTTTAAGGTCCTATCAACACTAAAATGACCTTTATTATCATGGAACTTATGCAAAATCCGATTTCTAATACCTTTTGGTACGCAGAACAATAAATTTTCATTAACTTTTCTATATAATTTTCCATTTCGAAGAACATAATCATTATTTACCGCACTACCTATCTCACTTTTAATTGCCTTTATTTCGGTGTCCATGTCTTGTAACTTTTCAAACCAATCGTGATCAACTATATCTAATGCCTCAACTGAAAATACATCTAGCGACGCAGTTTCAGGTTCATTTGCTGGTAAAACCGGAGATCGACTAAGCGCGTCTACATGTAGCATTTGCTTACCACTACGATGCCTAACTGTTAAATTGAATTCTAATAAACGGAGTCACCATCTGGCTATTCTAGGGATAATATCCCTTTTCGAAGACGCTGTTAGAAGAGCACTACAATCTGATACAACTAAAAATTCTTCACCTAAAATATAAGAACGAAATCTATCTAAACTCTCTACTACCGCTAAAGCTTCAAGTTCGTAGCTGTGGTAAATTCCTTCAAGTTCGCTAGTCTTACGGCTGTAATATGCTGCTGGCTTTAACGCTCCATCACTTTCTTTTTGTAATGAAACACCCGCAAGCCCCATAGAACAAGCATCGGTATGCATTTCATGTAATTTGTTATTATCGAATAAGGCTAGGACGTCTCGTTTGCAAAGATTTCTTTTTAATTCATTGAAAGCCTTTTCTTGATCACAACCCCAATTAAACGAAATATTCTTACGAGTTAAACGCGTTAGGGGTTCAGCGATGATTGAAAAACGAGGAACAAATTTACGGAAATAACTTGCCAAACCTAGAAACTGTCTAATTTCATGTACACTTGATGGTGTAGAAAAACGTTCTACACATGAAATTTTTGATTTTCCAGGCCTTATGCCAATGTCGCTTACTTCATGGCCTAAAAATTCATGTTTATTTTCTAAGAATCTACATTTGCTTAATTTTAATGTCAATCCGTATTCTCGAAGCTTAATCAAAAATTTTTCTAAAATTATCAAAGCTTCATCGATGCTCTCAGCAGCGATGACAATATCATCTAAATATGTAATTATTTTGTTATTTAACTCATAAGATAACCTATTCATTAGCCGTTGAAATACGGCTGGCGCATTGGCTAATCCGAACGGCATTCTTTCAAAATGGAACTGACCGTCATGTATTATGAAAAAAGTTAAATGTTTGGATTCCTCAGCTACTGGAATCTGGTAGTACCCAGAAGCCATGTCTAAAACGATAAAATATTTTTTGTTTGATAACCTTTTCAAAAGGTCCTCTATATTTGGTAGCGGAAACCGATCCTTAATAGTTCTACTATTTAACCGTCGATAATCTATGCAGATTCTATCTTCACCACTCGTTTTTTTAACTACTACCCCCGGAGACGTAAAATCTGGCATGGACGACGCTACCACGCCTATCTCAACAAGCTCGGTTATATGTTCGTTAATTTTCTCTATTTTAGACGAAGAATACCTATAAGGTCTGTAATTAATTGGGGTATCATCTGAAAGTTTTATTTTTATTTCAGTTTTATCTGTTAACCCTAATTCTTTTATATTTAAGGCAAAAAATCCCTATATTCATTTATTAAATTTTTAACTTTATTTTTTGAAGGTTCTTCGATGTCTTTACTAACACATTCTTCTAAAATATTTTGAGGAATATCTGAAAACTGTTTTGTAGCTACTTTCGATGCTAAAACGGATACTTTATTTACATGACAGTCGTTAAAACCAGATATATCATAATATTTAAGGAAATTTAAATCGAACTCAGAATTGAAATCATCATTATTCCCTTTAAATGTCATATTTTCGGAGCAATTCTCTGTTAAAAACTTCTCATTCTTATCGATACTAGTGTTATCTAAACTAACATTTACGTTTACGTCGCACAAATCACTTACAAGATCGGTTTTAAAACTTGTCTCAGTTTCATAAGTAGAATCTGGTAGATATGAAAAACTACTTAAATTTGAACTTTTGTCCGTATTATCACAACAAAGTTTATTCATCTCACACGTTGATTTGAAATTTTCTAAACTATCACTAATTACATTTTTGTTTTCGTTTAATTTTAAATGAATGGTCCCTTTTCCTAAATTTTAAGTATTTTAAGAACACCTTGTGATTTTAAAATTACCAGTTCAGGACTATCTAAAGCACTTTGTACGATCATGACTGCTTCCTTTTGGTCGCCTTCACCGACAACCAATGCACTAACATTAATTTCAATATCATCAACTTCTATTATAATGTTTTTTATTTTGCCTATAACTTGTACGATGCTATTTCCAAATCCACGTAGGATTTGTTGCGAAGGTAAAACTTTTGAATTAAATTTTTCACAAAAACTTTCTTTGATAGTCACGACGTCACTACCTAAATCAATAAACGCTGTTGTTTCGATGTTATTAATTTTGACACGTTTCACATATTCGCTTTTTGACGTCTCAATTCTTCTAACCGACTTTTCTTTTTTTTCTTTTCGCACTCAATTTTGTAATGCCCATATGCTCTGAAGTATGTGCAAATTTTTCTATTGGAATCTATCGCATTGTTCCTAACAAATCTCCGGTTATCATAATTATGATAGTTATTTTTCAAACTATGATTTCTTTGCGAAGAATTTTCAAAGTTTGCGACCTTACCATAGCTTTCTAATCTATGCAACAAATCAGCAATAGTTGTTATATTTTGCAGGCTTAAATTTGTTGTTAATTCGCGATTTCCTAACCCTGCAATGATATAATTTACTATTGTTACTTCGTCTAAATTAATTGCTGAAGCAATTCGCCGTGTTTCATAAACGAATTCCCTATGTGATTGATTTGACCTCTTAACCCGACTAGCTAATTCTTTATGAATGCCGGCCATGTCGCGTTCGACATGGAATTCCCTCAATAACATACACCTAAATTGATGCCAATTAAATATAGTGTCCGACACCGAGTCATACCATAGTCTCGCAACACCACTTAATTTATTTACCGCGGCATACAACAAAATTAGCTCATTTTGTTGATATAAGCATTGCAAATGGTCGATTGAGTTCACCCAACTCCTCACGGAATCTCTTTTCGATCCACTAAATCCAGATAGCATTTTCGAAAATTCTGTTGGGGATATATTTAATCGATCATTTAAATTAGACATACCTTGGTTGACATTCCTCGCCGGAAAAAGATTCTGCGATTCACAAAAATTTTGATTAATATTGCCACGATACTCGTCGTACAAATGTTGATTGATCTGTCCATAATTTTCTTGGGGTAAATTACCAAAACTATTGGCATGCTGTCCATGTGCATGATGGTTCTGCTGTTCAAATTGTCCATAGTTATCATGTCGTACTTCATAACCTTGAGCACTTGTTGGATGATGTGGTTGAAGGAGGACAACTTGTGGTTGTTCTGGAATGTTGTTATTACATGCGGCATAAAAATTTTGGTTTGGTGCGTGCTGTATTGTAGATTTTATTTTTTGTAAATTTGATTGTCTTCCAGTTGTGTAACTATCCGATGATGCTGATGAATACATTTTATTATTCGTTTTCACAAAATTCGTTGATAAATTTTAGTTTTGTTTTTATTTTCTAAATTTCGAAGTAATAATAATAAACGGAGTTCAAAACTTTTATATATATTTTCTATGTGAGAGAAAATGGCAGTGCGGCGTTCACTAACAAAATTTTTATATTTTTTTCTTTTACGGCGAATATATATATGTTCCACTTGGTTTATCCCACTTCTGATTTGTTAACTTCAGTTACAAAACATCGTTCTGGTTTATACAAAGCTTTATTGTTACTTAAGAAAATACAGTAATTTATTTATTATTAAAAGAGCTACGGTAAAAAGATAAACTTATTTTTATAATGGTTGAGGCGCTTCTCCTTTATGTTATATCGTTCATCATTACAAAAACTAAAGGTGTTGCCATACTTAAGTTAAAATTCAAAAAATAGGTATAATATAGCAAATGGTATAATTCAGTTTTTTTAACCGTAAGGTAATAATTACCATGTTTCCATGACCGAGTTAACCGGGATTATCTCGGATTATCTCGTCATGGAAACGGAGTTTTCGTTAAATTTCTTAACTCACCTTAACTCAACGAAAGTAGCGCGATTAGAAAAGGTTAACAAAAAACAAACACAAAACAAAAAAGTAAAAATGGCGTCGCGAGATTTTTGGAGTGAAGAGGAAAATAAAATTTTAATTGAAATTATTCAAGAAAAAAACTAGTAAATTAATAATAAAAAACATTAGTAAAATATCCAATTTTTCCGTCGTAACCAAATCTCTTTTTGTATTTTTCATTTAATGTCATCACTTAATGTATTTTAATACACAATTTTTGCTAACTCCAAGAATTTTTATATTATCATGTACTATGTTTCCATGACCGAGTTAACCGGGATTATCTCGGATTATCTCGTCATGGAAACGGAGTTTTCGTTAAATTTCTTAACTTACCTTAACTCAACGAAAGTAGCGCGATTAGAGAAGATTAACACAAAACAAAAAAGTAAAAATGGCGTCGCGAGTGTTGTGGAGTGAAGATGAAAATAAAATTTTAATTGAAATTATTCAAGAAAAAAACTAGTAAATTAATAATAAAAAACATTAGTAAAATGTCCAATTTTTCCGTCGTAACCAAATCACTTTTTGTTTTTTTCACTTAATGGCTTCACTTAATGTATTTTAATACACAATTTTTGCTAACTCCAAGAATTTTTATATTATCATGGAAACGATACGGATTAGCGCCGCCATGTTTTTAACTCAACGAAACTCTTAATTCGAGTTAACTCTGTCATGGAAACGTAGTAATGGAAACGATACGGATTAGCGCGGCCATGTTTTTAACTCAACGAAACTCTTAACTCGAGTTAACTCTGTCATGGAAACGTAGTAATAGTGTCACGACAACTTAACGAAAGTGCTGCCCGAGTGAAAATATATGTTTTGGAGAATTGGATAAAAAGTGGACAAATTATGGAGAAAACATGGACAAAAGCGATCAGAATCGACCCCCTGATTTGTTAACTTCAGTTACAAAACATCGTTCTGGTTTATACAAAGCTTTATTGTTAATTAAGAAAGTACAGTAATTTATTTATTATTAAAAGAGCTACGGTAAAAAAGATAAACTTATTTTTATAATGGTTGAGGCGCTTCTCCTTTATGTCATATCGCTCATCATTACAAAAACTAAAGGTGTTGCCATATTTAAGTTAAAATTCAAAAAATAGGTATAATATAGCAAATGGTATAATTCAGTTTTTATAACCATAAGATAATAATGTCACTAATGTCATAGTTAAAATAGTGACGTCAAGTATTGAATTAAAACTTTTTGGTTAATTATGGAACGACATTTGGTAAAGTAAAGTTAACCGCGGTTAGCCATAGTTAATTTCGAAACGCACCCCTGTAAAAATAATAGACGCATCCATCCATTATACGTTGCTACCATATTTTTGACGTTTTCAAATTTTCTGCCAGTTGACACTACAATGAGTATTGTATTTTCCACCGATAATTCTGTTTTAATTTCACATGAAAGCTTTTTAAATAGTTTGTATATTACTGAAACTAAAAAATTTACAATAAATTCGAATCTATTTAATATAACATCACCATATTTTAGAGAAAATCAAAGAACAGCAAACAGAGATGAAAGAAAACGTAAATATAGTCGCCATGAAACAAAAACAAACAAGCCGGAGGCAAACATAATAAAAATTATAAACGAAAAGTATGAACATTTTTTAAAATTAGCTGAAACAAAACATATTTTTTCATACAATAATGAAGAAGTTTTAGATAATAATAAAAACTTAATCGAGTTTGTAGATAATTTTCACAAGAATGTGATCGACGTAAAAATACCTAAACTAAAAGGAGGAAATACGAGCAACAATTCAATTCAAGTAAAATTATTTAATGAAACATACATAATCCCTCCAAATTGTGTTTTCTATAACAATGACGTAAAGAACTTCAATGATTTCTTTGATTTTAGCAACAAGTATGATTTAATAGTTATAGATCCTCCATGGTGGAATAAATATATTCGTCGATTAAATAAAACCTCAATGAAACAAACCATCAGCTATCAGATGATGGAGAACAATGATGTTATGAATATTCCAATAGAAAATCTTATAAAGAACAATTCGATTGTTGCAATTTGGTGTACAAATTCAAAATCAAATTTGAAAGCGATTATGGAAAACTTTTTAGAAAAATGGAATTTAAAATTAATTAAATTATGTTATTGGATAAAAGTTACAAAATACGGAAAAACCGTTTGCGAATTTAATTCACCGGAGCAAAAGCAACCGTATGAAAATATATTATTTACATGTCATAAAGATTCAGATACTAAAGTTTTTAGTAAAATTCAAGAATTGGATTTAATTTTAGGTATTCCGAGTGGGATTCATTCACACAAACCTCCATTAATAGGTAACATAGTTCTGCCATTCATTTTCATTATTAATTTAAGTTACATTTTTTGTTTCTATTAATAGAATTGCTACGGCCGTTTATGAATGAAAAACCGATGTGCCTAGAAATATTTGCTAGAAGCTTATTACCAAATTTTACATCAATCGGTTTGGAAGTATTAAAATTACAAAATATTAAACTATTTGAGGAAGTTTAGGCTAATTTAAAACAATTTTATAAGTATGGTTGGTTTCCAGGGTAATAAAAAACATTAGTTGTGCAAATTCGCTGCATCCGTTTTTAAAGAAGTGAATTTTTTTTTTTAAATTATCCTTGAACTCCATGCCGTCAGTGGTAACACTTTCGACCTTAGTTATGGAGTATTGCCTGGTTATTTCGCGGTATATGCTTGCTCGGAGAAATGAGTCTTCATTTAAGTATATATGTGGGTTTTAGTCATTGCGGAAATTAGTACGTTATAAAATATCATATGTGGAATATGTCATTGGCAAGTCCAATTGAGTTTGGTTACTGCAAATTTTTAATTTCAAATTGCCTTTTACCTTTATTTTATTTTTATTTCTTCCAACTTATATTGTAAATCAATTCGTTTTGTTTCATTTTAAAGTATGATGAATAAGTATAGGCATTTGTGAAAAATATACGTGCATCTCATAAAAAAAAGTTCTGTATTAAAAGTAGTAAAAGTAGAAATCCTATAAATAAATTAAACGCAGTCAGTAAACTAATGATTCTGATGAAATTGTATCAAGGTCGACATCTCATCATGCGGCAATCGCTTGATCATTCCTCATCCTAGATGATGGCGTCCAATGTGGAGCTCGAGCCTAGGAATTTTGGTGAGTTTAATTTAGGTCCTCATTATTGATGGAGTATGTCCTCGAGCAAATATATTATGTATTTTATTTTTATTAACACATATTTATTGAAATTTTTGTACTATTTATAATTTTTTCTCACCTTTATTTGTTTTTAGTGATAGTTAATAGTTATCTGTTATAGTGAATTCTTTTCGTCTCTATCGAACAAGTTCTAACACCGAATTATCGAATTTTGTATTCTTTTGGATGCAGTGTAATACAAAAAATAAAAATATAATTCGGTGTTGGAACTGTACCGATTTATTTGGCGTATTATCTCTACAGGTTGTGCTCTCATAAAATTGAATTTTATAATAATCACATAAATTTTATTCCTTTCGTTCCTTAATTCTGATTTTTTCTGATGTGCTACAATAAGTTCTCGCCGAGGTATACGGTTCAACGAAAAGAACTTCGGTGGTCCAAGTTAAGTATTTTGTTACTTTTATTGATAATTGTGTCCACAAATTTTTTATTCTGTTGAATCTAAATTCAATTCAGTCAACAATCAACAACCAAAGAGCGAACACGCGTTTAACCTAAACTATAAATCAAGTCGAAGTAAAAATTTTTTTATAATATTAATAAATCGAGTCATAGTATAAAACTGTCTATATATGTGACAATTTTTTTTAACTTGTTGTGCTTGGCAAATTATATTGTCTATTGCTGTTTTTGCCGAAACTTATACTCCTAATTTTTAAAAAAAGCAACTCTTATTGACCATATGGCCATTGTTATGTGTCCGGTATTTTGAATTCAGTGTCGAAGTTAATGTTATAAAGTTGAATATTCGAAGAAGGGAATGATTATTATTGTAAAATTGTTTTACGTATAAACTTTTCATAGCCATACATGAATATGAATAATTGTTGTGCTTAATATTTATCAATTTAAAAAATAATAAAGTATAGTTACGTTTTCTGTTTCATGTGTACAGTGATAAAATTAAATAACTGGATAAAATAAATAAAAAATCTATCACATGATCAAAAGTGGATAACCTTTTCTTTTTTAAAAATAAAGTATGGTTATGTATTCTGTTTCATGTGTACAGTGCTAAAATTAAATAACTGGATAAAATAAATAAAAAACTATCACATGATCAAAAGTGGAAAACTTTTTCGCAGTTATACCAGTTATAATCATTTCATAGCTATACATGAATATGAACAATTATTGTGCGTAATGTTGATCAATTTCTTTCAATCATTTTAAAAATAAAGTATGGTGATGTTTTCTGTTGCATGTGTACAGTGCTAAAATTAAATAACTGGACAAAATAAATAATTAACTATCATATCACATGATGAATAGTGGAAAACTTTTTTATAGTTATATCAGAGTCTAATAATCTTCTCTCGCTGCTATACAGGAATCTGATATTCTTGTTTGTTTTTTGCACACCGAAATTCAAACTCATCTTGTTATTTTTGTTTGTTTCTTGTACACCGTTAATCAAACTCATCTATAAATTAAAAAAGAAACAAACCTTCATAGCTTCACGGGAACCAACTAACTTCATATAACAGCAGTATTTGGGCAATTAGTACAATTGCTTAGTGGAATATGAGTAACAGTAAGCAGAAGACTACAACTAAGTCAATAACTAAGTACATTTGTGGACTGTGTCCCAAAGAAGTAACGAGTAGACAACGAGCTCTACAGTGCAACAGCTGCGGTGAGTGGATCCACGTCCGCTGTACTGAAATAAGTACTGACGAATTTAACTCGATCTATCGTAACAAAACATCTTGGGTTTGTAGCATTTGTATAGGAACTGTTGATGACAGTCGCAACCATAGCTCATACAATACCAAATTTACAGATATAAACGAAGAGAAGGAAACAATAACCGAGAGAGGTATCTCGAGTATAAACCTGGAAGCAGTTATAGCTAGACTAAATAATTTTGAATCATTATTGGAGGACTGCAAAGCAAAATTGGAAGCAATCACCAACAAATACGAAGACGTACTGGTAAAGTTGAAAACAGCAGAAAGAACTCTCGAAACCCAATCAAAAACAATTGAAGCACAAAATCTAAAAATTGAGCAGCTCAGCATCCTAACCAACAGGCACGAGCAAAAGGATTTAACAAACAAACTTGTCATCAGAGGTTTACATAAAACAGAAGCAAGTAACAAATCTAAAGTTCTAGAAGTCATTAAAACCCTAGTTCCTGAAATTAATGAGGATCATATTCTTAGCGTGTATGAAATAGGAAAAAGCGGCGACGATACAAAGAAGGGACCTATATTGGTCGAACTGCGATCTTCAGCCCAACGTAACAACATCTTGAGTCTTAAACGTAAACTGAAGGACTGTGAAATCACTAGTAATATTTTTATACAGGAGTTATTAACGGCAGAAACACATAAATTGTTCTTAAGGGCTCTTACTCTGAAGTCTGATTTCAATTTCAAATACGTGTATACTGTGAATGGGCGTATAATAGTCAGGAAAACTAGCAACGAACCAGCCATTTGGATTAAATCAAATCAACAACTCAACAACCTCATCCTCAACATTACCCAGCCAAATAAACCTAAAAATAGTAAAGTATAAAAAATTTTCTTGACCTCTTTTAAATTTTTTTTCTGTCTTTTTAAATTGTTTTTAAATTATTTTATATTATTTTTCTTTTTGTTTATTTTTGTTATCTTTCTTTTCTAGTTAGCTCTGTTTGGATATCCAGGGTATGAGCATAAAGTTTGGTCTATTTATTTATTTATTTTTTCTTGCATTTGTTTGTCATTACAATATGAACCACACAAATATCACTAATAAGTTTTATAATAACATCAACGATTATTCAGCTGAATCAGTGAATGTAACAAATCTGAAAGTCTTAATCTTGAATGCGCATAGCATATCATCTATTGATAAATTCAATGAATTCAAGCAACTTCTGTTTCTAATCCCACATAAGATACATATTATCTCCATAGGGGAGACATGGATATTTGATCATTTGATAAATTTGTACAAATTACCTGAATATAATGCTGTATTCTCATGTAGGGAAGACGGGTACGGAGGTCATGTTACTTATGTGCATAATGACTTAGATTTCACTACTATTGAAATAAAAACTGGTTTCATAAACAGCGTTGAAATAGAATTACCTGGAATTTGCATTGACTCTAAACCATTGACTATTTTTTCATACTACCGGTCGCCCAAACTGTGCACAAAGGAATTTCTGTCATATTTTGATAACAAAATGGAACAATTTAGCAACAAACCTCTGCTCATGCTAGGGGATTCCAATATAGATACTATTGCCGACCATAGATATACACAAAGTTTCAAATTATTATGCGAAACAAACAACTTCACCATCTGCAACAAAAACATTACTAGACCGTTGACCTCCACTACTATTGATCACATTATCTGTAATTTTGCAAACAACACATGCATGGACATCTCTACAATATGCACAGACAGGAAAATAAGTGATCATAACACAATGATTCTTGAATTAAACCTCAGAATGAATAGAGATACGAAATATGTTATACATAAAACTATAAAAATTGACTACAATGAGGTAAAGAGTGACCTCATACACAAATTCAGTAATTATATTATCGAACAGTTTCAAAATCCTGATGATCTGTGCGAGTACCTTGTAACCAACTTAAGGGAAAGCATAAACAAGTCAACAACAATAAGGGAAAAAAAAATTAAGGCGAAATTCCTCTTATGCCCATGGATAACTCCGGAGACTATCAAACTAATTCATAGAAAAAACAACCTTCGAAAAAAACTGAAAAAGAACCCCGGTGATTATGAGTTGCAAAATAGAGTGACTAATATTAGCAATCTGCTTAAAAATTGCTTAAATGATCTACGTAATAACTACTACACTGAAAAATTTGGTAAAGTCAACGGTGATCCCAAGGCCACCTGGAGGGAAATCAATAGCGTAATGGGTAGACAGCACGTAACAGTCATAAATAAAATAACAAGCGACACAGGACACTCGTACACTGAACCTGGAAAAATATCGGATGTGTTTAACCAATATTTTGCTAATGTTGGAAAACAAATGAGTGACTCAATCGCTAGATTTCCTGATGATGACATTAACAAGTGGAATAATCTAAAAGACCCTGAAATTAGTATGACTCTTGACCAGGTACAGGTCAATGAAGTGGCCGAGCTAATCAAGTCGCTTGATTCAAACAAAAGCGCCGGGTATGATGGAATCACGGTTAAATCTATCAAAGTTTGTCACGATTCCGTAAGTCCCGCATTATGTAGGCTTGCTAACTTATGTTTTTCAACGGGAATTTATCCTAAATTATTGAAGATTCAAAAAGTCACCCCGATCTTCAAGCAAGGAGATAGAGAAAAGCTTGAAAACTATCGACCTGTCTCGGTGTTGCCGATATTCAACAAAGTACTTGAAAAATTAATATTTATAAGGCTCTATAATTTCCTTGAAGAATCAAACTTTTTTTACTCGAAGCAGTATGGGTTTAGGCCGAAACTGTCAACCTCGACGGCGGCATTGGAACTCCTGGATTTCTTACTTGAAAATATAGAAAATCATATGATAGTAGGTGGTATTTTTTTGGATCTCAGCAAGGCGTTCGATACAATCGATCACATGCTTCTTCTTCTGAAATTAAGCTACGCAGGTATCAACGGAGATATGCATAAACTTATCGAAAACTACCTTAACGATAGAACTCAATTCGTAGCTAATGGTGAGTGGAAAAGTAGTCACCTAGATGTCAATATAGGAGTGCCACAAGGCAGTGTACTTGGACCTCTGTTATTTTTGATATTTATCAATGACATGGCACAACTACCACTGCATGGTGTACTTTTATTGTTTGCTGACGACTCCTCCTTGTTTTATCCTGGCGAAAATGAACATGAAAATATAACCCTAATTAAGCATGACCTGGAAATTCTTGTCGAATACTTTAGAATAAACAGACTCACTATCAATATTAATAAAACCAAGTTCTTACAATTTAGAGCACCTCATAAAAATATTGACCAAACAGAGTTTAGTTTAAATGGGATTACTATTAAGGAATCTGTGAATGTTAAATATCTAGGGCTACAGATTGGTAATACGCTAAACTGGGATCAACACATTGAATACATAATGAAGAAAATAGCTCCAGCTGTGGGTATCATCGGTAAATTTAGATACATAATACCGACTCATGTGTTGAAACTTATTTACTTTTCTCTCGTGCATTCTCATCTAACGTATATGTTGGAGATATGGGGATCTAAAGGTGGAGTCTGTGGAAATGCTTTACAGGTGATGCAAAACAAGGTTGTTAAATTTTTGTATAGAGCGGAACCTCGTACCTCAACATTACAACTTTACACATCTATTTCTCAAGGCATCCTTCCCATCTATGCTCTTTACAGGTTTAAAGTTGGAGTGTGGATGTACAATAACATACAAAGAAACTCCAGTGGCAACTTATCTTTTCATGAACAACAACATGAATACAATACACGAACAAGACAAAACCTTAGTGTATCAATGGTACGTACCAACTACGGTAAACAAAGAATTAAATACATAGGACCATTAACTTACAATAACATTCCTGAAGAAATTCGTGGGTGTAGATCTGTCAACAGTTTCAAAAGAAAGTTCAAAACATGGATCATCAATGAAAGATTGCTTTATCTTTTTTAACATCTTTTCTAACATAGGAATTTGATAAGCATTGGTGTCAAAAAAACAATAAAATAGTAAAAAAAAAAAAAAAATAAAAAAAAAAAAAAAAAAAAAAAAAGAAAAAAAAAAAAATAAAAATATTAAGAAAAAAAAAAAAAAAAAAAAAAATTAAAAAATTAAAAAATAAAAAAAAAAAAAAAAAAAAAAAAAAAAATATATATACACTAATGCTTATCAAAATTGGGCGAAGTGTGTATTAAGGACGATAACTGACTAGTGCCCGCTGAGCATGGTGGGTCGTTTGCGAATCGTTTGCGAACCGTAAACGAACAATGATGTTCGTAAACGGTTCGTAGATGGTTCGTAGACGATTCACCGTGTTTAGCGAGTAATAACAAAACAATATCTTAATTAAATTTTTGCTATTTACAAAGTTGATCTCGCGTTGGTTGCTATATAAAGTAGTACAAATTATAGTGGCCACAGGGAAGTTGCTCATACGCTGGATGTTCAAGTGATGTATTATCTTACTTAGTAATACTTTTTTTATGTATCTTATTGACTTGTGGTATATTGAATCTTGCATTTGTTTGGCTGGGAAGCTCCTTAATTGTATTATTACACTGGAGCGGCTTAAGTTGTTTTAATAAGGAAAAAAAAATTAAAAATTTTTAAATTACTAATTTTTTTTATATTGTACTTAAAAACTCTTGTTACTGAATAAAATAAAATAAATAATTGTTAGAAAGCAAGATCATCTATATGGTACTTATATGGTACTTGATACTCTTGGTCAGTTAAAAATTGTAGACCAAACAGTCTACAAAAGCCTGAAAATTCCTGAAATTTTATAGCAAATTCGATAGGAAGTAAAAATGGAAAAATAAATTGTACTTACGTTTATTATGGAGAAAAATAGAAATGAATTAAAAACGGGCAATTTTAGTCCAATTCTAAAACTTAAGAATACTTTCAAATAATTGATGTGATACATATAAATTTTGATTTTAACTTAAAACAAAAATTAATAAATCCAGGAAAAGCAAACGAACGCAAACAAAAAATGCCAGAATAATTACATATCGATCAATATTTTTCAGCCCCAGGAATTGAAGAGATTTTTGATCAATGGCAAGCTAAAATAGTTTTACCCTGGATTTGACTAGCGGATGCGACCAAGTTTCGATCAAAAGAGATCGTTCCTTTCCTTTCCTATTCCTTTCAGCTTGCTTTCATATTTTTCTCTGTGAATTCAATGTAATTAGTTTATCAGTATCTTTCTGAAATTCTTCAAACATAATGAAATTCGCATTATAGTGATAAAGCTCCCTCAGATGGCAATTGGTGCCACGTAAGAAATCATTAAAAACCGCCATTGTACCATTTGTTGTAACTATCTCTTTCAAGGCCATCGAGTTAAACTAGTGTGCATATTTTCCATTGACGGACACCGTTAGAAAAGGTGTATATGCATAACGAAAAGAACAGTATGTCTCAAATCGCAGTTATAGCTTTAATATAAAGTGATGTGTTCGTCACTGAAGTTATGTTTGAGAAGATAGCTCTGCCAATTTGCTTCTTAACCGCCTTTGCCTTTTCTTTTGCTTTAATGGACATTGATCGCACACATATAGCAGGAGATAGATCAAGTAACAGATATTGATCCAACTTTCGTCTTGTAATCAACCGCGACGGTTACATTACAACGATTCATTTTATGTTTTAATTCGCTTTGCGTTTCCTCGTTACTTTCGCTTTATGTTTTTACGTGGTTTTGAAATGTCCTATGTTTTTGATAGTAAATAAACGAATAGTTCACAAAAATTAAATTATTTATTTTGCTTTACCTAAATTTTTAAAACTTTTTATACTTTCTTTATAGGTTGCTTTTATAATTAAAATTATTTAATGTTTTTTTCTAGTCCAACACCGTTTTATAACCTTTGGGATTCATTGTTTGCCATCTCCAAAAATCAGAACACATTTCTTCAAGAGAATGTTTTGCTTCCCACCCAAGTTCTGTTTTAGCTAACGTACTAGAAAGTAGAAAAATTGATTTATTTACTCAAACGGAAACCCATCACGCCTAAGAAATACTTACGGATCAGCATACATAGAACAAATATCGCCATCCCTTCTAGCTTTAATTATATACGGAACTGTAACATTATTAACTCGTTCAAACGTTTTTAATAGTTCCATAACTGAAACACCTTTGCCCGTTCCCAAATTATACATTTTTAATCCAAAATGTGTATTTTCTAATTTTTCTAATGCGTTAACATGCCCCACAGCTAAATCCATAACATGAATATAATCGCGAATTCCTGTCCCATCTGGTGTTTCATAATCATCTCCAAATATTGTTAAAACATCTTTTTTACTAAACGCAACTTGACTAATAAATGGCATTAAATTTGTAAATTGTTTCGTTGGATCCTCTCCAATCAATCCCGATTGATGAGCGCCAACAGGATTGAAATATCTTAACGCAATCATATTCCATTTATCATTCGAGCGTGATAAATCTTTTAACATTTCTTCGATGAAAAATTTTGTTCGCCCATAAACATTTGTTACGTTTCCTGTTTCTTTTTCTTCTGTAATTGGTAATGTTTTTGGTTCGCCATACACCGTACACGAGCTTGAAAATACTAGATGATAGATATTATGATTTTCCATTACCTTTAAGTAAAGAACAAACGAGAAAAAATCTTTCAAAACTAAAATAAAATTATTAAATAGAAAAATCTACAAACTTCTAATAAATTTATGATCCCGATCATATTGTTTTTGTAGTACAACAACGGAAGGAGTTGTGATTCTCCAACAGCTTTCATAGCAGCGAAATGAATTACTGAATCTATTTTGTGCTTTTGAAATATCGCTTCTAAGCTGTCTTTATCCAATAAATCACATTTGTAAAATGTAACTGGTTTTCCAGTAATTTTCTCTACTCGTTGTAGGGCTAAAGACTCATTTTTTGATCCAGTTACAGAGTTAGCGAAATTGTCTAATGCAACAACCGTGTAACCTGCTTCTTGAAGGGTAACAACACAGTGTGATCCAATGTAACCAGCACCACCAGTCACTAAAACAGTTTTGCCAGATCCAGACATATTTGTTTCTAGAAAGAATTAAAAAGTTATTGTATTAGTTTTACGGTTATCTATCTATCTATAATCAATTATATTATATATTTAATTATATTATATAATCAATTGTTGTTCGTTTGTCTCGCTAACGCTCGAGAATGGCTGGACCGATTTTGCTAATTTTGACTTTGAAATATTTGTGGAAGTTCAGGGAAGGTTTAAACGGTGAGAAACATAAATAATAAGTAACCGAAAAAACTAAGAAACGATAGTTTATTTTTCCAATACAAAAATGTTCCTAGCTGTGAAACATTTGATGTCTTTTGTCTTTTTTTGAAGTGAAACTTCTTTAGCGACGTATTTGTTTGAAATTTTTGTAACTTTTAGATGTAACGATAATGGATCGCGTACACATGTCTTTTTTAATAGATGAAACAAAATAGACCAAAACAAAAGATATGTAAACGCCTATGTGCGAATAAGACAAAACAATCACTTTTTTTTAAAAAAGATGTCAATCGTGTCTATTTCGTAAAATTTTGTGCCGACTTTGTCCGAAAAGATGAAATGTTTGTCTTTTTTATATTTTTTAAACATGTGTTAGTTAAAAAAAATTATACACACTATGATACTTTTCTAAAATAAATTTTGGTTCTCGATAATTATGATTTATATGATCGATTCTCAAAAAAAAATAAATGAAACAAAAACTTATTTTATTTTACACAAAATTAAACAAAAAATTTCGAAATTCTATTTAATAAAATAAAATTTTTTAGGTTAAGAGCATTTTATTATTTATTTTCGGATAACATCGGTATAAAAATTAGCGAAATAGACACGATTGATATCTTTTTTAAAAAAAAGTGATTATGTTTTGTCTTATTCGCACACAGGCCTTTACATATCTTTTGTTTTGGTCTATTTTGTTTCATCTTTTAAAAAAGACATGTGTACGCGATCCATAAGTATAATTAATATAGTATATGTGTTTAAGCATTTATATTTTTAATGTTTTTACATGTATTTGTTCGTATAGTATCTGGGATACGTTCCGAAACTTTACTATAGCTAAATATTTAATGCACCAATCAAATCACCGCATTAAAATATTTAATAACTTTAGTTAAATAATTTCTGAACGACGATCATTAAGTAAAATATTAAATACACAAATACTAATACAATCTGTTAAAATCGTATGTCAGAATAATTCTTTCATAAAATGTTTCAATTGATTAAAATTAAAACCGAAAAAATTAAAAACTAAGATAGAAATTACTAACCATATTGTTATAGAAAACTTGCATTTCATTCAGAATTTGAAAAATATATATGCTGCAATTTCAAAATAAATTGAACTGTCAATTTGAAATCGTTAAATTTTAAATAATGCTTATGTATATGTGTATTTAATTTTTAACTCTACTCGAGAGCACATTTAATTTTTAAATAAATGTGGGCGGGGCGTAGTATGTTTCTGAACGCAAACAGCTGTCAAATAGTTAAATATTAACTTTACTATTTTGTTTCTGAACGACCGGATTTAAATGATATTTAAATATAGTTAACTATAGTAAAGTTTCAGAACGTATCCCTGATTTAATTTTTAAATGTAGTGATCAATCCTGGATTTATTTTAGTTATATGGATTTATGTATGTATACATAATACCCTTATTTTAATGTTTTTACATGCATAAGTTTGTTTACACCAATTTTTCATTCGCTTATTATATAATTACGACCGGTTTTGATTTTCAAAAAATCAACGACAGGTTAAATTTGCAAATAACAATTCAGTAAATTTGTCTGTTTCATAGTTGTTGTATGAGGTCTGATCTTGTTGGTGTGTTTTGTTGGAATACAAAACAGTTCAGTTTTAGAAAAAAAAAGTGTAAAAGTGTCAGTTGGTCGTGACAACCAAAACATTTTTGCTGGAGCCATGTATCTGTTGTCAGGTGATTTTCGTCAGACTCTTCCAATTATTCCCCGATCAACTGTTACTGACGAACTAAACGCAAGCGTAAAATCATCCAATTTGTGGCAGCATGCAAAAACACTCCAATTAACAACTAACATGCGAGTGTTTTTCAACAAGATCAAACTGCGATTATGTTTTCGAAGCAGTTATTATATATTTTAAATGGTAAGGTCGCAGTTGACACCTCGACCGGGTTAATTACACTGCTCACGGATTTTCGTCACTTCATCGACTCAAAAGAGGAGCTTATTCAGCTTGTTTTACGGACATAGAACAACAGTTCAGAAACCATAATTGGCTGAGTGAACGAGCAATATTGGGGGCCAAACACAAAGATGTCGATGATCTTAATGCAACCATTCATAATTTTCTTCCCGGAGTGTTTTTTTTACAAATCAGTTACAAACCAGGATGACGACGTCAACTATTCCACAGAGTTTTTAAATTCCCTGGATTTGCCTGGACTACCACCTCACAATTTACAATTAAAAGTAGGATCAGTTGTGATTATGCGGCGTAACATAATTCAAACACGACTGTGCAATGAAACGAGACTGGCTATAAAAAAGCTAATGAATAACGTCATCGAGGCCAAGACCACCAAGGGAAAATACAAAGGAGAGGATGTCTTGATCCCGCGTATACCGATGATTCCAACGGATTTGCTATTCGATTTTAAGCGTCTACAATTTCCCGTCCGTCTGGCTCTTGCGATGACCATAAATAAATCGCAAGGCCAGTCGTTGAAAGTTTGCGGAATCAGCTTGGAGTTTCCCTGTTTCGCGCATGGGCAATTATACGTCGCGTGTTCGCGAGTCGGAAAACGATCATCTTTATATATTTACGCACCGCAAAAAAAAAAATTACATTAAAAAGCCTTAAATTGATTAAGTGTATAACTTAAATTGATTAAGTGTATAATTTTTCAAAAATATATGCAAATAAATGCAACCACGAACAAAATATTTCTGGCACAAGATTAAATTACAAATTATGTTCTGATACGCAACCATTTTAAAATTACTCAGAAGTTCAAGACCGGCGGTGAGATTAAATCATCCAAGGAACCTTTTAGAAGTATTTTTAATTGAATTAAGTTACATTAAATTCTGTTTTTATACAATATTAAGGTTATGCAATATTTGCAATATTTTTTGTATACAATATTAAGTTAAGTTTTCTATACGATTTTTGTGCGGCTTTTACCATACGATTTCAAAGTTTTATGATTTTTTGCCTCGTTTTTGTAAATTTGATTATGAAGATCGCAGTTGTTAATAGTTTTTCTATGAAAATGTTCACTTTTTCGTTCGTTATTAACAAAAGTTTATAATGATAAATTTTATTGTAAAATTTTTAATTAATTCAAAACAAATCCATGTTTTGCTCCTGCTTTCAAGTTTTGAATAAGTCATATTATGTAGAAAACAAAAAGATTTGCTTGTTCCAAAAACGCATAAAAGATATTTGAGTCACTAAAGCAGCATCTAATTTCATCCCCAGTTTTAATAAATAATCTTGATTCTACACGAAGATTTTATATCCTATCCGTAACTAGAGCGTGTTAAACGTTGAATGCTTCGCAGCTGTGATAAGCGTAAAAAAAATGACCGTGCATCGAAGGTTTGCCATTGACCATGATTTTATTGTCTCCATCAACAATACGATAAATAATTCAACCACTAACTGTTCTGTTTGTACAAAGATATTTTTTATATTACGACCAAATGTTGATTTTGGTGCAACGATTTGATTTATACCAATATTCAACAACCATCTGTTTCTTTCGATGTAACGAAGATTTTTCTTTCTATATTTGGATGAACCTATTCAGCAGTCTCCTGTTTAATTTAATTATTGGTATGAGGGGTTGGATTTAACTTAGTATGAAGAGTGGGATTTCGAACAATGAAAGAGGCAAGTGAAATTATTTCTAAGTTGTTTCTCATAGAAATTTGATAATTATATTTGATATGGTGGTGGTGGTGGTGGTAGTCTCGGTTTCTTTGGAGTCGTCAGAGCCCCTTTTCTTTGCATCTACGATTCAGTCGTCTTTTAAAAATTGTCGCGTGCATTTCAACAATTGTAGAGAGCTGAGGATAAAGTTAAACGAATCAACAAACTGAGACTGGTCAGAATCAAACACAAGGCACGCGTATCCTCAGGGTGTCAAGAATGCTTGTGGTAATCCTGACCTCTAACAGCCGCTCGTTACTAACTTATTAGTCAAAAATAACTAATCGTTCAAGCTAAAAGAGTTCAAAATTAATATTGAATACCGTAAAGCTGAAATTAAACATTTGGACGATGCAAATGTGCCTCCATTACATGTAAATTTGAAAGACACCACTTTTTCTGACAATGATTATTTTTTCGACGAAGAATCAAGTTTCAAACTTGCATCTCGAGAACGGTTAGGTTTTTATCCTTTAGATCCTTTCTGTCAATTTTGTTTAGTCTTCTAGCACACATGATCGAATACAATTCTCAAGAGTACTCGATCCTAAATTGCTCCAGCAAACAATTCTTAGTTTAGAATGCAAAAATTCCATTTTTAGGGTTCCGTTTTTTATAACGAACCCTATTGGTGCGAGTAAAACGAGTTTTTCACATTATATCGATTATCTCGTAAACTTATAAATCTTATGGACCTGAAATTTGAGGTGCGTATATAAAACTAATCTGTCACATAAAGTAAAACTAAAGTTGTTTTCGTTTGGTTTACAGGGGTACGATATGAGACCTTTGAGAAAATACATTTTTTTATAGATTCAAATAGGGTATCATATGAAAGGGCTTCATTTCAGTATTCCTTAAAAATTTATTTTGGAATTCACACCTCAACATTTTTTGTATAATTTTGAATAATGGCGTTTTCTTCATGTTTTCTTACCTCGTTTAGCTCCGAGCCTAACTGATCGAAAATCTTCAAATGTATTTGGAAAGATAGATAAATTAGTAAGTTTTTATTAAAAAATATATAAAGGTGTCACATACTCATAATTATATTTATTAAGGGGGTAGAAATGAGAAGGGGTAAAAACACTATTTGAAAGAGCACAAATTTAGAACACATTGTAATTTTTTTAGAATTTTGCGGTGCACAGTTTTTGAGTTATTGTCAAAAAAGTGCAACTTTCAGACCGCCCCCCCCCCCCTTACGTTTCGACACTGATTGACAGAAAAATTTGTAATAATTCACAGAGCTAGGAATTTTGGTAAATTTTGAATGAAATTTATAGTGATGTCTCAAATAATTATATTTCTGTGTGTTTAGGGGATGGGTGTGAGGAGGGTAAAAAAAACCGTTTTTGACCCAAATGTGGGGTGTCATATGAAAGAGCACTTAATTAAAGAAACATTACAATTTCTTTTAGAATTTTGCAATGAATAGTTTTTGTGTTTGTTGTGTTTTGTGTTTTTGTGAGTAAAATTGTAATTTTCTATAGACATTTACGATTAAACATTTATTTTGTTATGCGTCATTTTGTCAATTATTTTTAATATTGTGTTCTTTTACATTCACGGCACCCTTGGCGAGCGAATTTAATTCGCACTTGTCTGACTTTTTTATATTTCGTGTCTGGCAAAAATTCAATGAAATTCTCATCGGTTGAAAAAAATACTAATAATTTCATCATCTTAGCCCATTAATAAGGTTACGTCATAGAATTTTCGAAACGCAACAGCTGAACTGATTTTTATGTATAAAGGATAAACGATGTATCTTCCCTACCTAAAATGGAATATCCATCTTTCTAAAATTACAAACTCTATGTTTATCAACCTAATTCTATAAAATTTTTACTCTTTAATTTATGACAGTCCACCAACTATAAATTACTTAATTCAGTACGAGACTTTATATTTGAAACTCTGATTCAATACACTTCCAGCCAATCTTTAGCGCTGCAAGATTTGGTATTACGCAACCAAAAACAGTATTTAAAAAAAATGCAAATAATGCAGGCAGTTTCGTCTGAAAAATTTTTTCTAAGAATGCTAAATTTCGTCAACGCTAAAATAATTCGAGCAATCGGGAACATAACGATATGGGAGATGACTTTGACAAATTACCACAGATGTTTTGCACAATTTGTATTTTTAGAGTACATAACTTCAAACTTGTGTTGGATATGTATGAATCCTAGTTTTTAAACGTAATGTATTGTCGAACCCGCTGTTATTCACAAGCATAATAGCTCTCAAACAAAAACCTTGATGTCTTACTACTTTGAACAAAAACGACAGACTGATTTCTATTTAGAGTTTTAATTTTTTTTAAAACTATAAACGAGTTATTCATACAGGCAATAATAACCGGATGCTTTTGAAAAGTTTATGGGTAACATCGGGCTTTGTATATTATGTTAGATAGAAATAAAATTTATTTTAAAGAAAAAATCTCAAAAGAAATTAATCCACTACATCATTATGACATTTCTAAATGTCTTCATTTTTTAAATAATAGTTTGTTGATCTATTTTTCAATGTTGACATATGTTTCCTACTCCTACCTGTTTAGCGATAAAAAACTTAGTTTATATGCAATTATTATAAAAATAAATTTGGCAAATATACGGTAATGTCAGAGTTTTTTAAGCGTTAGATAACATGAACTAGAATGTTTGAACTTCATAATTAAAAAATATCGCAAGTTGATAGATTTAGCGGGTTTTATTTAAAATTCCCAGACCTGTGAATAGGGTTGTTTGGTCCGAAATTATGTTTCCATCCTAAACCAATACTAGTCAAGCATCTGTTACCCATGTTAGAAGAATTTTGATCGTGCGGCGTTCGATCGATTAAAACCTCTACACATAATTAGAAAATGAACACCGAAAACATGTAACGAATTGTTTGATGACCATAATGGTCTCACAATGATAGTCGCCCTGGGTCTACGTGCATAGGCGCATCGAGTAAAAAACGAGCCAGGTGTGAGATGTGTTACGCCAGAGACTAGCAATTGGGTCGGATCAGTAATTTTAAACGCCCTGTGCCGAGGATTAGCCTGTCTAGGGGCCCATTCAAATAACGCTGTCCCAAACGGAGCCACATGGATACCAGTCAGTTTTCCCTTGCCAAGTTACCAAATTATCAGGGCTCCGACTACTCGTCGACCTACTTTTCCCGTGAACATCAAGGGAACAAAAATGAAGAACAAAACCAATGCCTTAATTATTTGTTTTTAAAATTTAGTTTGTTTTTTAAAATTTCGCTTGCTTTTCTTAAGGAGCCCATCCACTTTGAAACATGTTTCAAAACATGGTTTGTGTTTATAGAATATTTTATAGTGTATGGTGAAGTTTGCAAACCAATTCGACGGTTTTCGAATTGGTTTTAGTAAAATCAAAACGCGTTGATTTTAAGTAGGCGGAGCTATAATGGTTTGTAAACATGTTTCACTGTGTATGGAAGAGTTTAATAAAATAACAATAGAAATTGACATCTATAATTATAAGTTTATCAACCAAGTTTACAAACATGTTTAATAATGTATGGTAAACATGCAACCAAGTTTGTAAGCCAAGTTTTGAAACATCTTTCAAAGCGGATGGGCTCCTTTACATCCTATCAAAAAATATTGGCATATATCATATTTTGTTAAAGAATTTATTGTTTAGTTAATCTTATATTTAAAAAAATCAGATTATTAAAACAACATTGAATATTTGACAGAAAAATTTAACATACAAATTCAAAATATTTGTGAATTGAACGCCAACCATGACGCCGTGAAACATCATTTCGAATATGATCAGCTGCATATCCTTTTTCTTACAGAAACATAAGTTTCTGAAATTTATCCCTATAACACAACACTTAATCCCATTCCCAAATAGGATTGAATCAGATTTTAAACTTGATCAAGGTGTCATGAGAGTTTTGCGTATAAACGCTTTGCAAATTTTGAACTACATAGTGATGGTGAATCGACTAATATTGTGGACGAAATTAGAGCAAATTAGAGAGATCGAACGGCCACAACGAATCGTGGTTAGAATTTTCTATAACGACCGAAGACAACAACAATGAAAGGCTGGCAAAAATATTTGCCGCCAAACTCAAATTTTAAAACGCCTATCTTTTGCTCCTATATATAGTAATGGCGGTGATAAAAGTTTTCTTCCAGATCTCTATTTCATATCTATGTCAAATATTAGTGTCGAGGTCAAAAAGGGTATTATTAAAATTTTAATTTCACAAAAAAAAACAGGTTATTGATTGTTACTAGAACGAAGACCGAGTTCAAGCACGTCAGGAAAACTCGGCCTCCTAAATAAATGTAAAATTTTTTTTTACCCCATATCAATTATTTTATATTTATAGGTCCTATATCCGTCTCTGTATGGATTTTGGAGTGCTCCATCTGTTTCCATTCTGGCTCTTTTAGACTCTGTTCAAAAGCGTGCTATACAAATTGTGGGTAGTCGAAATTTAACATAAAATCATGTTTCCGTACAACAACACCGTCGACCGTTGCTGATTTCGATTTTTTTATAAATATCCAACCATATTCTTTTCCTCGTTGTACTCGTAAATCGGTTTGTGCAAATAGTTAAACTGTCGAAACCACCCACTATCATAGTGACAGAATGCAGACGTATTTCTTTGTCTATACAGCGTATACAAATGGAATGCTTTGACCGAATCACTATATAGTATCAGATGCGTTTAATCCACAAAAGTTTAAAACAAAGCGTTCATCATCACCTCAGAACGCATGTTGTTGTGGAACCCGGGTCTTTTAAAGGGTCTTTGTGATGTTGTAACACATATTATAATTCTGTGTTATAGGACACGTACGGACATACACGTTTTATTAAAAAAAAAGAAGTAAACATTTGTCTAACCCTAAAGAATTCAAATATTTACATAAAAAAGTAAAATTGACTTCTCTAAACCACAACAAAATTATACGAAAAACAAAGAAATAATTAACGGTATTATGACATCTTGTTTGAACATAAAATATTTATAGTTTTTGTTTTGTATTGAAAGAATATAACTGTTGACTGTTGGTTTCTTTTATAATCGTGAAATAACAATTTTTCATCAAAAAATATAATTATAATTTATTATTATTAAAGATGTCGCAATATTTTGTTTTAATTCTATAAATAAAGGAAAACGGATTAGTCTGAGAACCTTTAGTAGAATCATCAATCTTATCCTCATTTGAATTGCATCTGCATCTTAAGAGAATCAATTAAAAACCTTACATTGTGACGTTAAACTAGGTTTTGTTTCGATACTGATAAGGTTAAATTTAATAAATTAAAGAAAAAGAGATTTGATTCTTGAACACGGTTTCATGAATCTTGTACAATGTTTCAGATACTCATCACAGAAGTTTGACTTACCGTTGACCCACAGTTGACTTATCCTGAGAACCATTAGACAGTTGTGCCAAATTTCTGATCTCCTCTTGCTCACTCCAAGTTCTGAGTTGTATAAACCTTCTGTATTACATTATGAGGTAAATTTATTTATTGGTATGATGATTTCACACGTAATTTATTATCTTAAATGAAGTAGCACGATGAACGCTGGAAGCTCTGTGCAGTGTGCATGTACTCTCTTTTTTATACGCTTTATCATTTATGACACTATAATGACGTATACTTAAATTCATCTTTGTGTTCATACTTGCTTGCAAAAAGGCTACCGCAAGATAAAGGTCCGTAATCTGCCGTAGTTTTCGATTTTTGGAAATCGGAATTTTTATTACGGTTCAAGACATACTAAAGCTATTCAGGCTGTTTTAGTTGGCAGTATGTATGTGCATGTATCGTCATTTGTTCAACATACTTTCTCAAAAACGGATGGTCACAATCGTTTGATCTTTGTTTAGTTTAGAGTTCAGTCCTTTTCTACCAAAATCAATTGATGTTTTTTAGTAGGTGCCAAAAAACTAAAAATCAACTCTTGAAAATATCACGAGAATGAATAATGCTATCAAGTTCATTGACCTACCTTTTTGTTTGTCATCATGTCAACCACTTACAATAAAATTTGTATAAATAATTGCATCTTATTTTTTAATTTTTTCAGACTAGAATACTCTAGATGTTTTTTTCGTTTTTTTCTGTTTGTAATGAGAAATAAAAACAACAAAAAATGTATGTATAGTTCACATAATTGTTTTACTACTCTATTGTTTTACTACTTCAATATAAGCTTAGTTTTTTTTATTTTACTAGCCTCTAGTTATATATATATATATATATATATATATATATATATATATATATATATATATATGCACATATATGTGTATATAAATACATATTTATCGTGAATTATATTTACTATCAATTATTTTTAAAACTGAAAACATAAATATGTATTCTTTTTGGAGTGTTTGAATTTTTGTATGTTTTTATGTAATATTATAACGATTATTCAAAATAGTTTTTTTAAGTATTGATATATCCAGTGGATTTACTGTCCTTTGAAAAATACATATTATATCAATAATTCTCGGTTCTGAAATTCTAATTCAGTAAATCCATATATTGGATTTGACTGGATTCGAACCGTCGACCCTAACAATTTATAGAATAGTGTTTTAACACACTCGGCTATACATCGCTTCGCAATAGTTTGAACTAGGAATATTTTTTTTTTATATATAAATATACATATATTGATATTTATACAGTTGAACCACCTGTTTAAACTTATGTGGTTTTACTTTTATTTTTCTGCTCTGTGTGATCTTCTCAAAATTAAAATAAAAACATGGGCAGTAGTGTTATCCCACTTTCGTAAATTTTCAGGTAATTATCCCACTATCGTAAATTTTCAAGTTTAAATCAATTTTTTTTTTGTTTGATAAGCTACAACAACAATTGCATTGAGAGACTGAGTTAAAAAATTATACCACTTTCGTAAATTTTCAGGTAATTATCCCACTATCGTAAATTTTCAAGTTTAAATCAATTTTTTTTTGTTTGATAAGCTACAACAACAATTGCATTGAGAGACTGAGTTAAAAAAATTATATTCAGTTTCGTACATTGAATAATCTTAGCAATACGTAATCCATTTTTTTGTGTTATCCCACTTTCGTAAATTTTCATGAATCAACTGAGAAAAAACAACAACAATTGCATTCAATTTTTCAGTTGTATCAGTTGCTTCAGTCAAATATGAGTTTGTGTTTTAATCTTGCGGTCGAATAAAAAACTTGAAAGAAAAACTAGAGAAAGTGATTTAAATCTTTTTTTGTTGTTGTATCTTATAAGAAAAAATTCATTTTCGATCCCACTATCTTCCATGAGTTGAGTTGACTGAATCAACTGAGAAAAACAGCAACAATTGCATTCAATTTTTCAGTTGTATCAGTTGCTTCAGTCAAATATGTGTTTTGTGTTTTTTAATTCTTTTTTTGCAACGATATTATATTACAAAAATATGGGACTTTCTCACATGATGTGTTAATTGATGTGGGAGGTTTAATAAGAAAAAAATATACGAGTATGTTACATGAATGAAAAAACAAAACATTTGCTTTGAGTTTAAATCAATTTTTTTTTTTGGTTGATAAGCTACAACAACAATTGCATTGAAATTATGGGACTTTCTCACATGATGTGTTAATTGATGTGGGAGGTTTAATAAGAAAAAAATATACGAGTATGTTACATGAATGAAAAAACAAAACATT
Organism: Diogma glabrata; assembly: GCA_963693315.1. Taxonomy (NCBI): domain Eukaryota; kingdom Metazoa; phylum Arthropoda; class Insecta; order Diptera; family Cylindrotomidae; genus Diogma; species Diogma glabrata. The sequence goes on from OY856186.1 coordinate 252,542,825, forward strand.
TGCTTTGAGTTTAAATCAATTTTTTTTTTTTGGTTGATCTTTGGTTGATCTTGACCTTGTCTCGATATTATGACACTTTGTTGTTTTGTTATGTAAGATTTTAATTTTCTCGACAAAAAAAAATTGAAGATGTTCATGATATATTTTTTTGTAGGTAACAAAAATTGTTTTTGTTGTAGTTTTTTGTATTTTGTTTCGTAATCGCGTGCGGCTTTTTTTTTGCGTTAAATGATTAAGTATGATTTCGATTTTTTTTTCATTGGGGCACATGTGTTGTTCTTGTTTTTTTGTTGTTATATAAGATTTTGTGTGTAAAGCGAGCAGAAGAATTAGAACAAATTGTGTTGGAAAAAATTATGATGTTTTGGAAACCTTAAAACTTTTTATTTGGAATTTTAGACGGATGCCTGAAATAAGTTGTTAATTGAAAAACTTAAAAATTTTAAATAGATGTTCGAAATGGACCATATCATTTATTTCAAAAAAATATGTTTAATGTGGAACAACCTTTTACCATGCAGATTTCTGGTCCTTCTTCTTCGGGGAAGACCACGTTTGTATTAAAGTTCTTGCCACATATTCATGGTATAAAGAAACTGGTTTGGTGCAATGGTGAAACTAATTCGGTCGATCTAAAAGATTTCGATTTTGAAGATATTGAAATGTTAGACAACGTCCCCGAAAATTTTGATAATCTAGAAAACACATTAATCATCTTGGATGATTTAATGACTGAGGCGTATAATAAAAACGTTTGTGAATTATTTACCAAGGGTTCACATCATCGAAATATATCTGTTATATTAATTACCCAAAATGTGTTCCAAAGAAAATTTTACTGAGACATTTCGTTAAACTGCAAATACCTTGTTATGTTTAATAACCCCCGAGATAAATCTCAAATATTTTGTGTTAAAATTGTTGAGATTATTGATTCAATATTTTTAATACGCCTTTGAAACCTATTTCTATCACGTGCATATTCTTCATAACGTCCCATTCGAGCAGCTCTGTAGGCGAAATTCCATACATACATAACATGCACTTCTAACTTATTAGAAAAGCGTACGGTGTTTATTTCTGTCATTTCAGTAGTTTTTCCTTTAAAAAACTTATAAATGATAAGCAGTTTTTCAGCACACTTGAAACTGTTATATGAATATCGTACACCTTGAAAAAAATAAAGAATGACAATCTCCTCTCGAAGTTGCAAAATATAGTTGGTCCTCTTCGTTGCCATAATTTCCTTCTGGATTGCCTTCTTCATTATCGTTATGATATTCAGACTCTTCTAAATCAACTTCGTCCTCGGATTCTTCATTCTGACTATAACACGTTCTACCAAATATCTTTTTTTACCAAAATCAAAATACCAGTCATGTCGACAACACAGGAAAAGCCATAATTTCCTTCTGGATTGCCTTCTTCATTATCGTTATGATATTCAGACTCTTCTAAATCAACTTCGTCCTCGGATTCTTCATTCTGACTATAACACGTTCTACCAAATATCTTTTTTTACCAAAATCAAAATACCAGTCATGTCGCCAACACAGGAATAGCCATAATTTCCTTCTGGATTGCCTTCTTCATTATCGTTATGATATTCAGACTCTTCTGAATTCAGCAGATTGTTCAGCCAATGGCCAAGCCATTTTGTCAAAGTTTTGTCACAAGCTATCATTTTGTCACAAAAAAACAATAAAAAATAAAAAAAAATTAAAATGAAAATAAAAAACAAAACAAAAAACAACACAAAAAAAAAACGAGGAAAAAAAAAATGAAAAAAAAATTAACAAAAAAAAAAACGACGAAAAAAAACGAAGAAAAAAAAATGAAAAAAAAAAATTAACAAAAAAAAAAAACAAAAAAAAAAATAAAACAAAAAAACTTACAAAAAAAAAAAAATCAGATACTGCAGAAAAAATTCCAGTCAAGCCAGCACTTTCAGCTAAGGCCAAACCATTTTGCCACCTTGTCGCAATGCGTATCACAGTCTAAACGTCTACAAAGATTTTAACAGACGTTTAGAATCATTTAAATCGCGGCCAAAAAATATATTCGCAAAAAACCGCTTAAATTGAATTGAGTTTTCTAATCCTGCCAAGAAATGATGGCAAATCAAGTTTCTCTTGCTGTATTGTAGTAGAATTGAACCCCATTCTGAAGAACAACCAATGGACGAAGATTTTTGATTTTAAATTATTTGTGGTGATGATTTTAACCAAATAAACATCTATAGTTGCAAAATTATCTACATAAGCCTACCCAAGTAGCATTTTTGACATAAATTTTAAAATTATAACGGGCAAATATTGTATAATTCATCAATAGATATTGTCAATGTAGCAAAATTTTTCAATTTAAAGGTATGGTTTGAAGTTTCTCAGAAAAGTTGTGCGGGGAGACCCACCGCTCGGAAGAAGTGAAATTTCGTAATGTGGAAATAAAAACATATTACATTCTGTATACTGTCTTGTAGTCTTTTTAATATTGGAGAATCAAAGCCAAAAACAACCAAGCTCTAGACCAATACAGATATTACATTCTTTTAAAAGTCATTAATTATTAGCGGGCTCATACTGTTCATATTCTTTAAGACAAACTTTATTAACATTGCTTACACTTCACAATTGATCGCATCTTTTAATTATCATTTTCGAGTGGAGAAATCAATAACATCAATAACACCCAAATCAATAACATTTACAATGGGCTTATGAAAACTAAAGTAAGATACGAAATGTTTGAGCTCTATTTTTTCAATATTTCTTGCAAAAAAACTGCATTTTTTTCTCGTTTAAAATATTTCAACTTAAAATGATAAGAAAATGAGTCATCTATCAGGAGTCTTCTATCAAAATGTTAATGAAGCAACAAAAACCAATAGAAGCAAAATACTCGATAATATGTTTTAAAAATAGTTTTCTGAGTAATTATAGTATTTATAGGATTTATTTTATTATAGTATTTTTGGGGTTATTTTTGATTTTAAATTATATGTGGAGCTGATTTTAACCAAGTAAACATCTATAGTTGCAAAATTATCTACATAAGCCTACTCAAGCAGCATTTTTGACATAAATTTTAAAATAATCACAGTCAAATGTTGTATAATTCTTCCATAGATATTGTTAATGTAGCAAAATTTTTCAATTGAAAGGTATGGTTTGAAGTTTCTCAGAAAAAATGGTTCAGATACTGGCTTTTCATTTGTAAATTCCATATCATCTAGCAACTACATAGTTTAGTTCTTGTTTACTGTCTAGATCAACTATTCATTTTGTTAGAAAGGGAAAGCGCATATACATTAAGGAATTCGTATGATAAATGTGGGATACGTATGATAAATCTAGTATTTAAGAACGATACAAGGCTGAAATAATTTACATTAGTAAAAAACAAATATACATGGTAAGCTAAAATTGAAATTTTAATTTTATTTCGTTAATTGATTTATTTTTTATATTTAGATGTCTAGTTTGGTAGGAGTAAAAAAATATATATGTCCATACAATGTGAATCATCAAATAACCTACAGAAAGTTCTTCCGTCACATTAAAACTTGTAAAGACAAGCAGCCGTCAGGAATACAAGTTATTTTGTGTAAATATAATATTTACCACGTAATTCCAAAAGAAGACTATGAGGTAATTTGTTAACTTAATACTCAAATTAATAAATATTTTGATTTAACATTTTTTCTTCTTTTTACAGATTCATCTTCTTAATTGCCCTGATCGGGTGGTTTGGAAAGAAGTATTTGATTCATTCAAAAATCACACCACACAAGACGAATGGTGCAGCGAATGAAAAAAACTTAGGCCCAGTTATTTTTAATAATCATAATAGAAAAAACTTTAATAATTAACTATAAAATAAAATAAAAGAAATAATAAATTTGAAAAATATATAATGTTAGCAAAAAATGATGGCTTTTTATTTATCAAACCCTTTGAAAAAGTCTCTTAAATATGGTTCGTTCTTGTTTACTGTCTATATCAACTATCCATTTGTTAGAAAGGGAAAGCGCGTACACTTAAAGATAACTAACTGTAAATCTTATACCTTACTGACTGTTTTAATCGTCATTAAAAAATAATTTGTTTTGGCCCGTCTGATTCTTATCATTTCTGTGTCCCAATTTACCCCAAAGCGCATTAAAAAGAAATGAATCCCTTCATGCTCAAAACTCCCTAATGAAGTTTTCTTTTTCAATTTGAGTGGAAACATTTGACGGTCAATCACTTGCTTCTTGTTTTAACTTAAGGAAGCAATCCGACTAAGAAAGATAATCAATCTAAAAAGTTAATCGTCACATGTCGTCCAACACAATTCATATTTATTCTTAAGAAAAAAAGTTTGAATTCAACAAAAAAAATGTGTCAACACAACGACAAAAAAAAGACAAAAAAAAAAAAACATTGAAAACAATTTACTATACTACGAATAACATTTACTAATTCCTTAAGAGCTCATCAAATGCGACAGCAAATTTATATTTCACAACTATGTGAAAACGAAAACAAAAAAATTAACAAAACAAAAAACTAACCAATACATATGATAAACACAATAACAACATCAGAAGCTAATTACCTTTTATATTATTAATTTTCTGTCATATTTTTCTTGTTGCATTATTGCATAACATCAGAAATAACTTGACCGACAGACCGCGCTATTCAGATGTATCAGTGTCTATGCCAAACAATTAAATCTAAAATTTTTCAGACTATTAATCAAATAATGTTCAAATAATGTTCAATCTAAATTAATCTATTGAACTTAATTTTCAAAACGTTTTCAATATTTTGCAAGAACAATTAGCTTAGATAGATTGCAGTGTTCATTTTCTTTTTCCTTGGTCAGCTGGCTTCAAAACCCCGTTTGAAGCTGCCTTCTTTTATACTCTTACAAAACTCGTTGATATTTTCTGGATAAATTTGTCTAGCAAGCGGTAGATTTGAGATTTATCTCGGGGGTTATTAAACATAACAAGGTATTTGCAGTTTAACGAAATGTCTCAGTAAAATTTTCTTTGGAACACATTTTGGGTAATTAATATAACAGATATATTTCGATGATGTGAACCCTTGGTAAATAATTCACAAACGTTTTTATTATACGCCTCAGTCATTAAATCATCCAAGATGATTAATGTGTTTTCTAGATTATCAAAATTTTCGGGGACGTTGTCTAACATTTCAATATCTTCAAAATCGAAATCTTTTAGATCGACCGAATTAGTTTCACCATTGCACCAAACCAGTTTCTTTATACCATGAATATGTGGCAAGAATTTTAATACAAACGTGGTCTTCCCCGAAGAAGAAGGACCAGAAATCTGCATGGTAAAAGGTTGTTCCACATTAAACATATTTTTTTGAAATAAATGATATGGTCCATTTCGAACATCTATTTAAAATTTTTAAGTTTTTCAATTAACAACTTATTTCAGGCATCCGTCTAAAATTCCAAATAAAAAGTTTTAAGGTTTCCAAAACATCATAATTTTTTCCAACACAATTTGTTCTAATTCTTCTGCTCGCTTTACACACAAAATCTTATATAACAACAAAAAAACAAGAACAACACATGTGCCCCAATGAAAAAAAAATCGAAATCATACTTAATCATTTAACGCAAAAAAAAAGCCGCACGCGATTACGAAACAAAATACAAAAAACTACAACAAAAACAATTTTTGTTACCTACAAAAAAATATATCATGAACATCTTCAATTTTTTTTTTGTCGAGAAAATTAAAATCTTACATAACAAAACAACAAAGTGTCATAATATCGAGACAAGGTCAAGATCAACCAAAGATCAACCAAAAAAAAAAAAATTGATTTAAACTCAAAGCAAATGTTTTGTTTTTTCATTCATGTAACATACTCGTATATTTTTTTCTTATTAAACCTCCCACATCAATTAACACATCATGTGAGAAAGTCCCATAATTTCAATGCAATTGTTGTTGTAGCTTATCAACCAAAAAAAAAAATTGATTTAAACTCAAAGCAAATGTTTTGTTTTTTCATTCATGTAACATACTCGTATATTTTTTTCTTATTAAACCTCCCACATCAATTAACACATCATGTGAGAAAGTCCCATATTTTTGTAATATAATATCGTTGCAAAAAAAGAATTAAAAAACACAAAACACATATTTGACTGAAGCAACTGATACAACTGAAAAATTGAATGCAATTGTTGCTGTTTTTCTCAGTTGATTCAGTCAACTCAACTCATGAAATATAGTGGGATCGAAAATGAATTTTTTCTTATAAGATACAACAACAAAAAAAGATTTAAATCACTTTCTCTAGTTTTTCTTTCAAGTTTTTTATTCGACCGCAAGATTAAAACACAAACTCATATTTGACTGAAGCAACTGATACAACTGAAAAATTGAATGCAATTGTTGTTGTTTTTTCTCAGTTGATTCATGAAAATTTACGAAAGTGGGATAACACAAAAAAATGGATTACGTATTGCTAAGATTATTCAATGTACGAAACTGAATATAATTTTTTTAACTCAGTCTCTCAATGCAATTGTTGTTGTAGCTTATCAAACAAAAAAAAATTGATTTAAACTTGAAAATTTACGATAGTGGGATAATTACCTGAAAATTTACGAAAGTGGGATAACACTACTTACTCTTAATGGCCCTTTCCACACTGGTATGCAGTGCAACGCATCACTTCTTCGTTTCTTACCTCTTTGCCCTATAAACTAAATTCAAATGGAGGGATCAGTTTTTATTGTTTTGAAATTTTTTTTTTTGATCTACGGGTGTGACAACCCCGCGTACTCCAGTCCCTGCTATTGACATACGAGTTAACGTGAGATATCACATACCACTGGCAATAGCAGTGAGATGTCATTAGCCAAGGTGACATCTTAGGGGTGGTGGCGGATGAACTGTATTCAGTCAACGGTATCACCCTCAATCTTAGCTGTGAAATAGTCCTTGATGATGAGACGCTATTGCTTTCTTGAAGAAACGAGCCTTCATATAACTATGTGTGGGCTTCAATCATTAAGAAAGACTGTGCGTCACAGGATCAAGGAATATGCAACCGGCTGGATTATTGGCAACTACATTTTTGTTTTGTTTCAGCGAATTTTTGTAAAAATTTGCTATTTACCTTTCAATTTACTTTTATTTTCTCTATTCTATCATAAAATATTGGCCTATGTCATATTTTGTCAGTGATAGGATTTTTTGTTAAGTTATCCATTCTTTAACAAAAAATATAAAAAAAAAACAAAAAAAAGAAAGATTTACGTCCATCAACACCTCTGAACGTATGTTGTTGTGGGACCTTGGTCTTTAAAGGTTTTTATGTGTTATTGTGACACATATTGTAATTCCTACTACACAACACATTTTATTAAAAAAAAAAAATATGGCAACACCAATTTAGTTTATAGGTAATTTTTACGCAATGAGGCAAGAAACGAAGAAGTGGATACAAGTGTGGAAAGGGCCATTTAAATTTAAAACGCATCATTTCTTCGTGTCTTACCTCTTTGTGTAAAAATTACCTATAAACTAAATTGGAGTTGCCATATTTGTACACCCAAAAAAAAAAATCAATATTTTAAATCGACAGAGGTACATCGATTCAAAGTAAAAAATTGCATATAAAATTGAGGAAATTGCCATTAAATTAACAAAAATAAGAAAATGCTGCATTCGAAAGCTACTTTTGATTTTGAATTTTAAATCAATATATAAAATACTTGAATTGAATACATTTTTGTTGAATTTAATAATCATATCAAAAGTGCTGCAGTTAATTCTACAAAAGAGTAGTATGCTTGATATTCTGGATGTTTATAACAACAGCATTGAATGTCGAAAAAACATTAAGTTTATTCATTTGACAGTTAAAGTTTTGTGCATTTTAAACAAAGTAGCGATACAATCGATTTAACTAAATAAAACGTCGGAGCCAAAACAATGTCATTTTATTCGAATTTGCCTGCAATTTTGTCGGATCTACCACGATTATTTTTTTGGGTGTATATATGGCAAAGAGGTAAGAAACGAAGAAGTGATGCGTTGCACTGCATACCAGTGTGGAAAGGCCTAACAAATTCCATACAAAAAAATTAGCTTGCTTTGATTTTTAAAAATATTTTATGTTAAGGCTTGAAACCACATACAACAGAAACAGAATTCCATACAAATTTTACAGAAACAGAATTTGTTCCTGTCAAATTTGTATGAAATTCTGTTTCTGTTGTATGTGAATGCCCGGCTTTAGTTCTTTAAAACTTTTGTTTTAATGTACATATTTATTTTTGAGGATTACAAATTTTTGTGCTTTCGATACAAAGCTATTGTGTGGCTACTATTGGGCTAGTGGGTTTGTTCGAACTTGTGTAATACGCCATATAGGTACTTCTAGCACAATATGCTATTGCTTTTAAATTTTTTCATTGAATTCATCCGATACATCCGATTATATTTGTACACAAATCTATTAAGGAAGTCCCGTTATCAAATACGCTTATAAAACTACTTGTTATAATGGGAACAAAACTGACATTAATCTGTTATAATACAAATAAAAAAACTTTGCAATGAGTGGGAGGAAGTACGTGTTTAATGAAAAATAAATAATTGGCTCACAGAATTATAGCTAATTCTCTTCACATGTAACATCATATCATATAATGGCATTGAAGAAGTAAGTTTTCTTCCGAAATGAAAGGTGAATGATGTAATTCTACAAATGCAGCTTTAGTTTTTTGTTAGATTTTCGCAAAGTTTAATTTTTATGTTAAGGTTATTAAATATTTGAGTGCTGTTTTAACATTTGATAATCAATATAAATATTTATGTAAAACTATTATAATGTCTATAGGAAATAAGATGTTTAGAACAATTTGAGACCGAACTATTTTCTTTTGTAATTATAATATTGATTATTAGTCCAGTCAATGAGCATTTTCCCGTATAATCCTTACAAGCTACACCGATTTGCACAAAAATTTGGTTTTAGGTTATGCTTGCCCTCTACTTCAAAGTTGACCCTATGCCGGTGGTTGCTTAAATCCAAGGGGTTCATTCCACCCCTTCTCAGGGGTTAAAAATATTATATTAAAAATAAGTACGAGAATAATTGACTAATTTTAGGCAACTTTTCATATAAATATTTTCATATCATATTGTCATATAAATATTTTTCTGATAGTCGATACTTTTCGACTTATTCGAAAGTGAAAATGTCAATTTTTCATTAAAAAAGCACGTTTTCAAACGGTTTTTCATGAATAACTCAAAAAGTAAGTATTTATCGTAAAAAATAATTTTAAATTATAATGTAGCTTAAAAAACAACAAACAAAATGCTGGATTTCTTGTGTCTGCAGACACAATACAAACGGAGCAATAGCTTGTTGAATTGAAGGTAAGTTCATATTCGCCAAACGCAAAAGTTGAAAGTTTCGACGTGAATAAACAAAAAACAATGCATTTTTATTAAACGCTTTTCTTTACTTCACACTATTGGATCAAATCTTGTAACGTTAATTTGACTGCCTTATATTCAATGGAAATGAATGAAACTTTGCAGGCATATGTATATCCGATGACAATACACGAATATCATATTAACTAACAATTTTCATTGTTTATTCGTTGTTTAAATAAAAAAATCGATTTTCATCGGAAATATTCAAATTCTCTCGATCTACTTAACGTAGCGACTTGAAATTTGCACAACATAAAGATCGATAGCTAAACTATACAGAATTATGCATTTTATGTTCATAAATTAGGTATTTTCTCGATAAATAAACAATTAATTTCAAAAATTTTTGCCGATTTCGGCCAGCATTTGTATGTTATCAAATTTAAACGTATATCAACGCTGACGCGCACGTAAAGAAGCAGAACGTCAAGAAGAAAATCCAGAAGAAGGAAGAAATCAGCTTACTACCACAGCTCAAAATTGTTGTTACGACGATTTTGAGGCTGAAGTTAACACTTTTGTAGACATAGTATGTGATATTTTTACGAAGCAGTGCAACCCCAAGCAAGTGCAAACTACCAGATTCCAATCCGACCTTCAGATTGGATGCCGCCTGAATTAAAAAATTAAGTTCGCCTTACAGTTTGTCACCGCTGCAAGTCACACTTAAGAAGTAACAAAACAACTCCACCTGCTAAAGCTTACTGGAACTATTTAGACCTCGGCGACATTCCATCAGAAATTCAGGCACTTTCTCAAGCTGAACAACGTCTTTTGTCTCGGATTCACCCTTTTCTTAAAATTGTCAAGTTTTCTGGATTGTACGGGCAGTACGGATTTAAAGGTCAAGCAATCCTTTTTGCCTTGGACATTTTTGGCGTCATTTCAAATCTTCCTACGTTTCTACCTCGATCAACCATGGATGCTGATATTATAGTAGTAACGGAACGCTTAGAAAATGCAAATACACTGTTTCCAGAACAAAATTTATCGCAGCTTTAGAATGGTTTAAATCAAATAACCCATTGTACCGAGCATTTGTTATTGATGAAAATGCACACCTTGATGAACGTGATTTGATTCGACTATCAAATCATGGCCCAAGTAATGAAGATACTGAAGGTCATAATGAAAATGCGGAAATTATATCGTAATATGTGTCTACCGGCAGTAGTTCACGCATTATCCATGCATCGTGGCATCAAGGAAAATAAATTAACAAATGTTAAATTCTGTGCTGAAAATGTGTTGAATTCTTATAAGAACGTGACAAAATCGAATTTCCGACTGATCAAGGCGTTGATGACTAAAAATTAAAAAAAAAATTAAAAAAAAATATTCAAAAAACTTGAAATATTTGAAAAAAAAATTTTTTTAAGAAACGCTTTTCTTTACTTCATTGTTATGCATACTGTAAAAAAAATTAGCGTCGCAATATTTTTCTTAGGAAAAAAACGTTGATATATTAGGAAACGACGTAAGAGAAACATAAGGACGTAAGAGAAAAAGCGCAGATTTTTACAATGATCTTGCAACAGCAAACGAGATTTTGTAAGCTGGTTAGTACAGCAGCCAAATTCTGTAATTGTGAAGCAGTGAAGTGATAAGTTTTTTAATGAAAAGAAACGAAGAAATTTTTATCACTTCACCGCTTCACAGTTACAGAATTTGGCTTACTGTAATGTTGTACAGACTGCCAAAGGACACCCAATTGAACAAATTGAAAAAGGTAGACTTACCTGCATATCTCGAAACAATGACATGAATCATTTCTAAAGATCACCACGAAAAAATGCAGTTAACTTGTCCTCGCTGGTTCCAAGAATTGGTGCTTGAAATGAGCACATAAAAAGAGTTTAATTACAATCCCAGTTATGGCTAGAAAATAACAATAATAATCCACTTGAGTGGGGTTGGGTTAATATTGAAGGAGTATTACATCCAATCAAAACTCCAAATCAACCTGCACCTGAAGAACTGCTGAAAATGATTTCTTGTAGCTGTAAAAAAGGATGCGGTTCAGCGTGCGGTTGCCGAAAAGTAGGACTTTTCTGCAATTCGACATGTTTAATATGCAGCGTAGACAATTGTCAAAACAGTGCTCCAATTATGGACCTAGAGGAGGACAATGAGGAAGACGAAGATGAGGTGGACGCGGCAAGGAATGAGGACGAAGAGGAAAAGGAAGAGGAGTGTGAAAATAATTAAAATAAATATTGCAAACTTTTATCAGTAGGGGTTGTTTTTTTAAAAATTGTTAAAAATACATCTCATTTCCAATAAAAAAAAGATAATAGAAGTATTATAATTTGAATTTTTAAAAAATGTAGCTTTAAGTTTTAATTTTTTTTAAAGGGGTGTTTTTTATAAGGGTTGAAACTTATAAATAAATTATCCCAAAATTAGAACAGCATATCTTCATTTATTAACACTATAAGATTAAATTAGTTTAAATTGCTGAATATATAACATTTTCCACCATTATTTTTTAATGATATTTACTCTAGGGGGTGGCTTTTAGAGGTCAAAAGTGTTTAATAAATCATAAGTTACGTCCCTTAATAACAATTAACCTTCATTCAACTTATTTGAAAATGATTTCAATCGATCACAAGCTGTAATCTACAATTCTAAAATTCGATTAGGGGTTGTTTTGACCCTTACAAAAATTAAGTAACCACCGGCACTTGGTCAGCTTTGAAGTAGAGGAAACGAAGAGCTTAAATCCAAATTTTTGTTAAAATCGGTTTATTTACTTACTTTATTTTCATATTATTCGCATAATGTCGACTTAATACTATTTTGTCAAACGTTCAAAGAAAATCATTAAGTTTTAATACAATAATTATAACAAAAACAATTACTACTATGTTCCTATGTACTATGTTCCTGAAACTTTAATACAAACGTTTCCCAGTTTCATACAAACAAACAGAAATGTTTTTCTCACGCAGTAGACGTTTCAAATTATGACTACCATAATAAGCAATAGCAACAACAACAAATTTTCAACTTTTGTTCCTTCTTGGATAGACAGTTTTGTTTATGTCTATTTCTGTTTATGTCTATTTCTGTTTATATATTTTGCTTCCAAATTTTTTTAGAAACATATTATGGGAAACATTTTTGACAAAAATTGTAATTATTAGTTAGATGTTTCTTGAGCAATTTTTTGTGTGATTCCAGATTCGATTCCACCACTTCTGAATAACAGGAACAGTTGGAAAATAAATTTGAATCTTTGGTTTTGGATTAATTTTTGGAATATTTTTAGAATTTTGAAAAAAGTTTCAATCTTTGATTTTGTTATAATTTTTGCAATATTTTTGGCATTTTGGGAAAAGTTTGAATTTTTAATTTTGTTATATTTCTTGCATTAATTTTGGAATTTTGAAAATGATTTCAATTTTTGATTTTTTAATAATTTTTAGAAAATTTTTGGAATGTTGAAAAAGTTTAAATTTTGGATTTTATTATAATTTTTGGAATATTTTTAGAATTTTGAAAAAGTTTATTTGTACCTTTTAACCGACTTCAAAAAAGAAGGAGGTTCTGTGTTTCACTTGGGGTTTTTTTTATGTCTATTGATGTTTGTTAACCGATTTCTCAAAAACGGCTCATTCGATTTTAATGATTTAAATTGTATTCTATTTAAGTAGATGCCGAAATGGTCTCATAATTTTTTCTATGACGTAAAAAATACCCGTTTTCTAGAGAAACCAAAAAACTGTGTTTTTTGATAAATGTTGATGTATGTTTGTTTACCGATTTCTCAAAAACGGCTCATACGATTTGGATGATTTAAATTGCATTCTATTAAGGTTGTTTTGGAAATTAATCTGTATTTTTTTTATGATGTGAAAAATATAGTTTTTCAGTAAATTGGAAAAAGCTGTATTTTTAATGCCTGTTCACTGCCTGTTCAAATTCGATTCGATTAAAATAAATGCCGAAGTGGTCTCATATTTTTTTCTATGACGCAAAAATACCGTATTTTAGAAAATTGAAAAAATCTGTATTTTTCTATATATATTCACCGATCTCATAAACGACTCATTCGATTGAATGGTTTTAATTGTTTTCTATTTGGATGGATTTCGAGAAAGTCTCGTATTTTTTTCTGAAACGCGACAAATACCGTTTTTCAGAAAATTGAAAAAACCTGTATTTTTATGTATTTTCGTCGATTTCTTCGAAACCGCTTATTGTATTTGGATGGTTTGAGCTGTATTATATTGCTTTAGATTCCCAGTTGCTCCAATATAATTTTCTATGACAGGAAATTTACCTTCTTTTTTCAAAAAATCCAAAAACCATTGATTACTTGATTGTCATTGATGAATACATTCCGAGACTTAGTTATTACTTCAAAAAACGCCTTTTTAACCGACATTTGGGTATAAAACCAAACTAAAAATGGAATAATAAAGAACTTAAAAAAAATATTCAAAAAAACTTGAAATATTTGAAAAAAAAAATTTTTTTTAAGAAACGCTTTTCTTTACTTCATTGTTATGGAATGTATTGTTATGCAATACTGTAAAAAAAATTACTAAAAAGCAAAAAATAAAAATAATTCCAAAACTCAAATAAATTTTCTAAAAACCTATGTAAAAAAATTAAAAAATAAAAATAATTCCAAAACTCGAATAGATTTTCCAAAAAATTCAAAATCGAGAAAATCTGACACATTCGTTAAAGAAAAGCGTGGGACGCTAATCCTACACGCGAAACATTGACGGAATTGCGACTACTATATCATTATTATTTACTTTCTATCATTTTGTGACTAGAAGCATCTCAAAGCATCATGTTTAGGACCTAACGTTGTCAATAGCATGCGGTTTTTATATAAGAATTTTGAATTATATTTTTTGTGTATATTTTTCGAATACTTTCTTCAACGATGTAGTGCAATGATATAATTATTTTATTTTTCATTCATTTAGAATCACAATTGATAGTAGTTGCAATTCCGTCAATGTTTCGCGTGTAGGATTAGCGTCCCACGCTTTTCTTTAACGAATGTGCCAGATATTCTCGATTTTGAATTTTTTGGAAAATCTATTCGAGTTTTGGAATTATTTTTATTTTTTAATTTTTTACATAGGTTTTTAGAAAATTTATTTGAGTTTTGGAATTATTTTTATTTTTTGCTTTTTAGTAATTTTTTTTACAGTATTGCATAACAATACATTGCATAACAATGAAGTAAAGAAAAGCGTTTCTTAAAAAAAATTTTTTTTTCAAATATTTCAAGTTTTTTTGAATATTTTTTTTTTATTTTTTAATTTTTAGTCATCAACGCCTTGAACAGACGGAAATTCTATTTTGTCACGTTCTTATAAGAATTCAACACATTTTTCAGCACAGAACTTAACATTTGTTAATTTATTTTCCTTGATGCCACGATGCATGGATAATGCGTGAACTACTGTCGATAGACACATATTCCGATATAATTTCCACATTTTCATTAGGACCTTCAGTATCTTCAATACTTGGGCCATGATTTGATAGTCGAATCAAATCACGTTCATCAAGGTGTGCATTTTCATCAATAACAACGTCTCGGTACAATGGGTTATTTGATTTAAACCATTCTAAAGCTGCGACAAATTTAGTTCTGGAAACAGTGTAGTCTCCAATAGAATTTGCATTTTCTAAGCGTTCCGTTACTACTTTAATATCAGCATCCAAAGTTGATCGAGGTAGAAACGTAGGAAAATTTAAAATGACGTCAAAAATGTCCAAGGCAAAAAGGATTGCTTGACCTTTAAATCCGTACCGCCCGCACAATCCAGAAAACTTGACAATTTTAAGTAAGGGTGAATCCGAGACAAAAGACGTTGTTCAGCTTGAGAAAGTGCCTGAATTTCTGATGGAATGTCGCCGAGGTCTAAATGGTTCCAGTAAGCTTTAGCAGGTGGAGTTGTTTTGTTACTTCTTAAGTGTGACTTGCAGCGGTGACCAACTGAGGCGAAATTTTTTTTTTAATTCAGGCGGCATCCAATCTGGAGGTCGGATTGGAATCTGGTAGTTTGACACTTGCTTGGGGTAGCACTGCTTCGTAAAAATATCACATACTTTGTCTGCAAAAGTGTTAACTTCAGCCTCAAAATCGTCGTAACAACAATTTTGAGCTGTGGTAGTAAGCTGATTTCTTCCTTCATCTGGATTTTCTTCTTGACGTTCTTCTTTTTTACGTGTGCGTCGGCGTTGATATACGTTTAAATTTGATAACATACAAATGTTGACCGCAATCGGCGAAAATTTTTGAAATTAATTGTTTATTTATCGAGAAAATACCTAATTTATGAACATAAAATGCATAATTCTGTATAGTTTATCTATCGATCTTTATGTTGTGCAAATTTCAAGTCGCTACGTTAAGTAGATCGAGAGAATTTGAATATTTCCGATGAAAATCGATTTTTTTATTTAAACAACGAATAAACAATGAAAATTGTTAGTTAATATGATATTCGTGTATTGTCATCGGATATACATATGCCTGCAAAGTTTCATTCATTTTCATTGAATATAAGGCAGTCAAATTAACGTTACAAGATTTGATCCAATAGTGTGAAGTAAAGAAAAGCGTTTAAAAAAAAAAATAGAAACGACTTCAAAAAAGTGAAAAATAACTCAATTGACTTTAGAGACAAAAATACAGCTAACTATTGATTTATTTAATTTAATTATATTTAACTACAGACAAAAAAAAATTACGGTTTTAAATAAAGTTATTATATTATAGAATTTATTTATTATTATAATTATCACAATTATTATAGTTGTTACAATAGTTATGATATTATAAAAGTTATTTGTAGCACAAAACTGTTCGAAATCGGTGCCGAATTGACGAAAAACTGACTAACATGTCATCGGTTTGGCACCGATCTCCAACAGTTTTCTGCTACAAATAACTTTTATAATATAATAACTATTGTAACAACTATAATAATTGTGATAATTATAATAATAAATAAATTCTATAATATAATAACTTTGTTTAAAACCGTAATTTTTTTTTGTCTGTAGTTAAATATAATTAAATTAAATAAATCAGCTGTATTTTTGTATCTAAAGTCACAATTGAGTTACTTTTCACTTTTTTGTGTTTTTTGAAGTCGGTTCTATTTTTTTTAAAAAGTTTTTACAAAGAATTTTATGTTTAATCATCGCACCCCAAAACTTAAAACAATGTTAATCTACAATATCCTTTATCTTTTGTACAAAATATTTTTATTTCAAAATTTTTCAAAATTTTAATTTTGATTTAGATTGAACAATCTTTTTTAAATATTTTGCTTGCGGCGAATAAAAATTATAGTATATGATGCACGGACGTAAGTCATTTTAAATTTAATGAGGGTGCAAATCTCGGTTGGCGCTTCGACTCGCAAACTCCACATACGTCCAAAAACCTTAGCTTTCTGTCCTTTCATCTTAATGTACTATAATTAGTTTCTACTGGCAAATTAATAAAACTTTTGAATATGTCTACCCTAGTTTCAGAAGCACGCTTCGCCACATAATTCAATTATGTATACAGTTTTGCCGTATTTCATGTTCATTGACTGGACTATATATTTATTGTTGTTATTAAAAGGCTGACAAAAATTATTTCACATAACGGCATTTTATTAATTATGTTATTGTATTAATAAAACATTAAAATTACACAAAAATAGTTTTATCACTTAATTTGTTTTTTAGACCTCAGAAGCTTAACCATATAGAAAATTTAGCACTTCTAAAAACAAAAGTAATTTAATTGTTATTCAACTTGAATTCACTACTGACGGTGGAGTTTTTACCCTTACTCATAAGGATACGTTACATATTACACTTTCTTCTATCAATCGTAATCAGCGGGAAGCATCAAACTACTCCAATAAGTTGATCCATATTAATTTTTAAGCATAAAATATTATTACTATTACAAAAATAATTGTAAAATATTTTGTGATTAGATTAACCACTTATAACATTGAGTGTTAATAAAATAATCAGTTTCGTCTATAACTTTGATTACGTAGCTCAATCATTTTTCCTAAATTGGAATACATGGTTAAGGTTTGTATAGATAATTAAAAACTATCAGTAAATTGTATTTAGAACGTGCAAAGAGAGGATTTGTATTGGATAGTTGATAAAATCAGTGCAATGTATCCATTTTATAGTTTTACATTTTATCTTCCTCGTCAGGATCTTATTTGTCGCGATCAAGGAGACTTCTTTCATTCTTCAAATCGAGTATCTTTCTTGAAGGTTTCGATTGCCAAGTATTTTTCTTTTATTTTCTCGCTTCTTTTCAGGAAATGCCAAACTTAAACGAATTTATTACACTTAAACTTATATGTTAGTTGTTTTGTGTATTTTTTAATTTAGCCTTGGAATATGTGAGCCGTCAAAAGAAACTACCGACTAATAACAATATATTGTCAATAAACTCAGTACAGATGATTGCTTACGCTGATGATGTTGTCATCCTCGGCCGAAGTGAAGCTGTTATGAGTGAGACTTTTAAGTCGCTTGAGAGTGGTGCTAGAAAAATTGGTCTGCAAATTAACTACAATAAAACCAAACATATGAATGTTTCAAGAGTGGCTGAGAAGAAAGATTTGATGTGCGGCGATGAACGAATTGAGGGAGTTGAATCTTTTAAATATTTGGGATCAATGCTTGACTCAAACAACAGCATACTTACAGATATAAAAGCTCGAATCGCTGCAGGTAATCGAACTTTCTACTCAATTAAACCTCTCCTTGGATCTCCGTATGTATCAACTAACGCCAAGCTTAAGTTATACAAGACATTGATTAGATCGGTTGTGATGTATGGGTCACAGACGTGGACCCTTACACAAAATGACGAATCGCATTTATCTGTATTTGAGCGTAAGATCCTACGCTACATTTTTGGTCCACTTAAGACAGACGGTGGAGAGTATAGAACCCGATATAACTTTGAGATCAGAGACCTTCTTGAGGGTTCTGATATAATAGGTTGTATCCGTTCTAATAGGATTGCTTGGTTTGGGAATGTTCTACGAGCCGATTCGCAGTCTGGAATGATTAGAAAAATGTACGTTATTACCCCAGGGAGTGGGCGACCGCGAGGTAGACCACGACTACAATGGGAGACTGACGTAATAAACGACCTTAAAAAAATCGGCTGCCATGGTAATTATGTCGCCTGGCAACGCTCCTTCATGGAGCGTGAACGTCTTAAAAAAAAAAAAATAGAACGGTTTTCAGCTACATACTACTTTTGGATGCTTTTTCGAACAGCTTTTTTAAACCGAAGAAAAATAAAAAAACTTCAAATTTCATGGTATTTTATTTCATGGTATAATTTGAATTTGACTAACATGCTTTAACGGGGATATCCGGCTTCGTGGACCATTTTGTTATTTTATTTCAAATACCACATGCGGTCATTCATTTTTTACAATTCGCTGTTTCATTCTTCTATTGATAATAAAACTTCTTTTTCGATTTTCATGATAATAAATCATGATATTACGATACTGTTGACCTAACATTTTGTTTGTCATGGTAGTGTTTAACCTTTTTATTATTATTAACACTTTTCAGTTCACAACCTATTTTTTTATCTGCTTCTGATCAGAATATTATCATTTTTTATAGTTTTTTATTCAGAGTTTTTTTATTTGATTTTTATAGTCTTTTTATTCTTTCATTTTTCAAATCGAGTATCCTTCTTGAAGAGCTTCGATTGCCAAGAATTTTTGATTTATTTTCACGTTTATTTTCAGGAAATGGCAAACTTAAACGAATTTATTACACTTAAACTTTAATGTTAATTGTTTTATGTATTTTTAGCATTAGTTCTTCAAACCGTATATAAACCGTATATGTAACATTAGACTACATTTAACTAACTTCATAAAACGATTTTCAGCTACATACTACTTTTGGATGCCTTTTCGAATAGCTTTTTTAAACCGAAGAAAAATAAAAAACTTCAAATTTCTGGAACATTATTTCATGGTATAATTTGAATTTGACTAACATGATTTAACGGGGATATCCGGCTTCGTGGACCATTTTGTTATTTTATTTCCGATACCACATGAGGTCATTCATTTTTTACAATTCGCTGTTTCATTATTCCATTAATAATAAAACTTCTTTTTCAATTATATGATTATAATGCATCATGCTCATGGTGCTGTTAACCTATCATTTTGTTTGTCATGGCAGTTTTTAACGTTTTTATTATTATTAACATTTTTTAGTTCACAACCTATTTTTTTATCTGCTTTATAGTTCTTTTAGCTTAATATTACGAGTTTTATGATCTGAGTTATTCTACTTAGGGGATTACTTCGCATTTCATGTTAACATCCGTTTTTTGGAATCTATTATAAAGTATGAGTTTTGTGAGAACAAGTAACCGTACTAACAGTATACTTAGGAGTTGTGGAGATAACGAAGATTAAGTTAATTTTTATTCTTAATTGTACTTTTCAAATCACTGCCAAAATTACACTTGTTACTAGTTGCAGCTAACTTCTAAGAAAATTTTCTCAATTAGCCTAAAAACTTCTAAATCTTTTCGCAGACCAACGGCTGGGAATTATTGGTCTAGAGTAATCGTTAGCCTCTTTTATTTTAAGATGCACCAACCCAATGTTACGGTAACTGCTTAATTTTATTGACAGGCCTTGAGACGACCAGTTCAAGTAACCGTTACTGCAGACTGTCATCGTAACAGGATAACTTTTTCGGTTTAACAATGTTACAAAGAAAACACTGAAAGATCTTTTTCCAAAACAAATTATCTCATGTTAAGGGCAACAGATCGGTAAAAAACACCAAACAACTTAGTAAGTTTGTTTTGATTTTTCATTTAACAGTTATACACAATGAAAATAGTAAACCTTTCCAGCAAAATGCTGTCATAATTTTTTATGTAAAAACTTACAGTTAAATTTGATCTAATTATATACGTCAACTAACAAACCAATTTCAATACATATGTTAAAACGTTTTTTTAAATAGTTTTATTCAAATAAAGCGGTTTTACTGATAAATATTTACATAAATTATTTATAAGTATAAAGCCCGAATATAAATTGAATAGTTTCATTTCCATAAACCACATTATAACATTGGCCACGTTTTATCATCATCTTTACAATACACATTCTTGTTGTGTTTGTCAGTTTTGTTGAACAAACTACACGTCATTTGTGATGGTAAGTTACAAAAGACGTAAAGAAGGTTAAAAGAAACAACGAAAGATGAATAAAATTTCTTCTTAGTTTTCTGATTATACTAAACGATGATCCACTTCCACTTTTAATATTTTGCACTTGACATTGTTCCTATATTTTAGTTTTTTAACCAATTGATCATATTATGTAAACAAAAGCTTCTTGAAAGTCGTGCAAGGTTTTCAACTTTTAGTTATTTCTGTATTTCATAGAACTTAACTTCAAATTGTTCGAATTGTAAGAACTAATGCTAAAATAAAACCAAATCAGGAAATTTTGTGGTACTCATATGAACCTATGTTATGATACAAAAACTGCACATTGCGATGGGTTTATGGTGCATTACATTTGAATCAAAAAGGTTTCATCTTCTGATCATAGCTTTACACAGACCAAAAAATGTTAAAGTTGAATGAAACAATGCAAGAATAAATTAAAAATATTTAAATAAAGAAGAACATACACATACGCATGCATACTGACATCGCATTAAAAACAAAAATTATCCAAAATGCCATACAGCATTTATACCGGTTTATTTAGCATACATCTGATGATAATGGTTGCTTTATTGTATAATTTTGGTTGATAGTAGTTCAAGGTCAATGATAGAGGGAAACGTTTCATTACTAAATTTTAGTTGTTATTAAATTTTGGTCGTTTTAAGTTAATTAAATATTCAGTAAAAACTATGGGAGTTATAAAATTCAATGGTATGATGTGCAGGCAACGGAAACCAAAACGATTAAAAAAACAATTGTTAAATATATCCGAAGTTCAAGGTTGTAAGAAGATCTAGTGCCACTCAGGTAACGCCAAGTTATTAGTGACTTCAAATGTTATGGGACCCATGAAGAAAACGGTCGTGTGGATTAAGCGATTCGCTAAATAAACGTATTAAAAGGATATTCTTTAAACCTACAGATGTTACTATCCTTTATCCTAGCGCGTCTCTTCGAGTCTTCGACCACGATAACTTTGTCAATCGATATGCCCGAAATACCTACCGATTTTCCGATTTACCAAACATTTGAAATTCTGAACCCGAAATTTCTACTGCGGTTGTGTAAACGAGAGAGAGTGTTTATTACTCGTAGGGTAGCAAAGTTCCAGAGTAAAAGAACACAGTAAAAAATCACTGAAATATTTCGAAGAAAAAACTATGACAACAATGATTTATTAAATGCAATATTAGCAAACCAATATTAACGTCTCCAATTGTCGAATTATAATTGATTATAAGTATTAATAGAACAACCGTTAACTAAGTTTAACCGGTGCCACCATATACATTTTTATTTAAACAAAACGCGTCATCATGTATTATAAATCGAAGATTGTTAATCTGCGATTGGTAACAACTTCCAACTAAAATTCACACATGCATGTAAATGAAAATGATCTACATTGTAAAAGTAGGAAATATTAAAACGATAATGATCATTAAGATAGGAATTTGATTGCAAATAAGTATATCCGTCATCCGATTCTATTGTTCTATTATATCTATCGTTGTTGAACAGTTTTTAATAGTATAAACTTATTTGATTCAAAATCATACAGTTAAAACGATTCACTTTTATACAGGCCGGAAGTTTTTTTATCGCGTATTGAAATAACATAATATATAAAGTAACTTAACATTTATCTTATCGGTGCTTTTTAAAATTGTGACGGAGACTTAACTGGAAGTAATCATATCGGTTATTATGATATATGTACATATTCATGCTTGTTTTAATTTGGTAGTTATCGTCCAATATTGTGCAATAGATGAAAAATTGAATCAAGATGCCACTGATATAAACCCGACGATTTCCGATTTTTTGAAGCAATCGTTTTATAATAAAAAAAAGAATATGTGTTTTTTATTTTTTCACTAGTTTTTACATAGATAGGGTGGCTCGAAATGTCTTTAAAAATTTAGTGATAATCAAAGATAAAAGTTGAATTGTGCTCGAACGTTGAATTGATTCGATTTGAGTAAATTATTTTGTTTTGGAGTTACTTAGGTACTTAGTGACTAGTGAGGCTTTATAAAAATATTACACTGGCAAGAAAAAATCCAACTGGATTAAATTGTTTGGTCATTTAGAACGGGGTCTTTAGTAAAAAAAATAAAAACAAAAGAGATTTTGATAATTTTTCTATGGTATTAAATGGGTTGATATTTTTCTTGTAAGGGTTGCATTATAAAGCTTATAAAAATGGAACCTTTTGGGTTAGAAAGCTGAAATTTTTTGAGGCTATAGTTGAAAAGTATGTTTAAAAGCTAAGATGAATTTAAATAACATAAAGTGAAACATGATGAAAGCATTGCCTTTTGCGTTTTTTTTTATTTCAACAGCCGTAGGGTCTCAACCGTTAGATTTAAACTATTATTTTTGAAAATTTTGGAAAGATTTATATTTTAAGTACGTGAAAAAAAGTTTTCAACTATGAGCTTGGCCATTTCAGCTAGATCAAGGGCAGCAAAGTTTAGCAAATTTTTGAAACAGCTGATTTTTGAGGAACCTGAAACGCCAAAGTGGTCATCTGGATAAAAATGATAGAAATATGTTCAAATATTCAATATTTATAAATTTTATCAAAATATTATGATTCAAACGGAAGTTATAGCGCCCTAGATTATTCGACATTTTAGGCTCTAGCCGCTTAACTGGTACCCGGATATGGCCAGTTCACGAACTTGTCCAAGACATTATTTGCCGGAACACATACAAAAAATTATTTTCGTGTAGGTCGAAAAATGCGACCGTGAGAGTGCCGCCAAATTCCGTTATATCTCATATCGTTATATATATATATATATATATATAAATTTTTTTTTCATTTTGATTTTCCGTCTCCGCTTATCATATATAGTCGTTTGGCACCAAAATTTTTCCGAAATTCCGAGATGAAGCACATACCAATAGGTAGATTTTTATATGAAATCTACCTAAAAAAGAATATGTGTTTTTTATTTTTTCACTAGTTTTTACATAGATAGGGTGGCTCGAAATGTCTTTAAAAATTTAGTGATAATCAAAGATAAAAGTTGAATTGTGCTCGAACGTTGAATTGATTCGATTTGAGTAAATTATTTTGTTTTGGAGTTACTTAGGTACTTAGTGACTAGTGAGGCTTTATAAAAATATTACACTGGCAAGAAAAAATCCAACTGGATAAAAATGTTTGGTCATTTAGAACGGGGTCTATTAGATAGAATGATAAAAAAGTGTCCCAGAAACTTCCAGCTGGTGTTCGTCAAAGAGGAAGATCCAGACAACGCTGGTGTGATGACATCATCCAAGACCTTCGTGATATAGGATGTCGAAGCTGGGAAAAACTAGTCATGGAACGAGATGAATGGAAACTGATTACACAGACGGCAAAATCCCCCATGGTATGTTAACGCCGGAGAAATAAATTACATTTCGACCAGTTTATTGGAATATAAAGAAAATAACAGCAGCTTTGATTTACTTTTGCAAATATATAACACCAATTTACAACACTTATTAGTTGCCAGCAAAATATCCTTGAATTCACTTTCTTTAACAAGACATTCTTAAATTGCAAGCGATGTGTCTATCATTTTTCTGTGAAGCGACGATCGATTATTAATTATATCAGCCAAATACGAGTTTTTTCTCGTATTTGCTAAGTGAAAAGGTTTTTTTTAAGGCAAGTTTTTTTTATAAAATTCTTGAATCTGATCAATCTTCAAGACAATCATAACATTGTCTTGAAGATTGATTGACATTTAACAATTTATAAATTTACTATACTATGTTGACTAGCTAAAATTGAATGCAATGATCAACGATAAAACAATAAAAAGTGTTTTGATTTGCAAAAAAACTAATGCAACTAATACTGTCTTCGAGCAAAGATTCTATTTAAAAAGAGAGAAATTTTCGAAGAGCTGGCTTAGAATGTGTGATTTGAGTCACTAGGTAAGAGGACCAGATTTTTAAAATTACAAAGGAAAAGGAAAAATTTGACCCATAAAAATTATGAGTCGAATTCTATAGCAATTATCGAGGCACTTTTGCGTCTCAAAAAACTTTTCATAAAGAATTTCATACTTTTATGTATTCGATTAAATCTTCAAAAGTTGATTTGTTATTAAAGCTAAAGATTATTTATTAACTTATATATTTATTTCTCCTTTTGCTATTCCCTTTAATTGTTCTTATATTCACAATAATTCTTTACTTACATAGAATAATCTCCTATTTTATTTTATTCCCCTTATATTGTGAGTAGCTTGTGTCACCGCTAACTTAGAATTCAATTGTAACACTGCTATAATTCAAAACAGTTTGTACCACTTTCAATTTAAAACTGCACTGTTTCCCTTTCAATTTAATACTGACTATTTATCCTTAACACAACCTCATTATCTCATATATACTAGACAAAACAATCTACAAACTTCTACAACAACAACCGACCGTTATGAGCAAAAAAAAACAATAACACGATCATCAAATGTTCACCCATAGATCTTTTGAAATCTATTCTTTTTAATTTGTGTATTCGGCTATTCTCTAATAGACTACGTTTATTTTCTTATAAGATAAACAATAATTTCCTTTTGTATGTTATTTTGTTAGCTTCATGTTTGTTCAGGTGTTTTATATTCTTTTAGTGGAACTGTTTTCTCTAAAGGGTATTTTCGAGAACGATGTTCTTTTGCACATCGTACTCCATAATTGTCACAATATTATAAAAATAACCAGGCACTTCATTTTTAAATCACAAACATAAACTGTCAAAATGTCAATGTTGAAAATAATAAAATAAATAATTTCCTGTTTTTTGATGACTCGACTGAATTGCTTTTGTAAGGCTTTCGTTTTTCATGAGAACATCCACAAATTGTTCACACGTAAATTTTAAGTTAAATTTTGTGGAAATAATAGCTGAAAATACCTCCAAATTAATTGAGATTTCTCCGATCCTTAAAAATCATTAATTAATAAAAAAAAAAGTTCTTTCTACATTGAAAGTAGTATCAGGGAGAGACAAAGCAACTTCTACAATTATCAATAAGTTTTTGAATGGCATGTGTTCTGTCTTAAACAAAGAAAAACGTTGACATCATCTCACAAACTTATTATTCTGTGCTCAAAACAAGCTCTCGTGATTTTGTCAGGAACTAGTAATATTAATTGAGCATTCTGTTTCGAGAAATTTTATATTTGCTTTTACTTCTCATTCTATTTGATTTGTTTCTACAACGAAGTTCAAACCAAGTAGTTGAAAACACTAAGTCTATCAGTCTATTGTTCCATTTAATTTGAGTAGGAATGTAAGGAAGAGTAGTTACTCAAGGATTACATTCCTCCAACCTACTGAGTTTGGATTGGAGAGATACTGGGGTAAATTGTTCGTTAAATCTTGATGAACACATATCTTTAAAATCTTTTAGAATCAGAACGAATTCAACAATATTTATATTTTATTGTGGTTTTTGTTGCCATCACACACACAATCGAAATTATGATATAAAGAATTTTCCACGGAGGCAACAAAAACTTGAATTACTGTAAATCTTGCAAAAACCATGCATAAAATGTTTTATCAAAACTAATTAATATGAACTTTAAGTTATTGAAGTTTAAAAATATTTCATATTAATAATACGATTCGAACATAATCGTCATATTTATGAACAAACACATTAAAAGCATGACACTATAACAAAACTCATAGTTTCAATCAATAACGCAAAATTTGAAATATAACCCTAGATTCTAAAAATAAGGATAAATAAAAGCTTTAAACAATAATCATCAGTTTATGGTTATGGATTCGTGGATACAGACATTGACACTAGAAGATAATAAGAAAAATATAAAGGGGTTGAAATCTCACAGCTTTGAGATATCAAGACTTCGGTTGTGGTTAAGGATTTTGATATAGTGTTCGGCATCAAACTTTTATGAGGACATTGTTGTTAGTTATCGGCAGCGATGTATATTAAACATAAAACTCTTTGTAAAAGTACAAGTATTTTATCTCTTTTTAGAAATTTATTAGAAAACTAACACGAAACATCAATTCGTTGCCACAAAATTATAACAGATCATATATTATTACATTAACATAATTTTGTGAAAAGACGATACAGATACACTCAGCAAACTACTCAAAAACCTCTCCATTTAGCGTTTTGAGAAATATTGCAAAATCCAAAATTCATATTTCTTTCAGAAATCCAAAAATTATAATAAAATCAAAAAACTATACCAATATCAAAAAAAAAACTTTTTTTCAAAATTCTAAAAATACCGCAAAAATTATAATAAAATCAAAAATACAAACTTTTTTCCGAATTCCAAAAATATTCCAAAAATTATAATATAATCAAAAATTTAAACTTTTTCAAAACTCTAAAAATATTCCGAAAATTCTTACAAAATCAAAAATTAAAACTATTTTTCAAAATTTCAAAAATATTCTAAAAATTATAACAAAATCAAAGGTTGAAACTTTTTTCAGAATACTAAAAATATTGCAAAAATTATAACAAAATCAAAAATTGAAACTTTTTCCAATATTCTTAAAATATTGCAAAAATTACAACAAAATCAAATATACAAACTTTTTTCAAAATTCCAAAAATATTCCAAAAATTATTACAAAATCAAAAATTTCCGGTCCAATTTCGTGTTCGATTAAATTTCATGTCATGCAAACAATTAATTTCATTTTTGGAAAAAAAAAAATTGGTTTAAAAAAATGAAAATCATTCTTTTTTGTAATATTTTTTTGGCAAACTTATAACGCAATAATCTGGTTTTTGGCCTCACATACCAATCGCGACCATCAAGATTTCTCCAAATTCAATGTTCCTACTCTTAATCACTTGAAATGAACTTTTAAGCAAAAAGTATGCAAATTTCCTTGTTTTGACACACTTGATGATTTTTTTCACACTTCCGGGACAGCTATCGAGCACATCGTTTTTTCGGCTCTTACCATTGAGTATACTAGGTTATTTATAGGTTATTTTTAGAAACAAAAATTTTTGAAATCCCTCCAGCCGTTTACTAGATTTCGTCGGTTCTGATGGCCGGCAGACAGACATACATTTTTCTTTGCTTTTTTAGAATCAGTAGGTCCTAAAACGTCGAGAAATGCCAAAAAAAAGTGGGGGTAACAATTTCACTTTTGGCTCATGAATGTAGTATTTAGGTTTTTTCAAAACCGAAGTAGTTCAATTTGTGTTAAAGTGGGAATAATTGAAACTTGAAACTCAGCTTGAGTAATGCAGCCAAAAGTTAATTAAGATTTTAATAAATAATCGGATATTCGCTTATGGAGATAGCTTTTTGATGAAAGGTCTTAGTGGGAGACAGTGTGTGTAGATGAAGGTGAATGAACTTTTTTGCTTTTCTTTTCAAATCAATCAATCAATAATGGGTATTTTAGAATTATTTCATTTTTTGTTGGAAGAAAAAGGATCAATCTTCGATAAAAAAAGATTTCAAAACTAATGCATCACACAATTTAAATTATTACTGAACGTCAGTTTAACATATTTTAATAAACAAAGAAAGACTTACACAAGCCTTTCTTACTCAACGTAAACACAACAAAAAATGCAAAAAATAAATTTTATTCTTGGAAACGTCATAAACTCATAAATACATTTCTATCGAAACGATCACATCATTTTGATCAAAATCGCATAATAATTCGGTTTATGTATCTACACTTTTGTATAAAATAAACACTTAAATCTCAACTTAGAAATAAATTAAACTTATAATTTAAGTAAGTTTAATCTCACCTGATGAATTTAATCCAATCGTTTGTCCAAAATAATTCCTAATTATAAAATTAATTAATATCAACACAACATAATCAATCACAGTAACTGTATAAATTTAATTTAAATTAATTATTATTATAAAAAAAAATAAACAAAAAATAATTAGTAATAATTTGGAAATTGCTTGAAGTTAGTAATCGAATATTTTTAATTTACCAAATACTACTCATGATTTAATTAGAATTTTAATTTAATTGAACTTAAGGAAAGAACATAATATTTCTCCAAAGCTTACGAGGATGACTAAGACTTTTGTCTTATTTCAACGGTGTTTGGTATTAAACTAAATTAATAAGAAGTAAAATAAAATTTATAAGAAAATAACTGATAACTTTGCTGGAATTATTGTTGTTGTTCGCTGTTATTTTATTATTTTTTTATCCAAATTTTGTTTTTTTATGATGATCGGTAATGATGATTGTATTGTATGTATTTAAACTTTAAAGGGTGATCAATTTTGTATAGAGGTTTATTCAACGTCGAGTGCAATATCAGTGGTGATATTCGAGGTATTTAACAACCGGTACGCATGGACAACAATCTGTCATAGATATATAATATTAACTTTAACATATCTAATTGTTTATATAAATAAGAAATACAAAGTATATAGTAGTATTAAAAATAATTAAATAATTCCCAAAGTAAATTTTGGTTTTGGGGCGGTAGAATAAGAAAAGATTCTTTAACACGCTTGTTACTTGTTAGATGATGTCCTTGTCTCAACCGTAATTTAACATAAGATATGCATTAAAATCTTCAATAGATTTTCCCATTAAATCTATTGTCATTAAATAACTAATTGTTGTTTTTATTAGTAAAAAGTTTCTCTTGTAATTCTTTTCCTGGATTGATTTTAAATTATGATTGAGGTAGTTCTTTATTTGATTTTGGGCGTATAACATCAATAAAATAAAATTATTTTGAAAGAAAGTTTTGCAAGTTGAATTTATTATATAAATGTCTGTAAAGAAATTTATGAAATCCCACAACTTTTGGGGACTCGTCCGGGAAGAAGCGATAAGTCATCATTGAAACAGGTCATCGTAGAATCTCATCAGTGAATTTTACAGTTGTTTAAAATATTTTTGCATTCAACAATGAAACGATATTGGCTTAGTATTGGCATCTCTTTTAGATTATAATAATATCTAAACCTCGCACTGGATTTAGGACTTCCTTGGGTATAAAATTTTTAAGAAAATTCTTTTATTTTTGGTGAAAATAGATGCAAAAATAATTTAATATTTTGTCCGGTATTTTGTGAAATCATAACGGTTTAACGTGTATGGTTTGTTTTGGAACATTTGATGAGGAAACATTTCTACAAAGATTTCAATCGAGCTTAAATAAAATTTTCGAATAATCAGCAACCAGCTACGTCGAATGCAACTGATCTGGGAAACAAAGTTTACTATAGTTAAAAGAAATGCGACGCGAATTAAAACACATTAAAATCAATTCTTAAAGTAGAGATTCTGGCGATGATGAAAATCAGGCGAATGTTATTGATTCAGGAGAAAGAATATATAAAGAAATGCAGATGGTGGATGAAAAAGAACAATATGAAAAGGCAATTCGATACAAAGTTATCAAAATTCTATAACAACATTTGATGGGAATCGAATAACAGAATTCAATCTTTAGTCGAAGAAATCGAACGGAGACAAAATGAATTGGACACCCAGACAAAAGAGATTTAAAGCTGAAAACTGATCTAACCATTTTTAGGAAGTTGAAAGATCATTTAATTTCGGAATTTTCTGAAAAATAAGTAGTGCTGAAATACATAGGCAATGGCAAGGGTGAACAAAAACGAAAGATGAAAGTTTGGAGAAATACTTCATATTAATGCGTGAACGTGGAGCAATGGGTGGAGTAGAAGATCAATTTGTGATTGAGTAGACATTTAAAGGTATCGTGGATATTGCAACTAACAAGTTGTTATTGTATAAATCTACAACGGTTGACGAGTTTAAGCAAACATCGAAGTTGTATTCCCAGTTTAGGATAGACAACAACAACGCAATTGGAAAACTATCTACAATCAGAACTGGTTTTCTGTGCAAAATTGTGAAGAGAAAGGACATTCATCAAGGAGATTTCCGAATAAGAACAAATGGGTTAAGAGTTTTGAGTGTAATCATTTTGGGCACATCGCCCCGGAATACCCCGAAGATGATGATGAAAAAGAAACTGATTCTAACAAATCTCATGCTGACTATGAGCTACCTCAAACCGATGTTGGCAATAAGGAAGACCATTAGTTATACGAATCTATTATTTTAGAAGAATTCTGCAGTCAGAGAAGAAGTCGCTCACATTAAATTTAGCAATTGTGAAGAAGAAAAGTTACAACTTATAAAGAGTAGCTTAGAGAAGACTTGTGGTCGTTAATTGTACGGTCACCACAACCTCTTCTGTGCCAACCGTATATTTTCTGTCACAATAGCTTCAAATTCGGTTGTTGTTTCTTCAAATTTGGTTTTTCAAGAAAAGACAACCGAATTTAAGGTTATTGTGACAGAAAACATTCGGTTGGCACAAAAGAGGTTGCATAGTGACCGAATTTTTCTTTCATTGTCGACGTTTGACCAAACTAACAGACGACATTGCTTAAGATGAGATGAGATGCTGAAGCTCCAGGATAGCCGAATTCTCACTCTGTAGCGATCACTAAGATCACTCTGTACCGTAATTCTTTGCTTGATTGATTTTAAAATATAACTGTTCTTTATTGAATTTTGAGCGTATATAACATCAATAAAATAAAATTATGAGCTGGGGAAGGGTGAAAAATCTTTTATGGCCAATACAAATGCATGTCATATGAAAAAGCACTAAGT
Organism: Diogma glabrata; assembly: GCA_963693315.1. Classification (NCBI taxonomy): domain Eukaryota; kingdom Metazoa; phylum Arthropoda; class Insecta; order Diptera; family Cylindrotomidae; genus Diogma; species Diogma glabrata. The sequence goes on from OY856186.1 coordinate 252,574,256, forward strand.
TTAAGAAACATTGCAATTTCTTTTAAAATTTTGCAATGTGCAGTTTTTGAATTATTGTTAACTTAAAGTTGGTTCTTTTAATTGAAGTTCTTCGTATTTCTGTAGAGATAAGCTTTGCGACAATAGTTATATATATCTTGAATAATAATCTTCGACTATATATCTTGAATGCAATGAAAATTTAAAATTTACACATTTTTTTCTGTAAACCAATTAATATTTTTAAAACACTGATTGGTTTATTGTTTTTTATTAAGAAATTTATAGTATTAAAAATGTAGCTTTTATTAGCCACATCGAAAGTTTTGGGGATTATATTTTTTTAACCAATTTTTATTATTTGCCCAGTTTTTGTATGAGAATCTGATTTATTGTGTTCCTTCAATTTTGTTCTCAATGATGATTGTAAATTTTCTTGTTCGGGCCATGAGATTGGACAGAACATGATTTTCACCCTATTGAAGTGTGTAGATTTATAGCGCTTTCTAAATTTTACGATTCTATTTTTGAACACCACTGGCAATGTGGGAAAGGCACATTTTCGTCGCTAACAACATTAATCCACTGGTATTTAGTTTTAAAATAATTTATTTGTTTATCATTCTTAATATGTAATAACCCTATGATGATATGTAATAACCATAATAAATATGTAATAACCCTATAAAATCTCTCAACTAAACATCTGGCATAAATTCCAAGAAGGATCGAAGAAAACAAATCATGCAATAAAATATAATATCCAAACTAATGACGTAAATTTCATCATAATTTTTCGAATTTTCTTCGTAAAGACAGGATTTTCTTAGAATATACGAGAAATTAAGCAGAATTATATATATAATGAATTCTGTTTGCAGATAAAATAAAAATAATAGTATATTTTGCTACGATCATGTAATGACGGTTATTAATACACAAGCATTAACCGGGATACGAAACGAGCCGTAGGCGAGTTTTGTATGGTATATGCGAGTGTATTAATAACCATTACATGAAAGTGGCATACGCTATTTTTTCTACACCCGGTAAATAACGAAGAACGAAAATTGCAACGAAAATTCCAAATTTCAAAGTTTAATTTTTTTTCCATACGATAAAATCTGTATCGAAATAAATATCATTATAAAACGGATTTTGGTCATATAAGTGTATTTTTATAGTACGGGTGTAGAAAAAATTCCTTTTGCTGATTTAATAAAAATTTGTGAGTATGTATTCTAAATCACATTTTTGTGTGAATTCCACACATCTTTGTCACTCAGTGTAAAAGTGAAATGCTTTGTCCAAGTTTTTAATCAACAAAGGAGCGTAACCGTAAAAGGTATCTTTATGACACATATTGTAATTCTTATTACACGGCACGTTTTATTAAAAATAATATTTACCAAACTTTCAACTATCAATTATTGTGAGAACGCTAAAAACCGTTTTCTTGCATTAATCGTGACACTTTAATGGAAAGCGAATGAAAATGTACGGGTGAATCCCGGCAATGATTGCAAACATTCTGTGGAAGTAGTGAACGCGCTACAACAAAAGTATGGCGGTGACCATAAGAGAGATATGGCGGATTAAGTTAGAGGTCGACTCCTAAAAAACGAAAAAAAACATTAGGAGTATTCGTCAAAAACCCTAATACGCCTGCATATGGCAGGTAGCACCAGTGAGCTAAACACAAAACACCAGTGATAATAATTCCAAAGGTGACTTTTATGGTAACATTCGCGTAAACAATACAATAAGAGATATCACAGAACATCTGTATAGGTTTAAACAACTGGGTGCATGATCAACATCAGAAATAAAAGACCATTAAAAGATAAAAAGAAGATAATCATCAGAAGCGATGCTGAGTAAGTGCATAAAAAATAAGAAAGCAGAAAGATTGCTGTTTTCTATGGAGAACACGTAAGGCGTAGGAGCCGTTAGAAACAAGGCGAGTCAAGACATGCCCAAAACTTCCCTTACAACACCATATGGTTTATTTAAGGTTGTTCGTAATGCTGCTCAGTTATTTCAGCACTTCATGACTAAAGTTGTCTTGATTTTGCAACAAACATCAATTTAAAATACTCCACAGTTGGTGGTGAGTTATAAGTTATAACCACCACATCTTCCCTAACCAAACTGCAGTACCCTATTCAGGCAATTTGTGAATCTTTTTAGCCAGGTGCACTTCTTTCATCAAAACCAAAAACGCATTAGCCTTAATAATATTACCGGTTTTACCACTTGTTGATTGATGTTAGGGCTGACTTCGTCCTTAGTAGCAGGCAAGCTTTGATTCATTTCGTTTCGGCTTGTAACAATATTTGCATTTACAGTATTCAATTGCTGATTCTCATTTAAATTTATCTGCTGCATAATGGCTATTAACTGCGTAAAATCGAGGTTTGCTAGTGGTAATTAAATTGTTGTTTCCGCAACAGAACTTTTTTCACTAATTGCTATAAAGCCAGTATTTGTTGGAACTATTCCAAACTGGTAGCTTTCAACAACTATTCCACTGGCTTCCATAACTTTTCGAAGCCGTAGCATCAATTCACTTTTGTTTCCGCACGTTGACAACCTACGTTGTTCTACTCCCTTCTTTAGCTCAGGAATTTTTAATTCACTTAAGAAAACCATTATTAACAGACAACTAATCCTCCGATGTCACCAATGTCACGTTTTTAAATCATACTTCGAATCGGCCTTACTCTTCGATAAACGTATTTCCTGGATTCGATCACTGATTAGTAAGCAAAACACCATGTTTTATTAAGTATTCAACACAGCTATTGTTCCGCAACAACAGGAAAACAATACAGCAAGCAAATTTCTTAACTAGAACAGCTTCCTAGAACAACTCAACAGCTTCAAAAACTCCAACGGTTGATTGTAGAAATTGCCAGTCCACAGCGCCCAAAATAATACACAAAATATTTCTATTAAATAACACTTAAAACTTTATTTACAACAAAAAATTACTTCTATTTAGACCATACATCTTTTCGTTTACAATTAATTTTCATTTATCATAATTACATTCCACTTAAGATATTTACACTATCGATTCGCCGTTTATTCTAAATTAACTTTTAAATCATCGCAGTCTAATTTTAAACTATGTAATTTTAATTTCGCAAAAGTAATTCATTATATATAATTCTGCTTAATTTCATCAAATATTCTAAGTAAATCTGAAAATTTCTATACAACGAAAACTCGTGAAATTTATTTAATGTTTTTGCTTTGACCCGTTTTCTTGGAAACGATGTGACGTTGACTTTACTTTTGAAATATTGTATAGCGGAAATTAAGGTTGAATACAATTTTGTTTTGTATTTCATTGTGATTATATAGAATCATATGATAGAGATTAAATTTAATATGTCGTGCCAAATAAAAAACAGAGAGTGTGCTTAAGACCGCACGGCAGAAATGAAAACTTCATTGGCAATCGCAATCAATTGATATCTTATTAGTATTATTTAGATCGTATTAGTAGAATAAATGAGAAACAAGTCAGAATGATAAACCGCTAACTACACACACTAACCTCACAATGTAAACCAAATAATTGTCAAAATAGCACTCATATGCCAATAGCAGGGACTAAAGTACGCGTAGTTGTCACACCCATAGATACAGATGTAAATTTACCGGTAAAATATTTTTATGGTAATTTTACCGTAAAATTACCGGTAAGATTGGTAAAATTGGTAAAATAGGTAAAATATAAAACTGGATCAAAAAATTAAATTATGGTTGCATTTTTAATTAATTCAAAATGTACGACTCTATCACAATCATTTCTGTAGTTTATAAAAACATTAGATGCAAATCAAATATATTTTTATGGAGTTAAATATGCTTACTCACAGACTATTTATAGACAGGAATATATACATAATCAGCATTGGAAAATTCTTTTATATCTAAAAACTGAACGAAAATCGGCTGTTGTTTATACTTAGCAGTACATCTTGAAAACGGACAACACGTTGTTTGCACATCTGTAAAAATGAAACAAATCTTGGACCAACTGGCTACAACGATGAGTGCTTTCTTCACTGTTATGTCGAAGTTATGCGTTTGTAAGGACAATACTATATTCAAAAATGTTTATGTAATAGTATTACACATGGAATGGAAATATAAAAACAATTGAACGGCACAAATTCAAAAAGTGAGTCTACAGAAAACCAAGCATATTCATTTAAACTTAATATATGTTCAAACTATATCCGATGCATCCCAATCTAGATAAATGCTACTTTCATCCCATGAGGTTGGAAAATGAGCCCGGTTCAACGTTTATTCAGCATTGATAATTGTCAACGGCATAAACGTGTGACGTGTCACTCCACATATGCCACAACCGACGATGGGATAGATACATTAATTACGCGGGTAACAATCAAAATCTAATTCGTGCATTGTTTCATTCATGGGAAAAATATAAAAGGCAAATGGCTAAAAAAAATTTTTCTCAAACTCGAAACAAAAATTTACAATGAAGGGCTGATAATGTTTGGTTGCGTTGTGTGTTCTTAACCGTTTGAGAACTCCATCGATCTGCTTCTGTTTCTGGTTCGTTTAAAGTAAAATTGCAACGCGAACCAAAATACTTTCAAAATATTTCCAAATATTCTAACTTACTATATAAGAATCACGATTTGTTTGAAAACAAACTATACTTTCGAACTATACTATACTGCGGCCAACAATAAGGACATCTACGAACTTCACAAAACTATTCAATCTAACATTCAAAGCGAAGAAATAATATAGAAATCCGTCTATACCGCAACTGCTATAGAGCCAAATGAAGCATTTTGTTTTTCCAACAGAATGTTTTTAATTCACTAGATCTGTCACACCACGTACTGCAATTGAAAAACAATTCACCGCAGTGTACCGATGAAATGCAAAAGGTTTACTCTTTTATTCGTATCAATTGCTTGCCAGTGGGTACTTCACAAAGACATACTGCTGAACCGAATTGCATATCATCTGAAATGAAATGATTTGCTGGAATGGAATCAAAAACCTTGGATGGCCTCAATCTACTGCTATTTAAAAAAATGTTCAATACCTCAGATGCATTTTGGACGATCTAGGTTTTCAAAGGCATTTTGTTGTGATAAATATTCTTGTTGTTGTAATAAATATTCTATAATTCCACAAAAAAAGCACAAACTTTGATTTTTATTAAACAAAGATTAATAAAATTTTATTGCAATTTTACCAATTTTACCAAGCCTAAGTAATATTACGTAATATTACCAATTTTACCGGTAATTTTACCATGGGTAATATTACTTTTACATCTGTACCCATAGATCAACAAGTTTAAATTTTACAAATCTTCCTGCGGAAAGCTAAGCAAATCCATTGGTATTAATGCGCATTGTTGCCGTTTGCAAATCACTATCGGCTAAGTGCCACCATTTTTAATTATTTTATTTATCATGATTGCCATCCATGTTTAATCATACATAAGCTATGTTTCTTTGTTTAGAATTTATGCGATTTCCGTCTCGTAATTGTGAGCTTTAAATCGATATAATCGATTTTAACAAGTATCAAGTTATAAGTATTAAGTCTTCACTGACTAACCGACCCAAACCGACAACATATTTAGTGAAGATGATAAAATTCCAATACATATAATTTTGATATACAAATGTAATTGTTTCAGGTTATACTATCTTTCTTACGTTATTTTTAATTTCATAAAAATTATGTTCAATAAAAAAACATTGATCAAAGCAAACTACCGTTTAAAACGATAGTTAAATAAAAAGCAAATTAAGTGTACACAACAACTTCCCAAATTTCATGATTATTAATGTATTAATGCATAAAGGACAAACAGACATACTTTCAATTTTACATATATTCAATATTTATTTAGCATGATGACTCGAATGCAAATTGCAAAAGACAGTAGCAATATAAATTTAAAAAACTGCGTTATAGATCAATTTTTTAAAATTCGTATAAAGAAATTTTTATTATTTTTATGAATTCATAAATAAAAAAAAAATAATTTTAATGGTATTTAATAAAAATTAAAAAACCAGGGATTGAACACATTACCTACAGTACATCAGTCGAGCACGATACCCACAACGCAATTTGAAACGTTAAGAAATGATAGATAGATTATTATTTATTATTATTTTTTTTCTTAAACCTCAGAGCATGACGGATCAGCTTAACGTACTACCTACGGAAAAATCTGTGTGTGGTGCGCCAAAAGAAGTTTTCACTTCAAAAATTATCAAATTTATGTTTTGCTCATTGCTGCACCTTTGAATTTCATTGTTTCAAAGCGATTGACAATGAATGCTTCTTTAGATGTTGATGGCTTATAATGTGTGGATTTTTTTGATTGCATGCAATGATGAAACAGTTGTATCTCGTTAAGTTTTGGAATTCTGATTTAAAATATATTATTAATAAATGAAAACACATTAATTAATTAAAAATATTAAAATTTCTCGAATATTGCATTTAATTTTACTCACTTCACATTCCCTTAATAAATAACTTGACATATTTTATTTTATGCAACTCACTTTTTTGAAAATGGCACTATTTCCAACAAAATTTAACAAACAAAGAAAATGGCCACTACTCTGAAAGTGTTTTCACTTTTTATGGTTTGTTTTCATTTGTTTTATTCAAGTTCAAACATGTTTGTTGAAAATTAGAAATTAACAGATATATCTGTTGAACTCAAATTCAAACAAAATGTCGTTAAATAAACTCAACAGACAAATGTTTGTTGAATTTGACCAAATATTTTTTTGAGGGCATGCAGGCAGATATCTTAGACCGTGTCACTGCCACATACAGATTTTTCTATGATCAATCAAAACTACTTGGTTCAAAAATTATTCGCGGTCATGTAAAATAAACTCATACTTTACAAAGCATCAATTCGACCTGTAGTAACCATGGAAGTGAAAGCTGGACTGACTACCACCGATTGTAGAAATTAGCAGTTTATTATTTAAACAAAAAAATACTTGGAAACAATTTCACAGTGATTGAGATAACTACATGTAAACATTTTCCTGACAACAAAATGAGATTTATTTAAAATATAAAGCGATACATGCAATATAATATAACAGTTTGCTGTTAACTATTTTGTTGTTAACTATGTTGTTAATAACTATTTCTATGAAAGATATCGATTTGGCTTTATTTAATGAATTTTTCATTTCCAAATAAAAATATTTGAAATTGGTTGAAACTGGTTTTTAATTTTCAGTCCCATAAACATTATGTGCGTTGACTGTACTACACTGTTCTGTAAATATACAGCTGTTGCATCGATTTCGGAGTTCGATCTGCCATATCCGCGACGAGGTTTCCCTTTTGATTGGAAATAGAACATGCTTTTTTCGGTGCTCTATTGAAAAGAATGATAAAGTTCGGGTTATAAGATGTCGAAACTGATGTCATGCAACGAGACGAATGAAAGCTGATTGCTTCTTATACTGCAAAATCCATCCATAAGATGTAATCGTCACGAGAGAAGAAAGAGTGAGAAAGAAGAGAGAGAGAGAGAGAGAGAGAGAGAGAGAGAGAGAGAGAGAGAGAGAGAGGAGAGAGAGAGAGAGAGAGAGGAGAGAGAGAGAGAGGAGAGAGAGAGAGAGAGAGAGAGAGAGAAGAGAGAGAGAGAGAGAGAGAGAGAGAGAGAGAGAGAGAGAGAGAGAGGAGAGAGATGAGAGAGAGAGAGAGAGAGAGAGTTTGTAATTCAACTCAACCAACCTTATACTGAAATAACGTGAAATATGAAATAACAAAAGCGTCAAGCACATTTTTTCATAACATCCCACCCTATGTTAACAATTAACTTTGGTGTCATGCCTTAAAATGTTTTCACCTATTCTTTTGTGTTTAATGAGTTTTGATTAAAACATATTTATATTTAAATAGCACAAACGATAGAAAAAACTGGTATCATTAGCATCAAAGATTTAAATTATTTGACACGTCGTTATTTTGATGTGCAACTAAAAATATTATGTTTTGCCATCAAATACAATTAGTGTCAAATGTCAATAATAAATTGCCACTTTTATTTTCTTTTGTTTTGACAGTTTGGTTAGTTTTAGAATTGAAACTTTTTTAAATGATATTGATTTACAACAATTTTGCTCAGCGGTAACCTTTCCGATTACAATTTCTCAAAGAGTTTAATTTTAATATTTTAATGTCTTCGGTTGTTTTGTGAGATTTTGATGGTTTTTGATCAATTGCTGAAAGTCAATTTGTTCCATATTGTTTAATTTCTATCGTACAACTATGCCATATATAAGAGCGTCGATGTCGATTTCCAATATTGGAAACTCTGATCACTGCTTAAATTCATCAGTGATCAAAACTGATTTAATAAAAATTAGAATACCCAAATCTTACAAAAATGTAATTCTCAAAAATTGACGACTCTTCTAAGAAATTTGTTCTAAGGTTTCCTTACCTTTTGTCATTGTCTTTATAATGGCGATGTTAAAGTTTTTGCTGAAAACTTTACTGAAACTAATCAATTTAGTATAAATAAATTCGTTTATTTTTCAATAGCTAACCCCTAAAAACGTATTTTTTGGAAAAGCGGCTAAACTGGATTTCAGAAACGCATATCGTGACCGATGTCTTTCATGTTTGGATTCACAATGAAAAGCCCGTCAATCGTGTTTAATATCTAAAAGTGCATAAAATATCGAACCAGATAATGTAAAGAGCTTCTATTGATTGAGCAACAAAACTTACGTTTAATTCTTAAAAATTAATTTATTCTTTAAATGCTGAGACTAAATATTTTATTCCCTTTATTGTTTTATCGCTACTGACTCTTCAGGAAAACCTGGCTTATTTGCGAAACAGTTTGAATCAAACTCAACTGTCTCTGAAACTCCTAAACAACAACACAAGAGCTACTCTAGTCTAGAACAATCTTTAGTCTCCTCAAAAAAGGAACGAAATATATTTCAAATTATAGGTAAAATTACTACCGAACCAATAAAAAAGTCAGACAAGTGCGAATAAAATTCGCTCGCCAAGGGTTCCGTGAATGTAAAAGAACACAATATCAAAAATAATTGACAAACAGTTGTATTGTTACTTGTAATGTTTTTTATATTGCCAGACCATAGGCGCATAACAAAATAAATGTTTAATCCTAAATGTCAATAGTAAATTACAATCATTGATCAAAAATGACACAAAAAATGTTGCTTCAGTTTAAATCTTATCCTAAAACAGTTTATGGTAACTCAAGAAAGATTCAATTACGCACCAGTTTGTAAATGGTTTAAATTTGATTATTTTTTCAGTCAATCAAGTGTCGAAATTTTAGCGGGGTGGGGGTTCTACATACAAAAAAATACTTTTTTTTAT